>KZ807670.1:177582-203364 GCA_000696205.2 Oncopeltus fasciatus | reverse complement strand
TCCTACTCTACAGGCAGAGAGATAAGGGAGGCTATGAGAGCTTAGCGCGGCGAAGTGGGGGCCGGACAGGTCTTCCCCTGTCGACCCCAGTGCTAAGGATAACGGCTACAAAAATAGTTCGCTTTACTCACTGTTTAGATGTGATCCTCGCGACGATTCGAGCTGAAACTGCACTCACATGTCACTGACACTTCACTACAAATGTATGTAGAGTTTGAGATCTCAGTTCTTCCCACAACTCGTATGTTATAGTTGGAAAGACGGAGCGCTATATACAGGTGTATACTGATCACTGGCTACACCACTACTAATAAGATAACTAATGATATATAATGAGATAAATCTAAGCTTGAGACAGTGGATCATCTTCGTAATTCCTTTAGTTCAGTGCACTCTCCAAAAAAAAACGTGTACTTAGTTGCTATTTTTCTTTTAGAGAATATATTCTTCACCAAGGAGCTTTTTGCAGAGTTACGTTGTGTAATATTATTTACTTTTCGATCCATCCCAGACCATGTTTTCTCATCCTACGACGTAACAGTTGTCCTAACCTTCTAATTCTTTGGACAAGCCGGGTAGTGAAGCTGAGTTAACCAGTGTGACTCCTTAGCCAAAAGTCTATAGGCTCAAAGTTCTCAGTTACTTTTTTGTCTTTCTGTCCTCTTTTACTAATGACCCAGGGGAATTCATTTTAGTATGCTCCTGGGAATACTCTGAACAAATTGGATGACAATTCTTTATCGAAAAGGGAAAAATGGAAAAGCCAGAAGAGTTGCTCGACAAAACCTCCTATAGTTTGTTATACGAGTTAACACTTCCGTAACATGTTAGATGAGATAATTCTCAGTAGGTCTTCTTGAATCAGGCATTCTAATCTATTACTGAATAAAATCATATGATTTTTAAAACGATTCAGAGCATTGGTTTATTATTTACTAATTTTTTTTTTCTATTTTGCCCCTTTTAAAACTGTAGCTTTCCACATTTCGTGCCTCATGAATACGAATTTACCACTGAAAAACATACCTCTATCCAACGATTACCATATTTTATCTGTGCTGTATAAAAATATTGTTCACTAGAAATTGTTTAAATTGCAATACCTATTATTACTATCGTATCATATGAACGTGATTTATTTATTTAATAAATAAATCAATTCATGTGATAAATGAATTTGACCTGAAAGTGTCAATTTCTTCTTTGAAGTGATGTGAAATGCATTTCTGTCGAAATATAAATATTATATCTTATAAAGTAATACTCTATAGTGGTATTATAATACGGTGGTATTATTTTTAATTAGGCATAAGAGCATTCTGTTGTTGCTTTTCTTATTTCTTTTTTTTTTTAATAAGTGGTGGTTTTTTTTGTATAAATTCGATTATACTCTAACAATTAGTATTTCTATTCTTCCATAGAGTATCATGGATACATAATAACCTAATGTCCAAAAGTTGCTCTAAGAATTGTAGATAATATATGCAATAGAAAAGAGTTAATATTAATCTTGGAAGAGGTCGACATTACGAGAAGACGTAAGTGTTGGATGTGTTAAAGTTATACATAATTTTCAAACTTTAACGCATTGAGAAAATAAATGATCTTAAACGTAAAATGAATTCGATTTTAGTTAACTATTGTTTTTGGTCTTATTTCTTTCTTTCACAAACACAAAACTGACAGTGATAGGACACTTTAAATAAATATGCATGATACTTTTAAAGTTAGCAATTCTATAATACGCGCACAGATAATAATAATAATAACAAGAACCGTTCGGAGAGGGAATGAAAATAAACTGCGCCCTTAATTGAAAAAAAGACACTTTAGAAAGTATACTTTGTTTTGTATTTTAATTACAGTTAGTTTAATTATATTTTGTTCCGTAGACTAGAGCAGTGGGACATGCTAAGGGAACTCAAGGAGGAGAGAACAATTACAAAGTGGGGTTATAAAATTTTAAATAGGGAGAGGGGAGGAGGGAATTGTATTCTGTACTAACTTTCACACTGGACGCCTTCCAGCAATATGTCCGTCATGATGACAAAGTGTAAATTTGGGCAACCGATTTCCCATATTTTGTGCAAGATGTAAATGGTAAATAACTAATATACTCTTGTCTTACAAGTTGGAAAAGGCAACGATATATATATATGTATATATATATTGTTTAAGTTCTTAAGAAGAAGAGAATTACGAACCCACNAAGTCTGTAAGTATATTTTAAATTCAAAATCTATATTTAAGCTTTATATGAGTTAGTTAATGGCTGAAATCTGTCGTAGGGAAGATTAGTGGGGGGGAGGGGTTTAGAAAATGACCCCTATAAAAGTAAAAATTCTAATTTTTTTATTTATAGAAAAGCATTTTTTTTTTTTAAATACATATAAAGGGGAAAGTTTTAAAATACAAATTCCGGTGTTGAGAGGACCCTTTATTTTAAAAATAAATAATCCAAATTTAGTATCTGAAATTCCCACTGTAACTCTTGATATAGTTCGTTTTTGGCTTGAATCAAAATTCTGGAGAGGTAGAGGTTTAGAGGGAGACGAAAATTCATGATCGTACCAATACTCTCTTTGTAATTTGACTCACGAAAAAGGTTATAAAACATAAATGTTGTAAAACGCAATATTCTATATGGTTTATGCTTGAAATCATTTTAAGTAGAACGCTTATTAAGGAATAAATGGAGGAATGAAATTGTGATGGATAAGCGCTTTTCCCGGTCAGTCTAGAGCCAACTTCACTGGTCTTTTACACTAATTGAGCTTTTCGCCTTGCAAAATAAATTTCATCAAGTTCTCTTATTTTGATTTATCTTTAATAAAATATGGATACATGGATTACATTATTTTTTTATATTATTTCTTACAACCCTCCTGCGTGACAGACTGTTTAAATTTAATAGATTTTATTAAGATCGTCATAGGACTTACACATTAAAAAAACCATTATGTTATTATTTTTTATGAATTTATTACATATAACTAATTGTGACAAAGGTAATTATTTATCACCTGGTATCTCCTTAATCACCTAACAGTAACCATTTAACATTAACTAAAACTTCCAATAACTTACAAAATAATCTTTTGTACTAAGTTCGTCTAGTTTGTTTTTAAAATTTTTTTCTCCACAAAAAAGAAAAAAATAAACTCAAAAAAGTAGAGCACACAAAAAAAATTCAAATTTTCAGGGCAACAAGTCAACCTTTGTCAGAAAAAAAAAGGAGAGAAAAGAATAAAAAATATTTGTGTATTCTATTTTAGAGAATTCAATACTCATGTTCATTGTTCGTTTTCATTTAGATGGATATTCAACGAGTTTCCCTTTTTGTTTAGTTTTATACATATTTATGTTAGTATACATATGTTTGTGTGTGTGTGTTTGAAACACTTATAACCGTGATTAATATGAAACAAAATTTTTCTCGCTCCATATTTTTAGCTTTTTCTAAATATTATCAGTAAAGAAACAAGATTTTTTTTTAAATAATCCTAGGGTACCAACGTGAACAGCTTGATATCCTTACAAGAAATCTAACTAATGTCTCTGTTTGTTTCTCCGAGAACAAAGCATCAAATTGGAAAATTTTAGGTTAAAGTGAGCTATGAAGGGTTACTATAATTAATGCAAGGGAATAAAATAAAAAAGGCTTACTACCTCAGCCGGGACTCGAACCCTGATTTCCTGCTTTCCGGGCGGGCATGCTAGCCGTTGCACCACCGAAGCTAGCCAGATGATTCAT
The DNA here is from genome assembly GCA_000696205.2 of Oncopeltus fasciatus. Taxonomy (NCBI): domain Eukaryota; kingdom Metazoa; phylum Arthropoda; class Insecta; order Hemiptera; family Lygaeidae; genus Oncopeltus; species Oncopeltus fasciatus. The sequence goes on along the minus strand of KZ807670.1, from coordinate 199,610 downwards.
TCTACTCCTCGTAAATCTTACCAACCAGCCGGGCCGAGAGGTGAGATAGAAAGATTTTTTTTTATTTATTGATTTTGTATTTATTTATTTATTCTATTCCCTTGAATTTATTGTATAAAATTAATGTGGGATTAAATTCCACAACAAATACAATATTTAAAAATATGAAAATATTTTATATGTTGTGGTAAATTTTATATTGTATAAAATTCATAAATTTTCCTTTTAAAATTGTCGTAAAGTTATCCCGACAACCCTCCCCAACGCCTCAAGAGGAGGTGGCCAAGGGACCTCCTACTCCAGCCAGTTTAGTTTAAATATCAAGGGAGTGAATACACTGGCATTTTTCTCCCCTTCTCAATCCCTCCTTGACTCCCTGCCTAGTTCCCTTCTTATCCTAGGATAACGAGAAGATGAGTGCCGGATAGTCTATCACGGGTTAACCTGGGCTTCTCTTTGAGGACGGGTTACATCCCGGGATAGACGCGCAAGGACAACAATGTACCCCATCAAAAATTACAGTGTATAGAAAATGTACAGAATAATTTTTTTTTTTTTTAATAAAGACATATATATAATAAAAATAAATTGTATACTAAACCTATTTTTTATCAATTTATTAGTCATATTTGAATTTGAAATTCTTTATAAGATATATTACTTAGAATTTAGGCATATTATAGGTCATCTGTTTCATTTTGTCACAACTTTCCTTATTGGTGTTGTTAGCCTCGTAGAGTGACTTAAGCAGCTATTTCTCAAGTGTGTGGTGTGGGGGCGGTGGACTTGATGAGTCTGAGGTTTCGTGACGTCAGTGCCTCGAGCAGTCCATGTATCTTGGCTAATCTTGTCTCCTTGGGCGGACGCCTCTGGTAATTTAACTTTGAAATTGTCCATCAGCGGCCGGATATTGACCCAAGGCCCCCCCATCAGGGACCAATAGGAAGCCTTGGTCCCGGCCGAATCCTTGCCTAACTCCAACGGAAATATGGTTATCACCTGAACTCCAAGAAGACGCGGCTCAATCCTTGAGGTTACTTTCAAATGGAATTATGAGGCCTAGAACACTTATAAAGTTATTTTCTCCATTAGAGGTTCAATAGCCTGACCTATCGAGGTCCTTCTGTTATTGGGAAACTCTTAGTTAAATCTCTTTCTTAAGTTTAACCTAATCTGCTTGATAGAAACTAATTCCGTTAAAATTCAGTTTACCTAAAGAGATTATATAAATTCCCTTAAATTTAAACCTTAGGCTTCCTTTGACAGATAGATTTTTTTATTCTATTCCTCCGCATTAATTGTTCATAATCTAATAATAATATCTAATGAAAAAAAATCTCTCCATTAATCACCAAGTTCATTATTTTCCCCTATGAAGTTCCTTCGGTCGACCCAAGCATTGGCTGTCAGAGAAAGAAAAGTTCGGACTCCAGGACATGTGATTTCCTTTGACAGGCTTTAAAAAAAATACAAAAAAAAAGAAAAACATTAACTCTTAATGAAAACTCATTACGAAGTGGTTCAATTGACTAATTTGCAAAAATATTTGAATTTAAATAATGTATTTATAAGGAAGTATTATCCTTGTTTCTTCAACTAAATTTATTGGGAACATTACGGTGTTAATCTGCTATTATTTCGTTCGTGTGGTAGTTTCAGCTATCATATTTTTTTTATTTAGTACATAGGCTTAAATATTTTTTCCCAACTTTCAAAGGTTTTGAAATTTATGGGAAGTTTATGTATTTCGCAGTTTTTAATCATTCCAAAAAAATTATTTGCAAATATAATGTCAAAATTCTGTATTTATAGTATTTGCAGGGAGATTACATTTAATGTAAGAATTACAAATAAACAATTTTACGGGTGAAATATTTAGTTAAGAGTGACAGTGCTCAATACAGATGTATTTATCGATAATAAAAAAAAAATTAAAAGTTAGGTATGAAATTCAGAAATCGGAATTTACCTAAAGTGTAAGTTTTTATCCGTACTCCCTAGAAGCAGCGATTTGTTGTTCTACAAACTGAAATTTGTCATATAGCTTTTAAAATTTAAATATAAAGACTGATTTAGCTTGATTAGCGAAAGTTTGAGGACAATGAGTCTTCTTACTACTGCCTGGGTAATATTTATTTTAGTTTAATGAAATTCTGAAAAAAAAAATGTGCTTGCTGCTAAAAGATATATTCTTGAAATTTAGGATTACATAAAATGAAAAGTACACATTTACATCATCAAATACATAATATTGAAATACACTTAGAGTGAGAAACTCGTGACAAACATTTTAAAATAAAACTACTATGCTATTAACCAAAATGAAATCTATATTTATGAAATTAGATAATATTTAGCTTATAATAATATCAAATAATATTAGCAAATTAATAGTGCTGGATTTGGGAAAATCTATATTTATATATTTATAATAATTAGATAATAATATAGATGATGCCTATAACTAGCAAATTCAGCAAATTCTGATGCTTTTTTTTTTTTTTGCGTCAAGAAAATTTGAAAGACCCCTCCCACATCCCAACCCCTTTTTGAAAAGAATTATACGAGCTGGAAGGTGAGATCTTTGAGAAGGATAACTGGATAACATCATACTAACTCACAAAATGGATTACTGTTTTGGATCGTATATTCTTTATTTGCTATTGACATTAAAACATAGTGACATGAACAACAAGACTATTTTTATTATAGAATTAACAATAATTTCATTCTCTATTCTACATTATATTTTCCTCTTATAATTTATAGATGTGTCAGTTAAAATTATGCAGTTCTCCGATTGTAACAATTGTCAGTGAGAAACATGAAAGCAACAAACGACCTCTTAGGCAGCCCTGCATATAAACTGAGACATTTTGCTTGGTTTGTTTGTCTGTTACAGTTTTACTTTATTTTGAAGGAGGGCTATTGTTTTTCAGAATGTTGAAAATGTTTGAATAAGTTGAAGAAATTAGTTCTATGTCAGTTCTTTCGTTAACTGGATTGTGTTTTAAATTATTATTATTAGATGATTGTAGTTGGGGTTCGGTCAAGGTAGATACAAAAAAAAAAGAAGAAAAATTTAGTAAATGTATTTTCTTTAAAGGATTATCTTTTAAAAAAGTACATTTTTTAAATTTGTATCTTTTTTTGGATCTACCTTGACCGAACCCCAACTAAAATCATCTGATAATAATATCTACGGTCCAAAAAAAAACTCTCCTTTTTAAATTATTATGAACGGTTTTATTAACTTACAAAATATTCCAGTTAACAGATAGAACTGACATTAAACAAATTTCTTCAACTAATTCAAACATTTTCAACATTCTGAAAAAAACATTAGCCCTCTGTCAAAATAAACCTGTCAAACATGTCTCCTAGTTCCAAAAGTTACTTATCCGCAAAAATATTTTACCTCTTTTTCCTGGTATTGCTCCCTTTGATGCAGGCCTCTCTCTCTTACGACGTAACCACCTCTTACCCCCCACCCTTCCACTACCCACATTGTCCATCTCAAAAATCTCTCATAAACTCCAAACCCTACTTCTCAGTCATGAAGATGCGATCCTGGTGACACGACGTCCACTCTCGCCTTCATGATAGGTAGGAGTAGTGAATTTTTTATTTTATTTTATTTTTGGATTTTGAATTTTTCTACATAATATTGATATAACCGAACCCCAACAATAAACATCTTATAATAGTAAATATTAATTTAGTTGTGGTGTATTATCCCACGTAATTTTTAAACAATTAATACGAGGGGAAAGAATAAAAAATCTATCTGTCCCAGCCAGGACTCGAATCTGGATCTCCTGCTTTCCGGGCCGGTATGCTGCCACTTGCACCACCGGGACTAGCCAGATAACTTATTAAATTCCCAACTCACTAGCGAGATTCTAACCTACGAAAAATACGAGCTATTTATCGACTCTCGTTATTTAATTTTCATATGCATGTCGACAATGCCAGCTCTTTCGAGTATAAGACGATACATTCGTCTTTCTCGTGGGTTAGACTCGAACTAGTGTGTTGGGAATTTAATAGGCTTGTCCCGGTGGTGCAAGTGGTAGCATACCGACCCGGAACTCAGGAGATCTAGGTTCGAGTCCTGGCTGAGACAGATAGATTTTTTATTCTATTCCTTCGCATTAATTGTTTATAATTTAATAATAATATCTACTGAAAAAAAAGCTCTCCATTAATCACCAAGTTAATTTTTTCTCTAATAAAGTTCCTTCGGTCGACCCAAGCATTGGCTGTCAGAGAAAGAAATGTTCGTACTCCAGGACATGTGATTTCCTTTGATAGGCTTTAAAAAAAAAAAAAACTTTAATTCTTAATGAAAACTCATTGCGTGTTTGACGTATCAAAAACTCATGTTCAGTAAGACGTATGTCCACCGGCAGGAAGGCCCCTACGTCATGATGTCCAGGGACAAGAACCTGACGGGGAACAAGAGGTTCTATGGTTTCTGCGTGGACGTTCTGGAGTTGGTGGCGAAGGAGGTTGGTTTCGACTTCATCCTCGAGCTGGTGCCCGACAGGAAGTACGGGGCTCCACACCCCGAGACGGGGCAATGGAACGGCATAGTCGGACATCTCATGAAACACGTAGGCCACTACAACTTACCTTCCTGTACTGCGATCGCTCGGCCTCATTTCTCCTACACTTATATATATANGGAAGAGGAAGGAGGGAGGACAGAGAGAGAAAGAGAAAGGAGGGAGGACAGAGAGAGAAAGAGAAAGGAGGGAGGACAGAGAGTGAAAGAGGAAGGAGGGAGGATGAAGAGAATGTGGGTTTGGTAACACTAAAGATTTAAGAAGAAGTGAAAAATGGTTGAGCTCGTTGGACCACTTATAGTCTGCATTGTCAGATTTAATTTGATGCCCATATCCTTCTACGAGCAGTCACAATAAGTCATCTGGTTTGTACATGGCGTATTGTGTACATGGGAATCACAATGAATTCGGCAGTCAGTAGCATTCTTATAAACTCTGCAAAAAGGCATCCTAAGACATACGCGTAAAGGAAATACGCGTTTCTGACAAAGCCCGATTCTATAACTAATGCACCAGAAGGATCAGTTTACAAATTCCTACTTTTTGATGAAATACATTTCTCATATAATGCTAGAGTTCTACTAATACAAGTTACTTTAGTTATTTTTCTTGTTGATTAATGTATTAAAGTCTGTTTTGTTGAAAGTGAGCAGGCCAACTCAGAGATTACAGCAAAAAATATATATACATGTATACTTATATAGAATAATACATGCATATATGTATCGTATTATTCATATTTCTATTTTGTAATAAAGGAAACTGTTTATTGTTTAAACATTGGTCACACTGACATATTTTACTTATTATATAATTTTAATCGTATTGCATATTTTATGAAATGTAGAAAATTAGCTTCTAATATGTCATTGTAGGATTATTACTGACTTTAAATGTTTCATTTTAATTAATATTGCATTCATACTGTTCATGGAGAAAAAATATTAAGGGTTATGGAAAATTTTATCATTTCTCTATAAATATTTTCATAAATGTACTTATAAAATCAATTTTTTTTTATAAGAGTAATGTGTAAGTATTTTTACTTTGACCTGAGATACTTCATCTTATGAAAGAAAAAGGAGGTCGGAAACTTTTTTTTTTTTTTTAGTTGGGGGGGGCAGGTCTAAAGCGAGAGCACTTTCCTCCCAAGGCCCCGTAAGGGGGGAGGGGGGGGCTTAGTGAAGTGTGAGTTTTTCTGGCAGAGTGTGTGTGTGGATGGTTTTTCCAGGAGACTCCCTACGTGATGGCGCGCGGCGAGAATCGGAGCAGGTTCGAGGGTTTCTGCATCGACCTCCTGGAGCTGGTGGCTCAGATGGCAGGCTTCCAGTACAGGCTGGAGCTCGTGCCCGACGGGAAATACGGTGCGTACGACCCCGATACCGGCGAGTGGAACGGAATGGTACGCCAGCTCATGGACAAGGTACCATCCAGCAAGGTTGCTATCAGGAATGGGGCATGGCCGTCGACGAACTTGCTAGAAGTTGCGTCTGCTTTGGGAGGAAGAACTTTCCCACCATTGCATGAGTATTTTCTGAGTGCATGCTATATAGCAGGCTACATACGTCAAAACGCAGAAAAATATAAAAAGAGAGATATTTCATAACTATAATGTACTCAAATCTGCATTTGCGAAGCACGTTCGGCAACACCAATTAGCTGATTTCCATTTTCGGCCGATAATAAGTACATGCCTTGATTTAAATAGCTTACTTTCACAAACCCCACAAGAACTGAAGCATGGAATGGTAATAGCTTGAATGCGGTAAGTAAGAGCTAAAATGATTGTACTTCATCCAGGTAAATATTCTTAAGTTAAAAATAGTTCTACAGGAACTTCAATACCTTCAAGTACTTTGATAGTTAAAATATTCAAAGAACAATCATATTGTAATGTTTTGAATTTGGTATGATGGTTTCTCGATGTGTTTTTAATTTATTATCATTTATCTTATAGATGTTTCTCAAATGTTTTGCCATATTAAATATTTTTCAGATATTAACGAAAGCACATACTTGGATCCGCTGCTTCTGTTTAAAAGGTATTTATTCACATTATAAGCTCTATAAAACTATAAGAAGAAACTATCAGAGGGAAAATAAAACCTATCACTAATTATTTATGATTCTTGATTTAAGATTAACGCTTAATTCTGGGCAAGGATAAATTAAAAAAAAAAAATGCTTTTTGCGAGAACTAGACCAATTGTTGTCAAATGAATTAACGGTGGATGTTTTAATGAGAAATTTTCAAATACAGCTAAATAAAAGTTGCATCACATAAGGTTATTAATTGCAATTTTAAAAATAAATTTTATTTTTGGCATGGTATTATATAAGCTTGTATAATGCTTCAGAAAGTATTCATTTTCTTATAATCTAGGGAATGACTTGGAGGAAAAAACATAGGAGCAACAAAAGAGAATGCCGGTATGAATGTGGCATGTATACGGGTACATGGCTATGTGGCAGCAGGTTACCGTTAAGTAAAGCCCTTTTATTCATTTACTCAAGGAGTATACAACGTTTAAATTTTGTTCAAAAGAGCTCAATATGAGCTCTGATTGGAAAAATTAAAAGTGGAGGAACTGATTAAAAGTATGATAATGTTTTTGGTTATGTGTAAAAAGTTTTTATTTAATAAATCATATGTTTTTTAACTTATCAATAAGTAACTGTTACTAGATAAAATAACTGGCGGGCCTAATCTAAACAAGACCCAAAAAATGTATCGGTAATCCTTTATGGTAAATAAGTGATATCATTAATTACAGATCTTTGTGGAAATTACGACAGAACAAAAATGAAATAGAGAATAATGAACCTAGCCGTGATATCATTGCGTTGAACATTGTGTGTACGCAAATTGAATGGTTGATTTACTATAATTCGCGAATGTGCCATTACGATAAGTCTTCCTTGCCGAAGCGGGCGTAATATTTACCTTAGAAGGCCCTAAGAACCTGAAGAATGTTCCCGAAGAACTTCCCCTTCCTGGTCCACCTAGTGCCTCTAGTCACGCAGGGCCACGTGTGTGAGGAAGACGACCTCCAAAGGGCCGAGCGATCCACACATTAGTTCATCCCCTTGACTTCAAACAGCTTAGATACCCACGTATATATTTGTGTGTGTTACTCCTACCAGATTACGTATTCCAGCTAGTGTAGATCCATGTAAATTAGGTGAGTTCTGCTGCGAATTTCCATCCACTCGCTTTCTCTCCATTCTATGATATATATTTGACATTTCTCCGTAGTTTTAATATACCAGAGTGTATTGCACATTTATTTCATAAGAAGTATTTAATTTTTGCACATAGATTGTTTTGAGTTGAGTAAAATAGATTTTTTTTAATTTATGAAAATGATTTTTGAATGTTGTTTGATAAAATACATAATAGACCACAATACAATAAAAATGGTAAATAATTTTATTGTTCTTTTTTTTAAATCCATAATCAAATTATACTAAAATTATGTAAGGCAATAATATAAATATGGTTAAGTGAAAATTGGTTATTAGAAAAATTCAAAAATAATTGAAAATAATTTTTCAGTAAGTTTTCACAGCATGATCGCTAAGCAGATCCTCCTTAGCGATCTTGCTGTGAAAACTTACTGAAAAATTATTTTCAATTATTAGATTCGTAGTAGATTTGTTGCATTTTTGTAAACAACTATATCTTTCTTAATACTCATCAGAATAAAGCTTTTTGAGGAATGGATTTCTTATGGCTGGACTAGGGCGTAATCCTGGGATGCAATACAGATTATAAGTTATTTAGAGGAAGTGAGGAAAAAAGGAGTAGTGAAAAGGCGAGAAAGAGTGTGCAGGGAATGGAAGGAAGAGAAGTGAGGGAAGTATGGTAGAGAGAGAGGGAGGACAGAGAGTGAAAGAGGAAATTGGGAGGTCGGAGAGTGAAAGAGAAAGGAGGGAGGACAGAGAGTGAAAGAGGAAGGAGGGAGGACAGAGAGAGAAAGAGGAAGAAGGGAGTACAGAGAGTGAAAGAGGAAGGAGAGAGGGCAGAGAGTGGAAGAGGAAGGTGGGAGGACGGAGAGNTGTAATTAAATAAATAAACTAAATTTGACATTTTCACGAAACGGAAGGGGAAGGGGGGTCAAAAGGAGACTAAATTAAATATACTTCAATATCTTCCTTATTATAAGTGTTATGAAAAATTAAATTACCTAATTAAACCTAATAGATTGATGACCATTTAAATATAATTATAATATTATACATACATTTTTTAGATTTAATTTGATCCCATTCTTTCTACCAGTCTCAAAATCAGGAGTCTTCTTTTTACCACATTATGTTATCAAAATTCTTCATTTAACAACACAGATACAATATTCACACCCAAATGACTAAAGACAATAATTTGGCCAAATTTTGTTTTGATTTTAAACATAAATATCCAACTACTATTACAAATTATTCAAATAAGAGAGTATAGAGAGGCGTAAGACCGTAGAAGGAAAATCTAACGAGAAAAACGATGAAATTGTATAACTGATAATCTTTAAAAAAGATAAGGTCTGATCATCTCTTTGATAGATGCACTGTTTTTCAGAGTGTATTTTCATTATAAGCATAGTAATTAAAGTAAATTATACTAACTCTCTCCCCACTCTTCCCTGGCGGTAAAGATCGTGAAGGTCGGAAGGAAGTGAAGGTCGCGCCTTGTATGATTAATTGTATTGAACTGTAAGTGCCTCACTTACACTAGCGTTCAGATAGGTAGTGTAATGACCGGTAAGCTTTCTTATGTCATTTTCCCGTACCTCTCAACGGGCCTGTAGACCCCCGAGGGGACATGGTCATATGGGCTCCGACGTTTCCCTTGTAGTCGGGCCCATCCCTCGTGGCTGACTGTACCAAGAAAGGGCAACGATAAACCCTTTTCCGTTACAGCAACTTCAACTTCCAGCAGCGATACCCACAACTTCCCAATGAGCGTTCTAAATCCCACCCTGGACAGAAACTCCGGAAGTCTTAATCCATAGGAAAATACCAGTGGTCAATTTTGATATATATATTGTCTTGGGCTTATCTCCTTGAATGTATGATTTCCTTGCATAAAGCAACATGAGCAAATAATATCATTTCTGCAAATTGTGGCTCACGTTTTGTTGGTACATATATATATGTGTGTGTGTGTGCTTTTGTGTAACTTGTTTTAATAGAAACTGTGAATAATTGACCTACAATTCAGTACAGGACGTCCTCTCTTATCTTCAGGATAGGTAGGTGTGGCAAATTACTGCTTTAATGATATTTCAATTTTTTTTTCTTGTCAATTAGCTGTTTGTTTGCATGTTTTTTTTCAAATTGGTTCTTTTTCAAATTGTTTTTTCATAAACTTTAAATTTTCTTACATAGCTTTCTACATTCATACTCTTGATATCACATTATATAATTGCAATTCTCTATTATACTAATTTGAATTATTATTGTATTTTCATGATATTGTATTTCTACAGCCCTGAAGATGGCTTACAATGTAGGCCGAAACGTTGGCAGATAACACTGCACAACAAAAAAATATTTTTTGGATGTTTCCTACACTAAATTAGTCTATTTCTACTAATTTTGGGGTGATAAAAACTAAAATAACATTGAAAAATTTTTATTAGCTCTGGTTTTTTAGATATACAGCACTTAATCTTAAAGAGTAGTTATACTATATGTGAAAAGTGAAAGTACAAAAAACAATATTGTTATGTTTCTTTTAGAATATTTTAAGTACAAAATTGATTAAAAAAAACATTATTCTTAGTGTTTTGACAAATAAAAGAGGTTTGTACCACCAAATTTCAATTAAGTCAATCCGATGTATTGTAAGATCGCTGTCGTTTAGCTTGTCTTTTATAAAACACTTCTGGAGCATCTTTTTGACGCTGTCTGTACTGAGATATTTTCACATCATGTTTTAGAAGATTCCACTGTTGTAGTCTTGACCCTAACAGCTCAGCCTTTTCCTTAGACAAGCCAAGATCTCTTATAAGGTCACTCAACTCTGCTTGACTAATTCTGTGCGGATCACTAGACCTATCGCTTACATCAAAATCAGGGTCATAGGATGTAGAAGGATGGGTTACTTCTTGTAAACAGACTTCATCACTTTCCTCTAAAATTTAATAGTTTTGCGGTGGAGAAGGGACTGGCAAATTGTCTGAGTGTGGTACAGGCCGAAGAGCAGATGGGAGATTAGGGTATTTCACCGTTCCTCTTTTCTTCATAGATAAACATTGCTTAATGGGAGGAGTTAAGCAGAAATAACAGTCGTCTGTATGATTGGTAGGCTCACGCCAAACCATAGGTACTGCAAAAGCCATTGCCCGCTTGTTATTTTTCAGCCACTCTCGCAATATGACGGAACAAGAATTACAACATATATGAGGAGCCCATGATTTATCTTGGTCCCCAACTTTTACACCAAAATAATGTTCATAGGCAGTCTTAATGATAGGTGACATTTTACGTTTCTGACCCTTAAATGTTATTTCACCACATATATAGCAAAAGCTATCGACAGAATTCACACACTTTCGAGGCATTTCAGATCAGCACTTAAATTAATTTAAAAATCAACTTCACACGATGCGTACAATTGACAAACTCGCAAAGGTTATGTTTACTACTTATGAACAGCTGATGAGAGGGGTGTTATGTAAACAAACATGTGTACCAACTGTTGGTGATGAAATATTTCATTTGTTGAAAACTCAATATATATATAAGAGAATGATACTATATCTTGAAAACAAGAGCTAATATATAATTTTTATGGTCATTTTCGGTTTTAATACGTGGAAATACATTAAAATCAGCTAATTTCAACCCCGAAACAAAAACTTTGTTGTTCAGTGTAATCCTTTATTAAAAAATACATTTTTTAAATATGTGATTTTTTGGAACTACCTTGAGCAAACCATAACTAAAATCATCTTAGAATAATATCTACGGTAAAAAAAACCCTCCTTTTGGTGAATAATTGAGTTGTAAAAATAATGTGACAGGTTTTTCAAAGTAGGAAGGTGAACGGCTTGATTCCTCTTTAAAAAAAAAAAAAAAAAAAAAAAAAAAAAATCTGTTGAAAACTGTCTGAGGGCAGAGGTAGAGATGCGATGCTCAACATCATCAGTACTTCAAAGCAGCCTTATAAAACATGTATCCAACTTTGGCGGAGTTCTGGTAAGGAACCGCAGTCCATCCACCGACCTGTTCTTCTAGAGCCATCGCAGCCATTAGCACAGGCCTTAGTCAGCCTGATCTCGCTAACGACCCGGAGTCGGATGGGCCGGCTATGAGGGGGAGGGGGAAAAAAAGTAAGAAAAGTTATTCCTCGTAGTTTGTAAATTCAATCAGGCTAAAAGTTTCTTCGAGTGTAATCGTTAATAATGTGAGCTCCCACTTTCCAGATCCTCCCCCCCCCCTACATTTCATTTTTAATTAATCTTAGAGCCCGCAAATAAAGTACTCATTTTTTATATAAACAAAAATCCACAAAACAAAAAATTTTAAATGAATATCATTATTTTCCTTTTATTTAATGAATTTAGTTGATAACTAAACATAACTAAGCATAATTTTTACTTCCCTTACAGTTTTTACCAAATTTTTAATACTTATTTCAACTTTAATATGAGAATTTGACTTCCATACTTGATCAATTCTATCCTATCTAACCTAGTATTAGCTAAATACAAATGTAAACAAATTTATGCGTGTTTATGTTTTTATTTTTATATAAATATATGAATAAAATCGCTCAAACGACCATGTTGTCTTGTAATTAAATAAATAAACTAAATTTGACATTTTCACGAAACGGAAGGGGAAGGGGGGTCAAAAGGAGACTAAATTAAATATACTTCAATATCTTCCTTATTATAAGTGTTATGAAAAATTAAATTACCTAATTAAACCTAATAGATTGATGACCATTTATGTTAAAAAAATTCACAAACACGAAGGAGTTCGTTTTATTATTATATCTATATATATAACAGTAGGTATTCATTTGATCTCTGACAGTTTATTATATCAAAAATTATGGATATCGAAAAAAATGATATTCATATAAGCTGCTACTTTTCTCGCGGAATGAAGTATATTTTTTCTAAAAGTAAATATAGTTCATGGTAGTGCAAAGACATTAGACTACAGGTGAAGGAAAAGAAAATTGTGTGGAATAAATATATTAGCAGTTAGTGAGGCAGCTCAAAATATTATATATTTCGGAGAGAAATTCCTTAATTGGTAGGGGAGTTTTTTTGACCGTAGATATTATTTTTGGGTATAAGTTTTTTTGGGGGGGTTCGGTCAAGGTAGATCCATAAAAAATACAATTTTTAAAAAAATTTTAATTATCTGCCAACGTATCGTCTTACATTGTAAGCCATCTTCATTTTATCATGAAGGCGAGAGGAGGTCACACTTCAGTCATGAAAATGTGATCTTTGGGACACAACGTCATCTCTCGCCTTCATGATAGCCCTGAAGATGGCTGACAATGTTAGCCGAAACGTTGGCAGATAATTTATAAAATTCTCATTTTTTTAAATTTGTATTTTTTTGGATCTACCTTGACCGAACTCCAACAAAAAAACCATATAATATTAATAGTTAATAATTAATCATTAACCAATAGGATTATCTATACAGCTGCCTAAACGCACTAAAGTATTGGGCTCGAACCTATGGCACTAATCCATACCATACTTCAACACTGCAAACATCTTGAAAAAGTTTTTATTAGATTGTTCTTTCATGTTATTTCTAATCATATTTGAAGTTTGGAGCAAAAAGTCAGCAGTACATTTTTGGCTTTATGGGATCAAGAGAAATAAATTATGATAATATTTATGAAATGTTATATGCAGCCGTACAGAGAATGTCGCCATAAACACTAGGACTTTCCAAGATTCGTAAACTATACGATTTCTTCAGTCTTTTAGATAACGAATATTAGTATATGAACTCACCACATCATGTAATTCTCAACACTTATTGAATAGGATTAGGATCAGATTATAAGGCGATCAACATCATGGTCATTACGCCCTGACTGTTGGGGTTTTTCTAGGGTTAAATCTGTTATCCATTCTTTTAAATGTTTTCCGTTTCTTAGTGCTTGTTTACATTACGTTATATAGCACTTGGTGTGCAATAAGTTATATTCGTACACACACAGACATACACAAATATAGATGCAAAACCATTTTAAAAGCAGAAATATAAATTATATGACTTAAAAAGTAAATCAACAGTTAAAATTGAAACAATAGATAAACAATTTTAATACAGCAACAATATAATACAATCAGATTTATATAGTGAATACTGCAATAAAACATAAAACATATATATGAATATATCTTTTTATCGATAAATTAATCTTGGTTGATTTCCATTGCTAAATATTAATATAAAAATATTTAAAAAACTCACCCTTTCATTCTCATTTGAAAGCAAAATGCAAAATTTCATTAAGGAAAACAAGTATTTGAAGATTTTAGGCAGCTTAGGAAGGTAAAATTCCCCTTCGGGATTGGCCAATAACAAATGGTCAGTGTGTGTAGAGGGTAAGTCTTATAATAAATACAGGCCCTGTCCCCTTAGTGGCGATTAGACAGAGCTAATTTCGTATCTGTCAGTTCACGGCGAGTGTAGAATTTCCAAAGCGGAAATGAATAATGATATTGGTATCCATAACAGCTCGAAGACTACAAAGTCAGCTGGCCTCCTCTGTGCAGACACATGTCAGAACTACACACCGGAATAATGTTCTGAATTTTCCGAGTGCCCTGCTTCCAATTACACTACGACACTTCTCTCATTCATCTAATACGATAGAGTGTTTGATGTTTAATTAGCTTATCAAACAGAAATATGCATTTCTCCCTCCAGATATAATTGGTGTTTTGTTCTGATGCACATTAATTGACGTCAACTAGAAAGATCAATTATCTTTCTTAAGTGAATCAACATTTTTTAAATGTGTTGATTTCATAAAGTGAATTTAGATAAAGTCAGCTTAATAATAATAAAAAAATAGCTGTTATAATTTATTTTTGATTATAATACTGGAATGTTTAATTATTTTGATGAATAATTTATTAGTAAATTATTAGGCTTTAAAGAATAATAGGGATGTTGCTTTATTTATTTGCTTTAGGACTTTTCCAAAACATATAGTAGTTTTCTTACTAATAGTGTATAAAAAAAATCCAAAATTATGAGCCGTCAAAAACAATGTGTGTGTGTGTGTGTATATAAACTCTCCAAAAATATTTAAACATCTTCTTCCGGGATGGCCAAGTAGAAAAGTTACTTTTTGCCAAGCTTTTGCACTTCTTGTGATGGCTTCTTCAAGACTCTCAGAAAGAATAATCTACGACTTTCTTTCAACTTTCAATCCTGAAGAAGCCATCACATTAAGTGCAAAAACTTGGCAAAAAGTAACTTTTCTACATGGTCAAGCTCGAAAAAGTATGTTTTTGCTCCAGTGTCCTATATTTTTGCGAATTTCTTGCAGGGAAAAAAAGCCATACTCTTTATTCCCATAATAATGTATTAATTCGTATTATCTGGCGATACACACAGGATATACAAGTCCACCAAAACAAGATTCCTGGAATAGTATGCTTACCCTGCCCCATTACTACGACTGGCAACACGTCCTCCCTTGTCAACGGCACCACAACAAACGAGTACGACTATCTAATAATTGTGCATACTTGCATCAATGCAATTTCTCTCCAGCCTGCTACAAACGTAAAAGTACAACTACCACCCTGAATATCAGACTTAATAACCACAGACAACCCTTATTCTAAACCCGCCTTTCCTTCTCCCAATTTTGGTCAGAGTCCTTCCAAACGTTTTAAGTTTGACGTTTTCCAAGTTCAATACATAGATGAACTCGCCAATATTTCTTCAGTTTCACCGCTCATGATGAGTTAGTGTGCATACACACACATTCCCAAAGCCACTATACCCCCACTCCCGTTTTTTCCTGCCACCAATAGGAAAACCCAAATCCGCCTCCCAATCGTTCACTGCCCAACTCTTTCCTCTCTTCTATGCTCTCTCTCAGTTAATTTCTACTTCTCTCCAACAAAGGGTGGAAGGGCGGCTGGTTTCCTCGAAAATTTAATATTCTTCGGGTGCTCCATTTTTGTTTATTTGATCCTGTTCGTTCAGATTTATATTATTGCGGTTTCATTTCATTTTAATATATATATATATATATATATATATATATATATATATATATATATATATNTAGATATATATATGTATGCATATATTAATATTTTTTGGTCTGCTAGCGCTTTATCATTTGCAATTTGAAAATAAATAACCGGAATGTGTTATTTAAAGTTTCATTTTTCAATATGTTGAATGAGTTCAATTGTTACTGTTTACACCAGTCAAGAGGGAAGAGGAGTTGAGAGAGAGAACAAATTAAAAAACCGTTCGTGTCTTTCTTATTGTTATAACTATGAAATATATTGATTCGTTATTAATTTTAATATAAAATATTAATTTTAAAAGTAGTGCCCTCGCATTGATATTCAACAAAAAATTTATAGTAAAATGTATGGTATTACAGGTATTTATGAATGTAACATCGAAGTATGGACTGGAAGTAATTTTTCAAATATTTTTAGAAGTATTACTCTTTAAAAAATATAATAATTTAAGCTGGGTATGGGAGAGCAGGTTTAGGAAAAGGCAAAAATTTATTAGCCACCAATAACTTAGTTTTATTAGCGCTGTGCCAAAATATGTCTTATATGTCTCGTATAGCATTATGTATGAAAAATTTATTTTCCAAATTTTTCCATAATTACAGAAGAAATTTACAAATGTAACTGTTAATATAAGTGTTATCTAATGGTACCTTCCTCCTCTGATTGTTTAGAGCCCGTTACAGCTCTTAAACCTCAGTCTGAGAATGATCTTTTACTCTTGTTGGCTTTAAATAAGGGAAAGATAAAATAATTACATCATCATGATAATAACGACAGAATGACTGATTATAGAATTTATAGATGTATGGCTTACTATAAAGGAGTTTGTTAAAGTTTGAAATTGAGGTAGTTGGGAAAAAAATTTGCTTTCTTTGGTACTGGCTCTTGCTTAGTCAGTTAAGGAATAAAATTTTACTTTTTGTGGTAGCAGTAAGACTACAAAGGTTTAGTCTTTGAGCTTTTTTGCTTGATCTTGAAGTCAAACAAGTCTCATAAGGTTCAAAATAAAACTTTCATTCAAATATCTAGTAATTGTTTCAAAACATACAAATACTATATAAAATGTCGCAATTTTTTTCCTGCAGAAAAAAATTAATCCAATGCGAGAATTCTCGTTATAAACTTTTTAATTTTTTGCTATTCTTTTTTTTTTTTCAGAAGTCCATGCCAAGTTATAATAAGTCCGAGATATTCATTTTATTAAAAGATGTCCGTAATATTCATTAAGGTCTATACTTCCTCATTTTTAAAATTAAAATATTCTTTGTAACTTAGATAATCCAAAGGTTCTGAACACAGACCTCGGGAAACAGTAGCGAAGGTAAAACCTCTCAGAAAAATTCCTCGTTATCTAAATTTGCATATAGATTACTTGAACCAAACTTTTCTTAAACAATTATATTTATATTGAGGGCTTGATCTTCTTAAGGGGTTTCTGACTTGATTTTGAATATTATTAAGTCCTCCTACCCCATTTCTTTAATAAATAAAACTTGAAATAATACTTCATTTGCCACAAAATTAATATAAAAATTTATTCAGTAAAACCTTTCAAAGGAGACGTTTAGCCTCGAATTATTCAAAGTTTTATGCTAATTGACAATTTGTCAATACTGATTATTGCTCTTAGCCTTCTTTACCATAAGTTATATGATATTCATGATTTTTTGAGAATAAGAAAAGTTATGACAAAGCTTCAATTTGTCAATAAATGTAGAAAAATATAATGATTTTTTCCATTGAAGAATTGGAAAAGACCTCTGTCATATATATATTTCTTCAGCTTCACTACTTGTAGTTACCATTATAGCATTTTAATTTTTAAAATTCAGTTTTATTCATTTCAAAATTTTTAATCCAAGCGAGCGTATACAAATAAATATATATTGTTCTATACACGTTCATCGTCACGTTACGATTTTATGTTTTGGTCTCCAATTTATTATATGGTTTGGAAAAAGAAGCTTTAATACCGAAATTCTATCCATTGATTTAAAAATCGCGGAATCACACACACAGATATATAGAATACTGTATATATCTGATGATATATGGACGATATATATATAATTTTGAACGGTCCACAAAAATTTTTTAATGACACCAACATGAATAGAATAATTTCCTTACGATAAATCTGTTTAAAGAGGACTAATTCGATCCTACATGACGAAAAAGATCAAAAATGAGCTCACTAAGGCCGGTACTATGGCGAAAAAGTAGTGAAAAATGGCTCATTATACTCTTCTATATTTTTCTCTAATAAATTGCTTAATATATAATTAAAATTGTGAAAGAAATATATTCTTCTTCTATAAAGTGGTTTGTTCACAATAGTATTAGTGGTTACTGAGACCTATCTGGACGTATGAAGTCAAACTGTGGGGAACTGCTAAGCCCTCCAACATCCAAAGAATACAGTCCTTCCAATCCAAAATCCTAAGAATCACAGTTGATGCACCCTGTCACGTCGCAAACTCCTTACTCTACAATGACCTTAAAACCCTTTAGTTAAAGACATCATTACAACCCGTTTGAATAAATTCCACTCTGACCTTTCCATGCATCCCAATCCTTTAGCCCAAACTCTATCCAGTATTACCCATCCTGATAATCCGCCACGTCACCTAAATGGGAAATGGCCCCGTAACCTTCTCATTGCCAACACTTCATAATAATAATATGGAAAAAAAAAAAAAAAAAAGTNAAAAAAAAAAAAAAAAAAAAAAAAAACTGTATATTGTAAATAGAGAGAGATTTAGGAGTTCTGCCATTGGGCAGCAAAGTTATTTCTTCTTTTTATTTATTTTTTTTTTTCTTATTTAGTTATTTATTAATTTTTTTTCTTATTTTTTATTTAATTTTGTTTTTTTTATTTTTCTTATCTTATTTAATTAATTTGTACTGTGAATATTAAGCAGCACATTACTAGATAGCAAAAACATGCAGAAAGTAATAAATAATAAAGTTTTATTTAGTTTTAAAGTATTGATGGTATAGACCAAATCTGATCGCATATATTCTTAGGTTCAAAATGAAATTACACAAACCCTCATGACAGGAATAGCCCTGTTTATGCAATGACCTGAATGGGGGGGGGGAAGGACCTCGGCAATTTTTAGAGGTCACTCCCCTTCAGGGGGACTACAATAAAGGGGAGGAGGAGAAGGAGGAGGAGGAGGAGCTTATTGCTAAGAAGGAGGAGGGATTGCTGAGGAGGGACAAAGGGGGTCTTGGGATTGCTAAGGAGTAGGGATTGCTAAGGAGGGATTGCTGAGGAGGGACAAAGGGGGTCTTGAGATTGCTAAGGAGGAGGGATTGCTAAGGAGGGATTGCTGAGGAGGGACAAAGGGGGTCTTGGGATTGCTAAGGAGGAGAGATTGCTAAGGAGGGATTGCTGAGGAGGGACAAAGGGGGTCTTGAGATTGCTAAGGAGGAAGGATTGCTAAGGGATTGCAAAGGAGGGACTGCTAAGGAGGTATTGCTGAGGAGGTATTGCTAAGGAGGGATTGCTAAGGAGGGATTGCTAAGGAGGAGGGATTGCTAAGGGATTGCTGTGATTCGAAGATTCATCGCGGGCAATTTGCATTTAGAAGTTTGCTTTTTCGGCCCCTACTATTGGCAGTTAAGTGAGTAACCCGTGAATAACTTCATCCAATTTACCGTTTCTTCTTCCGGGTTGGACCGTATCAAATTGTTGTTATTTGCCGAGCTTTCGCACATCATGTGATGGCTTCTTCAGGGCTGAAAAGAGAATGAGAGTTGTAAAAGAGAGATTTAAAAATCCAGGTTGTATATAATTACCATGTTTTATACACCAGGTGGTGTATAATCCCGGCGCGGTAAATACATCTGACGACCGTCGAAGCCTACGTGAACAGCTTCATCCAAGTCGCTTTTCCCTTTCTGTGACAAAAACAAAACAATTACTGTTCTTCGACTGTGGTAGAACAGGTATAAAACGCCATCCGAAATAACATAATTGGGAATTTGTAAGGTCACCGAGGCCTGAGAATAATATTTACGCCATGACACGCTGGCTGGGCTAGAAAATAATATATATCGTCGGGGATATCTCATACGACTCTTTATTCCAGAGGGAATTAAGTCGAGCCCAACTCTCATTCTTAATTCCCATTAGTCTGAGCAGGACCGGCTGGAGACCGCTCGCCTTCCGGGCATTTTATCAAAGGGAAACGGATGAATATTCAAGATGAGTAATTTAATAGCCCCCTTCTGACGAAAAGAGTGGAAGGGAGCTATAGCAAAGGAGCTCCAACACTAAAGGATTAATTATTTAAAAGATACATTTAATTTAATAATTAACTTCATGAGTTTGCGTCTAATTAATTTTAAAGCACATAACGCCCGACACCTCTCAGCTTACTAAGGTTTGTTCCTTCACAATGCCTGCATTAAAAACTTCTAAATAAAACCTATTGTTTTCAATATAAGACAAGACATTTTTTTTCTTTGAACATTATTATATTTTCGGTTAAAGTCACTAAGTACAATTAAAAACTGGATGATTGGCTTTATCTACATATGCAGTCAGAAATCAAAAACAAAAGCGAATGATAGAAAGTATACTGATAATCAATTGAACATATACATATATTGGCTATACGCAGATATGTTGCTTAGTCAAAACTTCAAATCGAATCCGAACTCCTTCTCATATCTATTTTGAGAGAGTGAAAGGGGTCAGGGGTTCCAAACAATAAGTAATTTATATTACATTTGCTGTATATTATACTAAGCCCTCAAATTACAACATGTTTTATCAGCAGAATGTAATATATATGTATGTATATATATAAATCTAAACTTTACAGACAAGATTCTAATCACAATTGTAGTTTGAGAGGTAGCCCGTGAGAATGGTGCTGCCCTCTGCCGGCCGTCAGAAGAGAGTTTGCCTGCTCTCCAAATCCACCTGAACACATAAGAAAATATGACTGTAAATATAAAGCTATAATAATAACTAACTTATATAACTACTATATATACATACATATATAACTAATATAATTANTATATATATAAACATGTATACCATATCCTGGAATGAAACTAAGAAGGACACTATCCCACCTTCATACCACATATGAATATATACTGCCTCTGGTAGAGAATTTGCCAAAAGTAATTAAAGGGAAAAAAATACAGGCAGTAAAGTAAAAAATGGAGGACCAGGGTATGAAAGGAGATTGGAAGAGTATCATAAATAAAAATTATACTTATAATACCTTTGCCGTCGCTGAGTGTTGAAGTCAGGAGAGGGAAATATGAATGATTATAAAAGATATTAACATTGAAAGGTATTCTATCATATAAGACGTAGGCACAGAAATTTTACTTTTTTGGAATGGAAGAATAAAAATACTGAAAAAAAGTTTATTAGAAAATGATACATGAAGAGAAAGAGAACCTATAAAAAAAGAAAATTACGTCTGATCGGAGGCACACAAGATCTTGCCCGATAATATGCTCCATTTACTCGGATAAGTCACGTAATCTCGAGAGTTACGGTTGTCGCTTGACGAAGATCAAAGTATCAATCTGGCAGGCAATGAGTTTGAGTGGAAGCCAAAGAAGCCAGAATAGAAAGTCACATGGCGCAAGAATTAAGAACCGAAATACGAAAATATTCAACATCATGATACATGACGCAGTAAATCACAGTTGATGAGTCAATTATTTCAGTTTTTACACTTCACAAAACCGGTACTCATTCCTCTCTACTCTTTAAACACGTTTCTCAGGATCGAACATACTACACTATAGCATATTTCAGTGCATTACTTAGACACATTGTTACTTAATAGCAGAAACACACTTTTCTTTGGTCAAATTTAAATTATTTTGTATAATTTTTAAAGCTCTTCTACAAAATATCTAGTTAAATCATTAAGACCTTCCATCGATTCACTAAGAACATTTATTTCTGTCCCAATTAGTGTTTATCATTTTAAGGTAATGATACCCCAGCAATATCCCTAGAAAAAAACATGGATTGAACAGATCTACTAAAATTTCTTCCAAACTCTTTATCTCAACAGATTTTGGATTTCATATTTTTGAGAAGGAGGTTCATGGGGAACAAGTTAAATTGTCCACCAGCAACGCTACTGGCTGAGCTTATTTTGTTCTTATTTCATATATATATATTGCTGAGGAGGGACAAAGGGGG
>KZ807670.1:163688-177432 GCA_000696205.2 Oncopeltus fasciatus | reverse complement strand
TATATATATATATATATTAGCGATTGAAGTTTTCCATTTGAATTAAAGTAGTAAACAGGTATTTGATTTTGTAATGATTTTGCATTTCAATGTAAAAATAAATATACTCACGTATCTGAATTTTAAAATCGAGCAATAAACAAAAAAATATATACCTTCAGTCTCTATTAAAAATTAATTTCATTTTATTTTGCTCTGCATAGTATATTATAATACATGACTTTAATTTGAGTCAAAAAACGATGCAAGTTATTCCATATAGTTTATTTTAACACATATTAAATATTTTGCAATCATAGAAAATGGTCATATTAAAAGCTTAGAAAATATTTTTTGGAAGCTGTGTGAAAAGCAATTATTTCAGGTACAAACGATATAGGTGCAACGCAAAGTTCTCAACACGTACATTTTGGGGAGTGAAGTTAGAGGTCAAATGTGTAGCCATCCCTTTCTCGTAGTTACGGAAATTTAAAATTTCAACCCTCGGGTCAACATGCTAGTGTTGAATTAAGTTACTCGGAGGGATAGAGCCAATCTTACTTTCATGACAATCAGTTTAATAACTTTCGGTTTACACTTTTTTTTTATGGCATTGTAGTACATAATGGGTCATGTATGCCTAAACTACCCTTATATAACAAAATAAAATATGGTAAATCAGAATTTATTAAAAAAGAAGAAAAGAAATAAAGCGTATATAATCCCATTAAGTAATAAATTAGATTGGGTATCCAAGAAAAACCATCTCTTTACGGTATAACTAGTATAGAATTAACAAAATCTAAGAGAGTAAAAATGTAAAGCTTAAAATACTTGGCAAAAAATCAAACCCGAAAAAAGTCTAGCATTTAAAAGGAGAGTTTTTTGACCGTAGATATTATTCTTAGGTGATTTTAGTTGGGGTTCGGTCAAGATAGATCCAAAAAACACAAATTTAAAAAATGTATTTTTTAATAAAGGATTATCTGCCAACGTTTCGGCTTACATTGTAAGCCATTTTCAGGGCTATCATGAAGATGAGAGAGGACGTCCTGTCCCTAAGTTCCCATTTCCATGACTGAATGCTGAACTTAGGGACAGGACGTCCTCTCTCGTCTTCATGATAGACAGCACTGAAGATGGCTTACAATGTAAGCCGAAACGTTGGCAGATAATCCTTTATTAAAAAAAAAATTTTTTTAATTTGTGTTTTTTGGATCTACCTTGACCGAACCCCAACTAAAATCATTTAAGTCTAGCATTTAATTTTCCTACCTTTGGTTCGAGGGATCATGGACGTATGAAATGAAAGACACCTTCAGAACGGATAGAACCTAAATTCCAAATTTGATCTAATTGTTTGTTTGAGCTGTTTCTGAAAAATGTTTGTTGTATATAAATCTCTATGGATAGCCTTTTTTTCGTTCGATTTTCTAATTCTGCCTATCTTGAGATGCAGGAGGCAGCAAAAGTAGCCTACCACACAGAAAACCTACTTTGGAAATGACACTGTGAAGACATAACCCTTATGAACTTGAAGTCTTCTCAGCTCGTCTTATTGAAAGGAGCGAAGATGAAGTATTTCCCGTTCGATCGGGGCTAAGTGAGATGACGGCGAACGATGACTAGCCTGTCATCACCATCAATATTCCAGAGGACCTCAGGATGTGTGATAGAAATCAACCATCCAGTTATCCTGCCTTCCCCTATCCACAACCTACTCAGCTTTATTATTTTTTCCTCATAACATTTATTACGATTTTTTTTTTGTTTAGTATAATATAACTAAACATTTTTGAATGATATTTTAATGCAGGCAAATATTCACAGTTTGAAATTGCTTTATTAGTTTATCACTATTCTTTCTTTCTACAATCAATACGCCTCAGTGTATATCCATACTTCCAGTTTTCCAGCAATCCTTTCAATATTACCCTTTTGATAAATCGACTGAGCTCAAAGGAATCTTTGGATCCTCGTTTCTTATCGGCAACGATATAAGATTTAATAATGGCGCCAGGGTATCTCATGGGATACGTTCGGGTATCGCAATCCTGGCACTGCGGGTTCAAATCCCACTTCAATACCAGGATACACATACCCGCTTCATCCCATCCTAAACATCCATGGCTTGTCCTGAGCCGTGGATGTATAGGATGGGATGGCAATCTATAGATAGCCCTTCCTCCGTGACCCTAAATGGCTGAAAGAGAGACTGACGCTCAATTTTTAAAAAATATAGAAGATATAACGCGAAAGGTCCTGCAAAGAACAACCAACTCCCATGGCCGCGCTCTGTTTAATCATATTTTCCCTCACTAACTCTAAAATCTCTAAAATCCAACCAAAAAAAAAATACAAATTTATGAAAAAATTGTCTTTTTTAAAAATTATTTGCCGACGTTTTGGCTTACATTGTAAGCCATCTTCAGGGCTATCATGAAGACGAGAAGTGAAATGTGAACTAAGACATGGAAATGTGAACTAAGGGACAGGACGTTCTCTCTTGTCTTCATGATAGCCATGAATTTTTTTTAAATACACTTTTTTTTTTTTGTATTTTTTTTCTACCTTTACCGAATTCCAACAAAAATTATCTAATAATTGATTTTTTTTCTTTCTATACACAACCATCCATAGACAATTGCCACCAACCCTAAGAATTGTCCTGTAAACTGGCCACTGTTTAGTACTACTTGAAAATTCCTTGACTTTCGAAATCCTTTGAAGACTTCTGAACAGGTGGGTGATGTTTTACAGATAATTTCTGTCAAGAGTTAGCAGTAACTTTGGAAGACATAAATGAAATGAAGGTTTGCCAGCTTTAATAAATATTCCCTTGAGCCTTACAATGATTCAATAATAATAATAATGAAATGTAATTAATGGCAACTTTTCAGTCTCTCGGGAGTGAGCGAATCCCTTAGTACTCATATAATTCTAAAACACCATGAACTCTGCAACCCCTTAAAGATTTCATGACCCTTTTCAGAGCTCTTCTTATCCCTCATGTGATTTCATGATCTTTGTAAATTGGTGATGTGTTTCTCTACTTCTCTTTGAGTCTTTAAGAAACCCATCTAGTTTTATTTCATGTTTTTCATGTCTTCTCATGAAGGGACATTATTAATTTTTGTTTCGAACATTTCGTCAATATGACAAAGAACAACTTGATACATTCATTACCTTTATTCGGCTGAAAGTTTGAATTTTCTGTTAGCAATAATAAAGTTCGCAGGGAAAATATTACTCCTTTTTTTTCTTTTTTTTTTTAAATTCATACCTTTAGACTCAGTTAACTCTTAATGTCTAATAAAAACTTTCTTTCGATTATAAATTTACTACAGGAAGATAGTTTTATTATCCCTTATACTATCCATAGCAAAAAAATCAGAAGAAAGTATTAAATCTCGTTAATTTTTTTTTATTTAGGTCTTNCATTTTTTTACTAGCCATATTTATAATCATTTACACAAGAAAAATATTGATATATTTTAAACAATTAATGCAAGGGAATAGAATAAAAATCTTAACTGTGTCTGCCAAGACTCGAACCTGGATCTCCTGCTATCCGGGCAAGAATGCTAGCCATTGCACCATCGAGAATTTAATTACATATCCGAATAGTCTCGGTGGTTTGTTGGCTAGCATTCTTGCCCGGATAGCAGGAGATCCAGGTTCGAGTCCTGGCTGTTGATTTTTTATTCTAGTTCCTTGCATTAATTGTTAAAAAATAATGTGGGATTTAACACCACAACTAAAAAAATAATAATGATATATTTTATTTTTCCAATTTCTCATTATCCGGTTTTAAAAGAATATAATTGTCTCATATGAAGACACATGATCATGGTTTTATGGGGAGAAGGTTGAGTCCGAATCACTTATCAGCTGGTATTATCATCCTTATCTAAGAGACATACATTAACTTGTCAAAGTCCTCCTCCCTCCCACCATCAAGTCCTTGCCTCGCAGGGAGGCGGCAGTTATGGCCACCATAACAAGCCAGCTCCTCCACACAACTTAATGCTCTCTCTCCGGAATGGCGATACACCCGGGACCCCTGGAGTTAGGCCCTAACTGCCCCCAGGACCCGCAAATCAAACTTCTAACTTTATTTGCTCCCCTTTCTCGAGGCAAGAGCCGGTCAGCAGCTCTGACCTCTACCTTTTCTCTCTCTTCCTCCATGAGTTCTACAGGTTGGTGCCAACCTAACTCACTCTATTATATATATAGTAATCAAGAACAGGGTGGATAGAGAGTGTAGTGCATAAGGAGTAAAATTTTCGGGGATCTCTCGCCCTTCGTCGGTGAGGAGTGAATAGTGCCTACCTAGTCTCTCTTCACTCCTCATCGACGATGGGCGAGAGATACCCGAAAATTTTTCTGCTTGTGATTTTAATCTTTTCGTGTGTGCACTGCTCTCTCTATCCCACCTGTTCTTGATTACTATATATCACAGCCGCGAGTATTTAATTTTATATATATGTTATTTACCTAAAATATTGATATTTTCCCCCTAAAATTTGAAATAATTACGTTTAAAAACTTATATAATCCAAAAATTAAATTAAAAAAGAGCACATCGGAAAAAAAAAAATAAGACTGATGGGAATATGATGAAATTCAATATTTAAGTTCAGTCCGTGTATGAAAGGTCATTTCTCAGTTGTTTTTTTTTTCGAACTTAAGAATCGTACCTTAAATAATGTAATAGATAATTACATATATTATTAAAGTTAATAATTAATAATAATAATAATAGGTAATTTTCTTTGGAAAGGGCGTGAGATGTGTCTTTCTTAGGTTGTTGAATTCAAAGCTAACTTTTTACAGTAACAATAGNGCGCTTATTATTCATTTAATTTCTAAAATATTTAAAATATTGTAAAAAAAAAAAATCAGAGAGAATTTATTAGAACAGTGTATCATTAAAATTAGCGGTGAAACAGGAAAGTTAGGTAACTATTTTTTGTGTGTAATAAAAGTGGATTAATTAATAGTATTCTTGTTGAACTTCTGTTGGGGAAACTTTATGAAAATTTTTGTTGAAGGCAACGTATTGAAAAATCTGAGTAGCAATCGTTGAATTGTGTTTGTTCATTGTTTTGAAAGTTTTGCTGGTACTCAAAAAAGTAGGGTACAACTTTACGACCTCTTCTCCAAGTTTCGAGAGCGGTTTTCCGACATAAAAATAGTTCAACTATTTTTATAGTTCATTTATATTTTACCGACTAAATAAATCAATATTCATAAAGTGAATAATATATATATAATTTACAAATTTTAAAAAAACTTGGAACATCCCATCACCATTTTTTCTGGTGAAATTTTTATGAATCTATGTATTTCGAGTAGAACGTTCACGGCACTGACTTTTTTTTTTTTACAACTTATCTGGGAACTCAAACCTTCCCTCAATTTTTGTGAGAGTTTGTGATTTTGATTATTAAGTCCATAAGAATAATTTAATATAATCGGCTTAAAGTAAATAATTTTATTTCAGTCACAACTTTAGGAAAATAAACGAATATTAGTAAGATCAAAGGGTGTTACTGATTTTGATGAATTATTATTTTTATCTTGTGCCTATGCACGATAACTGACTAATTTCATTTGATCATGGGGTATAAACTTTACGGGATTTAAGTTAAGCGTCAAATTTTAAATCTTTTTCATTTCATATAATCCTTAAGGCCATAAAATAATTGTCCTATCACTAAATAAATTTGTATTAATTTCATTGGTACGAATTAAATGATACGCTAACCGCTGCAAAAATCTTCGTAACTTCTTTTCTTGTAATTTCTACGTTCTATTGTTCCGATTTTACTCAATAACGAGCTTGGCTTTTAAAAGCAATATCCAAATTACATTAAAAAACATATTTGGCTACGGAGCTCTAACAGACATTCACACACCGCATACTAACAGACTATAAACATAATATAATTTTATAGTAGCATCATT
Source organism: Oncopeltus fasciatus (assembly GCA_000696205.2). Taxonomy (NCBI): domain Eukaryota; kingdom Metazoa; phylum Arthropoda; class Insecta; order Hemiptera; family Lygaeidae; genus Oncopeltus; species Oncopeltus fasciatus. The sequence continues at coordinate 171,483 of KZ807670.1, read as the reverse complement.
TTTTTTATGTATAGTTTGTGTAACTTATGAATAAAAAATATATCAGAAATATTTTCAAAACATTATTCAGAATAAACAAAATATATAGTTTTCTACTTTATTTACATATCAATTAATATATCAAAAATGCTTCTTTTTTTTTTTAAGGATAAATATTATTTATATAGTGATATTAACAGAAAAAGAACTACTAAGACACATATCTGTCAGTATGAATCATACATATACAATGTATGTCGTACTAAAACAGTAAATAATATTTTAAAATAAAAAAATACTGAACTGATAATAGAATATATTTATATATTATATAAATATATACCTAATTTGGCCTGTTTTGCAATTTGACAAATAAAAGGGATAATTAAATTATAATATTTACAGGTTGCAATCTTTCTTTACTTTATTAAATACCTTCTATAAAGGTACACTTGCTGTATATATTCGTATATCTATACTCTATCGCTCCCATTTAGAAATTCTACGTTGATGGTATCTTTAAAAATGCTAGATCTAGGATCTTTATCATTAAAATGCAAAATGTCCTCAGCCGTTGTAGATTACACAGTCGAAAGTTTGCACCTCCTTATACCGTCGTTTAAAATTTAAGTCGAGAAGTTCAGCTCTGCCTAAATATATTTTCTTTCTCCGTTTTTTCATATTTAGCCCTATTAAATCCCTTTTAGAAAACAATATTTATGATTTATCTAGGTTAATTCTAAGGTTAGAGAAAGTAGAATACTTAAGAAATGAGTTAATCATAATTTAGAAAGTAAGATGATCAGTAGCTATACTGATATATACTCGACTACATAGACAGAGATGTGATTCTGACTCCACCAATAACAATACTTCCTGAAAAAAATACCTGACAGGTTATTTATTTACAGAAAAAAAAGCAAGGGTGACAAGATAATTCCCTGTTTTAAGACCATTCTATGCTGATTTAGTCAGCTGATCACTAAAGAGCACCCTTATTTTACTACTTTCACTGAGTGCCTTCAACATCCTAGGAAATTTTTTAAAGATCCCTATTGTAAAGCTTAACGAAGCCATTTTTTCTGGCGAATCCAAAGCAATTTGAAAATTTAAAAAAAAAAAAAAAAATTAACCAGAAACCCTCCCCCTACTTTGTTAATTTAAAAATTTTATTATTGAAAATAAACTGTATATATTATCTATTGTACTATAGTTATTATTAAAAATACTTATTTCGGTAAATTTAAAAAAAATTATGGTAAATAACTATTGCTTAATGCTTAGCAGCGTTTAATTTTTTTTTTCTGACAATAGCAAATAAAATCTAATTCTTTTAAGTTTATAACATGGAACAAATATGTCCTCAACACCTTTTTCTTCGAAAGTTAATTTTTCTTTTATACATATACATTGAAACCCACTTAGTTTAATGTGTCCAATATATATTAATTATTTTTTTAATTAATTAAAACTTGTCAATTTTTTAAGATAATTTAATTGTGCAAAGGATTTGTTAATACTTGTTCCTTAGCGCTTATTATTCATTTAATTTCTAAAATATTTAAAATATTGTAAAAAAAAAAAATCAGAGAGAATTTATTAGAACAGTGTATCATTAAAATTAGCGGTGAAACAGGAAAGTTAGGTAACTATTTTTTGTGTGTAATAAAAGTGGATTAATTAATAGTATTCTTGTTGAACTTCTGTTGGGGAAACTTTATGAAAATTTTTGTTGAAGGCAACGTATTGAAAAATCTGAGTAGCAATCGTTGAATTGTGTTTGTTCATTGTTTTGAAAGTTTTGCTGGTACTCAAAAAAGTAGGGTACAACTTTACGACCTCTTCTCCAAGTTTCGAGAGCGGTTTTCCGACATAAAAATAGTTCAACTATTTTTATAGTTCATTTATATTTTACCGACTAAATAAATCAATATTCATAAAGTGAATAAGAACAAATTTGTTCTTATAAGCGGGAGTACAGACCAGTCAACTCTCCGAATATAATAAAACCGATGTATTCATTAAGATCAGTCAAAGGGAAGATGAAAAACATCAAAAATTATAATTTCATATTTCCTAATATCTTTGTAATTATTAACGTTAAAAGGATAAATAATCTAAAGGGCTATTATTATTTCTACCACCAATGAATGTAGAACTCTCATACCTTATATTCTCCGTCTTCATTGGTTTCTGTACGGGAGATGATGTACAGAAACCAATGAAGACGGAGAATATAAGGTATGAGAGTTAAAAGGATATATTATAGAAGATGACTGTGGTAAAAATGAAATTTCCTAACCCTTATATTTCATAACATTAAAATAAAAACTTAATTTGGAAAATATTTTTTAAGAGTGTTTGGAGCATTGGGCGCAACTTAGATCGGTATTTGAACTCTTTATTGAAAACTGTTGAATGTTTGGTTTAAATCAGATGAGAAGTTCGAAATTTATAATATTGTTATATTCTTTTTTATTTGTGTTATATCAAAGTTTAAAAATGTTTTATTTATAGAAATTTTTTACATTGATTACCCAAGAGGCCGAGAAGCGATTACTATGTTCATCCACATAATTACTATTCGCATTAACAATTCATCATACCTCACCATGACCTATTGCTAAGAAATAATTCTTCTTCTTGAAAATATCTTCCCGCTTCTAAAAATATCTCCCTGGCGTTAATGACCAAATGTTGACACGCCATTAAAAAAAAACAAAAAAAAAACAATAAGAAGGTATTACACTGGTAAATTTCGATCTTATGAAAATTCCTACCTCTCGTCTGAATTAAGTAAAAAAAACTAAAGATGTTTGTTTGTTTCTACATTTTTAAAGTTTGAGAGCTTACTTAACACTATGCTCACCTAAGATAGATTTTTTAATCACCTTACACTCTAAGACAGGATATTAATATTTGAAAATTAAATTTTTTGAAAGTTTTAGTTCACATATGTTTTAGAATGTAAATGTTATAAAATTACATTATAAACCCATCACGTTTCTTTCGTATAAAAAAATGAGAAGTCAGGCTATTTAATCTTATCAAGATGCATTTTCAGTATGATTCTTTTACATTCTCTCTCAATTTTTTTTTCTCATAAATTTCACAGTTTCCAAGCACAAATAATGATGACCAAAGGTTGACTCGGCATTTTAAAAAAATAAAATAAACGTTTGTTGCACATAACAGCTGCATAATCTTATTTCCTAACAGTGATGTGTTATAAAAATTTTACGAAAAAAGCTAGTCAAATAAGATAATTTCCATAGTCAGCTACCGACAACAAACTCTCTCCTGCTTGTAAGATATAATTTGTCATTCAATCAGATATTTGTTAATATCTGTGAAATTGGGAAATATCCTTTTTTGTTAACGCAGTTCCTGTCAGTCGGGATTTTTATTTTAACAGCTTCCTAAAAAAACAAGAAAAGTCCTTCTCACATCACAGTGAGAACTAAGCGAATTTCCCACTTTTTATTACCGAAGACTGTAGATAAATGGCTAAATGTATCTTAAAAGCCAAAGAGATATAAGAGATAATGACTGTAAAGTTGGCTCTACGCGGCCATGAGAGTGTAGCAGCATCACTCAAATTCGGATTTACCGCGCTTTCCCGCCGTTTCCCCCCACCGTCACCGTGGTAGGAAAGTCCAGTAGCTTTCCCATGCTCACGCCGGCTGCATCTCCGCCTTCTCTCCTGTGACCGACCGGCAGAGTGTCGACCTCACCTACTTCAACTCCCCCACCATACTGCACGAAATAAGAGGGCCGCAAACGGACCACTGTCAGGAGAATAAGTGAGTGATTCCATTATTTCTCTACTCACTCATTTATTTACTCTCTGTAACCTCTACTCATGGTTACCTGTGCGCCAAAGAGGTTCGGATAACCGCCGCAGAGGTTCCGCACTCCAGACTGTTGCCTCATCCAGTGACGTCATTAAGTTGGGCCTACACTCCTGTGATATACCGAAGTGAAGAACATTATTTTTATTTATCATTCACCTTTATTAAGTTTATTTATTTTTTTATTAATAAAGAAGTTTATTTTTATGTTTTAAAAGTTTGTGTGGCAACCTAGCAACCTCTCTTCAACAATGGGCCCAACAAGAGAATGTATTGGGGCTCTCAACCATCCTGCTTGATCCTTAAATATCTTACTGCGTAAGTAAATAAGAATATATCATATATCTTAAAGTAAAATAAGAACAATATTTTACAACTATCATATCCTATACAGAGATATGGGGAATTAAAATTTGTGTCCACCCTTCCCATGTAAAGTATTAGTTTGTGAAGAGAAGCAGAAATACCGCTTAAGAAATAAATAGATAGGTTTCTATCTCATAAATCTTATGATACAAGAGCATATGCATCTGAACATACTTGTCTATATACACATATATATTTCATTTTAGGTTATTCTCAGGTTATCCTATCAAGGGTCGATAATGTCTGCATTTTCTGAGTTTTCCATTTGTCGCGTAATGAATCTGGTAAATGTAAAAATGATACAGTACAATGATCAGCTGATAATTACAAATTTGATCTTTAACAAGAAACCAAAACAATTGTAATACAAGTACTTAATTCCACTGAGTCAAATTCAGCTTCACCGCATTTCATTCAATTTCCTCCCAAATCCTCTAGTCAAATCCCTGCCAACTTGTATCTTTGTTCACTTATGATATATCTCTTATACCAATTTGTATTCAGAGCTTCTTACGTCACAGATATACTTTCACGTTTTCAATTTCATTAAGATCCTAAAAGCTGCGACAACAGTGGAGCTTGCACAAAACAGCACCTATATGGTTCTTAAGCATCTAAGCTATATGCTTCTTAAGCATATAAGATTGTATGTAGCTTGATCTAAACTTACTTCCACCTATGGTTTTTTGAGAATTCCGTGTCACTTATTAAAATAATTATAATAAAAATAATTATTTTTAACTTTTTAAATTTCACCGATTTTATTTCAGTAATAATAACAACTGTAATCATTAATGTTTAAGTGAGAAGGTTAGAAAATTTAATTTTCAAATATTTATATCCTATAAGTGTAAGATGATTTAAAAATATATCTTAAGAAAGCTTAGTGTTAAGTAAGCTCTCGAACTTTAAAAATGTAGAAATAAACTTTTACATCTTTAGTTTTTTGACTTAATTCAGACGAGAGGTAGAAATGTTCAGAAGTTCGAAATTTACCTGCGTAATACCTTCTTATTGTTAATGGCGTGTCAACCTTTGGTCATTAACGCCAGGGAGATATTTTTAGAAGCGGGAAGATATTTTCAAGAAGAAGAATTATTTCTTAGCAATAGGTCATGGTGAGGTATAATGAATTAGTTAGGTAGGATCGGGTTTAGGGGCGATCAACCCTTAGATTATTACGCCACATCTATCTATGAATTAGTTATTATGTAGATGTACATAGTAATTTCTTTGTACTAGAAAACTATGAAGTTTATAAGAAAGAAAAAATTGAGAGAGAATGGAAAAGAATCTTACTGAAAATGCATCTAGATAAGATTTAATAACTTACCTTCTTATTGTTTATACGAAAGAAACATGGTGGGTTTATTATGTAATTTTATTACATTTACATTCTAAAACATATGTGAACTAAAACTTTCATGAAACTTTTATGAAGTTTATAGAGAGACATATTTTAAAATAAAACTTTGAACTTTGAGAGCTTCACGAAAAGATTAGTCTGTTTTAAAGCGATTTTAACTTTTAAGCTCATTTCTCTCTTAAGCTTTTACGATCAAATAAGCCATATACTTTCATCTTCAATGAAACATGGAAAAACTTAATTACTTTACGTAACTTTGAAGCTTTGAACGAATTTTCAGATTTTAGAACAAAACTTCATTTGTGGCTTTTAGATATAAAATATATTAGCAAAATTTGTTGGCAAAGACAACTAAACCAATAACACTGGAAGCTAACCTAAAATGTGAGAATTTACGATTAAAATTAAATATTCTGCTGCAATTTATTTTATCCTAATGAAATTTCACATATGGAAATTTAAAGATTAAATTAAATAAATAATTTATTTAAGTTAGATAGCCGGTTTAAAATGGACCCATTGAATTGAGTTGATATGAACCACAGCATTTGAAAAATATTGTCAGTGAGCCACGTCCTTTTTGATAAAAACTTTCAAATAGTATCTAAATACAAATCATAAATTTTTTTTTTTTTAATTGAAAAAATATTGGACCAATTCTGCAACCTAAAGTAGAATTTATATCGGTTTTTATTGTTTTTTTTTTTGTTTGTTTTTTAAATAATAGTCAAAATATTTCATTTATTGCAATGAAACGAGTTCTAATATTTTTTTTCTCGTACGATTATTTCCTTAAATGTGGATAATTATCGAGAAACATTTCTCTGAAACCCTAAACATATAACAGAACAGATGTAATAGTAAGTCACATATGACGAAATGTAACAGGAATTATTTATATTTTGAATCGAAAATTCATTACAGGAGTGAAAAGAGTCAAATTTTTAGCAGTAGAAGCACATAGACTTTGTCATATTTCAGCGACAATTTAAAAAAAAAAAAAAATATGTGGTTATATTACAACATTGAAAATAGTATACATATACTTATCTTTTAAGCATGCAAAATTGGTATGTGAGAAGTACTTTCAGACTTAACTGAAACAAGAGTAAGGGTAAAAGTAAGTAAGGGTCTAATAAAAATAATTACATAATTAGTAATAAATAGTACAAAGTCAAAATGAGGGGTCAAGACATTTGTCTGTTAATTATGCATATAGCATACTTAATTATGGAGTTTTATGTAAAACACACTTCTTCATTTTTTTAATATATCTTTAGCTCTAGCGGTCTAAATATATATAAAAAATACATTGTTACATTTACGTAAATATAAGTAGGTTTTTATCATTTAAATCTTAAATACTTTATTAAACCAGTGAAATCGAGTTGTTAGTAGCCGAGCTTTAAAGCTGAAACATAATTAGCAAAAATTATTATTCTTACTTAACGAATCTTGGCTATCATAAAAATAAATATTCAATTGTTTACTTCGCTATTCAGTATAACAGAAGCAGTTTTTACCTGAACATTAAATTACGAATTTCTGCAATTTACTTTTATGCATTTTGAGTAATCTGCTTTTACTATTTTGAAATGTTTTGTATAAATATTTAATAAAATAGATATTGAGAAATGTCTTAAATTTTCACAATCTCTGAGTCAAACACCCCCACTAATTGTTTAGAACATCCCTCAATGTATGCTGGTTCATCCCTTGATTCCCAAAGTGTCTGAGGAAATCCTCCAGACACTCGGTGGAGGGAAAAGTAAGAACTCTCCAACGAGCAGCGGGTAAGGGGGTTGCAACCCCCTCTGATCCACCTCTCTAGGGGATTATAGTACAATTGTCTCAAGTGCACAATGCCTGCACCCAGAGGCTCAGCAGCTCTTAGCCCACCCATTGTTCCTGGGAGGGAAACTGTTGGGAGACTCCTCTGGATTCATAGGAAACAAGTAGGCTGGATAATTTCAACTTCTTTGGAACCATAAGCTACTGCAAAATAAACCAAAGGAAAAACTCAGGACAGGATTTACTTATTTATTTTGAAAAACGTGATAATAGCAGTACTTTTGCTACCTCAGGACATAAAACTGTTCTTAAAAAAAAATCCTAATTAGTATACTAAATCTAAAAAAAATTTTTTTATTATTTATTTTTATTTATTTATTACATTCTGTTAAATTAAAACATTTTGTAATTTGATCACCACAATGAATTAGATGATGCACAA
>KZ807670.1:139688-152256 GCA_000696205.2 Oncopeltus fasciatus | reverse complement strand
TATATATATATAAATAAAATGCTAACGTAAATACCCAGATTTCATAATACAAAATGTATGAATAAAAGTTAAATTAATTATCCAATGAATAAAAAAAAAAGTGATTCATTAATTTTTTTAATTACTAGAAAACAATGATGTTTAATGAAACCTAAGTTTTATATTTAAAAAATTAATTTTCTCATTTGCATCATATTCAATAATCTAATTCAGGGTTTCTACTTATATTTGTATTCCTTTATTTATTAATCTATTTGTAACTATTGCTAGGAAGAAATGAGAAAATGACTATTTCTTTACTTTGTAAGGTCTTTTCTGTAGTGTGGCGATAAGGATCTCACCGCCCCTCGATAGTCGAGTGTCCACAAGAGGGTAGCTGTCTCAGCTTGGGCACTCCAGAGCCCTGTCAGCACCTCGGCGAGGTGGACGTCTGAAGAACCTCGGTTCGATCCCCTACAATAATGGGATATTGTTGACGAGGCCGGCCAAGAGAGTTCTTTAGAAACTAGACTTAGTATAACAACCATCCAGACTGGTGGGAAAGTTATGACTCAGGGCAAAGCGAAGCCTCTTCAATAGAGCAATAGATAAGACTTTGACTGCGATTTAGTTCAAAGCGGAATAGTGTTCCATTAATAAGTAATAAAGTCTAATGCAGAATGATTAACAGATTTTATGTTTTAAAAAAATATGACCAAGAAGACGTATTGTGACCACCTCCAAATATTTTAATGTTAATTGTCAGTCCTTATGACCTATTAATTTTTTTTTTCCTATTCATCCTACACTGCTGACATCCCTAACCACCCTAAAACTCTCCTATCTCTATTTGCAGATAACAAGGTTATTCTATCTTTCCACCCCAATCCCAAAACTGTTTAAAAACCTGCAAGCAGATTTTTAAAGTATTCATAAATTGTCTGTAAAATGGAAAATTAAAATTAATGAAACAAAATGCGTGCAGGTTAATTTCTAGTTACACGAAAAAACTTTTCTAGCAACGTAAAATTCCACAGCCATGCGATCACACTCTCATATTCCGATCGCTACCTGGGATTCTACCTTAACTCGTGACTCACAAGGCATACTGAAAATAAAAGACAAGGACTCCTACACAGACTAATAAATAAGAATGATAAACTGACAATAGATAACAAACTGATGCTGTACAAGACTTTACAGCGACCACTCTTGACTTATGGTTCAGAACTCTGGTGGGCCACCAAGCCTTCCAACATCCAATGAATCCAATCCTAAATCCTCAGGGTAATCACACTTCTCTTCATCATGACTTTAATATCCATTCCGCCCAAAACCTCATTTTCTACCGCTTCTTCCTTTTCCACAGTCAACTGTCATACCATTCAAAACTATTTGCACAGATCCTGTCCTTCAACTGTAACCCTACAACCCACCCCGCCGATTCAAAAGAGGATGACCTCTGGGAACACAGATTCTATTTAATTTGAGATTGGGGTAACTGTAAACTTTCTCTCCTCATGTAAAACTTCTAATTTGCTAATTTTTCTTTCTAAGTTATTAAAATACAAAATGTCATACTTAACAAAAACAGTATCATTATATAATTTTTATTTTTATGAGCTGGGGCGAACCTATACAATTATAAGAGACCAAAAAAAAGGTTAAACTTCGCTCGGTGATAATGATATTTATTTATTAAATAAATAAATATCACTATCACCCATATTACTGGTTGAGTACATTACTAGAATCTCCCCTTAAAGATTCCTGGGCTCTGCGGATGAGACATTGACTCTCGAAAGCGCTCAGCTTTAATAAATAAATATCACTATCACCCATATTACTGGTTGAGTACATTACTAGAATCTCCCCTTAAAGATTCCTGGGCTCTGCGGATGAGACATTGACTCTCGAAAGCGCTCAGCTTTAATAAATAAATATCACTATCTCCGAGCGAAGTTTAACAGTTTTTTACCCCTTATAATTATAATACATTTTTTTTTTCAATTTTGATCATTCGCTAAACAACTTTATTGTACGTACAAGATGTATTTTATTAATTCTACTATGTTTGACTAGGTACCTACAAGCCAGGAAACCCGTCTGTTCTCGTTCATGAACCCCCTGGCAGTGGAAATCTGGCTGTATGTCCTGGCAGCCTACCTCCTCGTCTCAGTGACCATGTTCGTGGTGGCCAGGTTCTCCCCCTACGAATGGCAGAACCCCCACCCCTGCGACATGGAGAACGATCTCGTGGAGAACCAGTTCTCTATGGCCAATTCGTTTTGGTTCACCATAGGAACGCTAATGCAACAAGGCTCGGACCTCAATCCAAAGGTACTCCTTCTCACACCTCTAACGTGTCAAATTTGTAACAATTTATTTCATATTATTACATTATAAATAGCCACTATTATGTTCAATGTATTCAGTGGTCATAAGGTAAGTATAAAATGGATTCTGGACATTTTATTTACAACACATCAGAAAGAAAACGATTTTTTTTTTTTTTTAGATTACTAGGGCGATATTTTTCCATGCAAGGTTTGAAATCGAAAATCAATAATTTAATTACCTTTTAAACAGATACAAAGCGCTTTCAGAGCTAATAGCTCCATTATCAGAACCCAGATGCTTCCAGACGAGCGATGGACCGTACACGATTATTGACAATAACTAGATAGGATATTGTTGGTGCTCGACCAGGTAATGAGAGCCTGAAGACTAAAACATGATGATAAAATTCCTAAAACTGCCCATTCCTGAGACTATCCATTTCAATACAGTTAAACTATTCTAACAAGTCTAATCAAAAAAACTTTTTATTGCCTACTCGAACAACACATTAGCTACCATTAAAGGCACAACTTGGATTTGGTAGAGCCATATTTGTAGTCTATTTTTAAATATTTTCTGCTAATAAGTGCAACTTTACTTCCCTCGCGAATCATTATAAAATGGATTGAATTTTACTTTTCGGGATAATAAAAAGATGTTCTTGAGCTTTTCTGATTGATAGTTGTTCAATTTTATTAGGTGTCTGTCCAGCTGTAGTTTGCTGGTATTTTCTACTACAGGTAATCTTAAGACCACTGATTTCAATCAAATGTTGGGAATTTTTGGCTGCATTAATGAAGATTAAACAAACTGTTACGAATTTGACTTTACAACAAACTCTAAACATCAAAATTTGTTGGAAACTTAAGATGTCTAAAAACCCTTCTGACATCCTCATAGAGAGTATCTCTCTTGCACCTAAACTGGGAGATTCCTCAGAACCGATGATGGGATCGTAGATCCCGAAATCACAGAGCTGCGCATTAAAACAATTTTATGCAGATTATGGACTTTTTTATTTAATAGAACCCATTATTATAACTGAAACTTTTCCCGGGTTTAAAGAATAATTAGATATTAAAAAATGAAAATAAATAGTGGAATCAAACCTTAAAATTTTACTTAAAAAGACTTAAGAAATCTTAGACATATGGCTTGTTTCAAAAGTAAAATAAGCATTCTGTTTCAGGCAACTTCTACCAGGATAGTAGGTGGTATTTGGTGGTTTTTCACTCTCATTATCATATCATCATATACAGCTAATCTTGCAGCGTTCCTCACAGTAGAGCGTATGATTACACCCATAGAGAATGCTGAAGATCTTGCTGGGCAAACAGAAATTGCGTATGGAACTCTTGACAGTGGCTCTACAATGACATTTTTCAGAGTAATGTTCCTTTTATTTTAAATGCTTTTGAATATATGATTAGAACTGCATATTAAAATTACAATTTTAGCACATTTTTTTTATTTATAATTTTATATATATTATTNATATATATTATTTTTAAATTAGTTTTTAAAAAAAGTTAATTTTAATGAATCCAAATTCAACTGGTTATCCTATAGCACTGATATGGCGGAATGGATGGACGACTACTTGTGCTCTTCCCCCATATTTAGTGGCAGTGGATACAGGAATTTGGTGTAGTTGACCGCATGACTTTCTGTCATGGATAAAGACAAAAAAATGGGGAAATGATACTTTTTATTGAGTCAAAAACATGCTGAGTCTTATCCCTAATGTCATTTTGTGGGCTTTTTTTTAATTTTTATCTTAAGTGACTTATGTAATGAACAAAAGTAATAAATCTTACAGCTAATGTTAAAGCTCAATGTTAATTAAGGCTTCAGATGGTTCATGCTTTTAATTTAGATAAATGAATTAAAAAATTTTGAAAGCCAATGTTTGTAATAATTTTGAGACATTTCATTTAATAATGTTTTTGTAGTTTTTGCTAGAAAACCTAGATGAATGGGTTCATTTTCTGGAAATAAATATGTAACAATTTTGTATTTATTCAAAAAAAATAATTCACCAACCGACATGATGATATTTTATGTTCCAAAGTTTTAAAGTTGTTTAGTTAATCTTGACCTAAGATGTATGGTGCAGAATACATTTTTTGAAACTAAGAATACCTCCAACAATAAAAATAAAGAATAAAAATCAAAATATTTAATGACAAAGTTATTTATATTTCACTGTTATTAATAACTAATATTTATTTCCAGGATTCCATGATTGAAACATACAAAAAAATGTGGAGGTTCATGGAAAATAAAAAAGTATTTGTATCAACATACGAAGAAGGAATCAGGAGAGTACTAGAAGGAAATTATGCTTTCTTAATGGAATCTACAATGTTAGATTACATTGTTCAAAGGGATTGTAACCTCACACAAATTGGAGGACTTCTAGATACAAAGGGTTATGGAATAGCAACTCCAATGGGTAATAACCTTCAGAGGGGACATTTATTTATTTCAGTCAAATAACAGTTATATTATAATATACAATGCAATACAGATACCATATACAATTTTAAAACTCATGAATTTCTATCTGGATTAGTTTCAGGAAATAAAGTATGGAAAATAAGAGTTGCAGAAAGTCATTTCCTATAATTTTTAAAATAATAATATTAATCAGTGAAAAAATATAGGATTTTCATCGCAGAGAACTCTTCTGCAGATTTATAAATAAAATTGTGGAAAAATGTGGATTTTCATGAGCATATTACTTCTTTGCAAAAATTTTACAGAAGAAACAATTAAATGGTACAGTTTTTTAACTGTCAAGTTAGAACAGTGGCTGACTATTTTATTAAAAATTGCTAAGTGATCCTCGGGAAAACTTTTGTTTGCTAACTATTAGTTAGCCACTGTTCTTCAATCTACAGAATGCACCTAATTTTTGTCATTGTTTTTGCTCTCATAGCTCTTATTTTCTCGAATTGTCTTCAGGGTTACTTCCCTAAATTCATAATTTCATCTAGATATTATGATAAATTTTCTTGCAACAAACACACATATAGTCATAACAACTAATACTACATTTGGGATTGGTAGACCTATTTCAATGCATTGGCATTATCTTCAGGCTAAAACTATTTCATACAAAGCCATCAAGAAAAACAATTAAATATAAAAACAGAATTTTAAAAAATACAAAATTAATAACAAATATTAAAACTCAGTGAACTAAAGAGATTTAGCTTATAAGAACTACCAATAAATATAATATATTATGTCTAAAACATAATATAAATTAAGGGAAATAATTTTTTCCCACACATATTCAAAATGAAGGCATTACAGGAGCTCCACTACCTTCCACTTTACACTAACTTACACAAATTGGTTTAAACCTGTCCCTTATTATTATTATTCTGCAGATAATATATATTTTAGAGTATTTATTATATTTATTTTGCTGTTTTTATAAAATGTGTTAGAAAACTCTTTTTGACTGGGTATATACCTGAGTTGTAACAATTAAAACAATAATTAAACAATTATTCTAATTTAATATTTAACTGTTATTATTGAAGTTATGTCATAAGATGATATTGTATTACATAATTGTTTATATTGTTTTAGCCTGAAGAAATTGCTACTTCATTGAAGATGATACTTAGTTACTGATCCTTAAATAAAGCAACTAATAATATCTCATTACAGACCCATTCATATTTTAATTAATTTTTATTTTTTACTGACACGCAAACTGAGCTTCCTGAACTTGTTCTTACATATCATTTTAAACAAGTTCAACATTTTGTAAAAAAAATTTTATGAAATTTGTAATAATGAATATTTACACCAATTTGTTTAAATATTTTCTTAAAAAACAGGTGTGCTTTTCTTTGCACTATTTTTACTGGCTCAAATTCTTTTCACTTTTCGGCAACTTGTGTCCATTTAATTTATTTTAATCATTATGAAGGTAAATTTAATACTAATAAATGCTTTTTAGGGTCACCATGGCGGGACAAGATTTCTTTAGCAATTTTAGAACTTCAAGAAAAGGGAGAAATTCAAATGTTATATGACAAATGGTGGAAAAACCCAGGTGATACCTGTGTTCGAAAAGACAAGACAAAAGAGAGTAAAGCAAATGCTCTAGGAGTTGACAATATAGGTAAATAATACTAAATTTTTAAACCATTTAAGAATGCTTTTATGTATATTAGGACCATATTTTTAAAAGTGAATACTAAGCTAGATTCTTAAAGAAACTTTCCGAGGATCAATACTATCTGAAAATGGAAAAAGATATTTTTCTTATCAGACATTGAAATTCAATACAGTTTTATTCTCTTTCCATAATAGATTGATGCTTCATAATTGAGGTACATGATTATAGACATTTGATTATGGGTAAATTTACACAGTGACTATGTGACAAAATGCTCATCTTGATTAGGCAGTGAAACATATAATACTGATACCATTAAACTCTCACTTATTTATCCTCCAATTCAAAAAACACTTGAGAATGCCTTCTAAGCCAGCCCCACTTAAGAGTGGTAAGATATATGGTAATATAAGTATTATCTCTTCTATAACAAACCTGTTAGATTTCCAAGGCTCAAAGATCTATTAGGAATATCATCCATGCTTGTATTCATTGCTGAAGGCTAAATTCCAAGCTATTGTCTTCTCTTAAGTCTCCTCTTCATAAAGACAAGTTTGCTTAGCAAGACCATTAATCAATGCCGGAGTTGATTTCACTCCATCTAGGATTCATATAGGAGAAATACATATAAGGAAAGGCCTACCTTCATGCATGTATGTCTGTTAAGCGATGAAGATGCTTCATTTGGAAACCGTTACAGCCCTTTCTAAAGCAGCATTCCTTGCATCATTTAAGAGATTCACGACATGTAGAAGTCTACCGCTCACAGTTTGGTCGAAAAGTAGGACTTCTAGGATTATTAAATATATCAATACCATCATGGCTAAAGAACAAAGTATTATCACTAAGGATCTCACCTTGAAGGGTGTTTAGTGGAAATTCATTCCCCCTCATGCACCATACTTCAATAGAATTTGGGAGGTAGAAGTAAAGTCCATCAAGAACCTACTACCAGCACCAGACATACACATACGAAGAACTTGCACCAGCATTCTCCAGATTAGAAAGACTCTTCAACTTCAGGCCTCTTTTTGCTTTTTCTGATAAAGTTCAGGATTTGGTTCAGGTTTACTCTTCATTCTCCAAGCCTGATATACTCATCACCACTCACTTCTATTATCAAGCAATAGGATGTTATGAAGTCTCAAATTGGTATTATATGGCAGCGATGAAGAAGAGAATATCTTCACAATCTCCAACAGAGAAAAGAAAATGATGTTTAGAAAAACACCAATCTAGAGATAGGCAATTTAGTGGTTTTGATCAAAAGGTGACCATTACTTGATAAATGGCCAGTGGCCAGAGTAGTTGAGACACCCTCATAAGGATAGAGTCATCCAAACAGTGGTCGAGAAAATCCCTTAAGAAACCTGTTTCGTGGGAGTCGTTTCTTCTTCTGTTCCACTTTATATTAACCAGCACATTACTAGATACAAAAAAAAACATGCAGAAAGTAATTAATAATAAAATTGTATTTAAAGAAAAAAAAAGTTCCACTGTTTGCCAATCCTTCTGAAGGTGCCTCAGATTCAGTACATTCCATGTCCTATTCTCCACTACCCCATCAATTTGTGTGTCTGTGTGAGTGAATCATTAAAAATCAACTACAGGAAATCTACTAGGACATTACCCAAAAATGGATGAATTTCATGAGTGCATGTATATATAAACTGACCACTGTCAGTATATGTGGGGAGTTTGTTCAATCTACCACTACTTATTCAGCCTCCATAGATCAAAGAGCCCCACTAGCATTTTCTCCCCAGAGAGTGGCAGCCATTATTCCATAAGGCACCAATGAATATTTATCACAAAGGAATCATCAATTTAATTTTCAGTTTCTTTATAAACAGATGCTGAAACACTTAGCAAGTACTGTTTTACCTCCAATGAGCTAGTAACATTAGTATTATTATTTCTACTTTAACTATAAGTATCTCAATCAATATTAAATTCAAAATATCTCCTTAACCAACTTATTTGCTACATTATGACTTTTTACCAACATCAAACCCATAAGAAACAATACTACTTATAAATTTAGGTAACCCCATTTCTTTCTTAATATTCAGTATTTGCCCTTCTGGATTCTCACAACTAGAAATTCTATATCTCAAACAATATAAATATTCTTTATTTAAATATAATAATAAAGCCAAACTAAAATTGCTCTCTTCCCTTCTCAAAAAAATATGTACTATTCTAGTGTATGAGGGACTACTTTTACTCTGTTTTCTTCATGAAATTTATTTGATCACTTTGATTTATAATTAATACATGACTTAAAAGCTAAGGCAGTAAACTTATTAATTTATTAGCAAACAAGAAAAATAACTATTTTTATGTTAAAATCCTTGCCTTCAATATATTTTTTAAAAATTAATAAAATTTTAATAGAAAAGAAAGTCCTTTCCCCAAGAGCTCCATCGCAAAAATTTCCTATGTTTCATTAAAGTAGATATAAAAAAGAATAAATGACAAAATTTAATTTACAAACTGGAGAGAACAATGAGAGTAAAAGCTATGACCACTAAACTTTGTTCTAGACTGGACAGAAAGAAAGAGAAGGGGAAGCAATTACTTCTTGTAAATACATTTACAAATTTCTTCCTTAAAAATGTTTCATTATAAAAAGCTTTAGAACATAAATTTTTGATAATTAAATTTTTAAGACTTAATTAACTTAAGTCTGTTCAAGTACATGAAGAAGTTGGTAATAGAATAAAGTTCTCAATCTCTATTTCTACCCTATATACTACAACCTAACTCCCAGTGCTTACATATATACGTATGTAACATTTGGGTCATGCTACACAAACATATCAGCTGCATCACATGAAAAGAAATTAGATATCTTTGCAGAGTGGTCAGTAAAACAAGGAAGGACTGGACTATTTGAGGGTTATGAGAATCATCTGTAATTTCTAGAATTAAAGATTTCACATAACAATTATTCTTATTATAAATATCCCTCTAGATACCTCTTTTACCCTATCAATTTTCAACTAAAAATTAATTATTTTAACTGTTTGAAATGAAAATAAAAGGAAATCTGCTCAAATATCACCAATTTTTAAAAATATACTTAAACAATATTTATCAAATGATAATATTACATTTATTTTAGGTGGTGTTTTTGTTGTTCTTTTATGTGGTTTAGCAATTGCAGTTGTAATTGCAATTTGTGAATTTTGCTATCACTCAAAAAGAAATGCTCAAATTGAAAGGGTAAGCATATCGTATTTCTTATGAATATTTAAAATATTAAGTGCCTGTAATAACATAAATATAATATTATAAATGTATGACATAATAACATATTAATATATTTTTAAAATTATTTTTATTTTTTAATGTTATTTTGAAATTTGTTTTAAGCTTTTAAAAACTTAGCTTTGATCAGCTAATTTTTTGAAAGAACTTCACAATGTCGAGTAGTATTTTAATACAAATTGCATAAGTACAGAAATATACTATAAAAAATTAGTATGATTTCAATTTCAAAAGTTCTGATGAAGTTATCTAATTCAAATTTAACCTCATTCAAATGAGATTATTTGATGGAATGGTTTGCTAGAGTCCACTATAATAGAACTGTTCTTTCTAGGAAAAGATTTTTTATTCTCTGTTATATTCCTGCTTAGAACTCTCATTCTTCCCTGGTAAAACTCTAAAATTACATTGTTGCTGGAAGAGATCACTGGGTGACAGTGAAAAGCCAAGTAAAATCACTAGCACAACTAAAATCTAGTGAAATTGGGCACCTGGGTTCAGCCCCAATAAGAAAGAAAATTTCACCATCCCAAATAGCAGTACTAAACATTTTGCATTGATGCTCTTCCTAATTCACTAATTTCTTAATTGTAGAGGAAAATTGAGGTATCTTACAATAGTCAGGGTTCGTAAAATATTTGCCTAAAAGTTCATAAAATGTAGGGGTTGTTAAAGGCTCTTTAAGGGCTGTTTCAAGAAGTTTTGGAATCCAGATGAGAGCCAGAGGATAGGAAATTTAGTGTCATAATCCATAAGAAAGGCAGCTGTAAGGAAGTGATACTTTCCAGATGAATAAAGGAGTCAAGTAAGGTGATATCCCTGGCTTCCAACTGTTTATAAGTTTTATAGATGAGATCCATAATAATGCAAAAGGAGAGTATCACCAACATTAATTGGCAGACAGAAAATGTATCCTGTTGTACTGAGCCTTCTTTATGCCGATGATATTGTTCTTCTAGCAGACTATAGGGAGAAGCCAGGGCAAGACAATTAGAAAGTGCTTGATGTGTACAGGTAAGAACATGAAGATATGCTTCTGATGATGTGTTGGTGAGACCCTTGATGTATTAGACCACTTTTCCTATATATATATATATATATATATATACCCATATACTACAGTCTAATGCTCTCCTAATGCTTACATATTTATGTGACATTTGGGTAAAGTTATACAAACATATCACCTGGATCACAAGAAAAGAAATTAGATATCTTTTCAGAGTGGTCAGTAAAACAAGAAAGGGCTGTATGAGGAATATGAGAATCATCTCTAATTTCTAGAACTAAAGACCTTCCTTGAAAAGTGTGCTCAAACCAGCTGTCTTCTTTACTAGAGAGAAGGCCGTGAGGTCGCTTAAGAATTCTGTTTGGAGAATATATTCAAAGAATAGGAGCAAAATATATAGTATAAGTATAAACCCTGGCTCAAATAAAGGATAGGTAGGTAGGATCGGGCTTAGGGGCGATCAACCCTTAGATTATTATGCCCCAAATACAGGATATATTGACACTAAGCAGTATGACTTTGTGGAATTTGGACCTCTATATTGTAAATTGGCATGGAAAAAAGAGAGGAAAAGTAAGTATAAAAAGAAGTAGGTTCTCCCTCTAATATTAATATATAAGACATGGGTACGGCAAATATTTATAATAAGTTATTATAAGTATTATAATAATACTAAGTATTATAATACAGCAGAATGTATTAACCTCTTATCTTATATTTATGACAAATTCCAAAAGTAATGGAAATATTGAAAATTTGCTTAAAAACTAAAATGTCTATTTCATAATCATAGCAATATTGCAAACATGGGACTCAACTCACTTTTGATGAGAAATTGTTTCCTTTCAAAGAAACTTCCAACTTTTTATGAATTCATGAAATCAAAATAGATCAAAAATAAACATCAAGACCTGAATATTGGCTGAGAGCAATGCAATAATTGGAATTTACAAATGCGCTCATGGAGAAAAATGTTTGTAGAAAAAGTTGAGGGTAGAAGCAGCCCTGAATATAATGGAAATATCAAGAATGCTGGATTATAACCACAATATAACCACATAACTTGATCTGGCTGAAGAATTCATTGTTAAAAGCTTCGATAATAAATAAAATAAAAAATAATAAAAATCCTAGTTACATAATTTTTTTATTTCTGACAAATATGGAAAATATACATGATATGCATACGATAACATCAATAGGGAAGAGGTCTTAATAGACTAAGGAGTAGATTAAGTTTCCTTGAAAACTGGACCAACTGAAGGCTCTGGATGAAGGATGTGCACTTCTAGATGTGGATGTCAGAAAACTCTCTGAAGAATTCTGGAGCAAGGGATTAATGTAGGGTGCTGTACACACACATCATGGCTGCATGAGAAATATCTTAATACTGAAGTAATATATCATAAATTATGTGTATATATATATATATATATATATATATATATATACATACAAATGCAGTTCTTAGTAAACAGATAATGAATCATAATTATATATTACTTTCAAGAATATAAAACTAATATATTCTTAGAAAAAGTTTTGGATCAAAAATCAAATTGGAAAGAACAGATAAATGAGATAAAGAAAAAAGTTAATAAAACTACATATGTATTAAAGAAAAAATAATCTTAGGCAATTAACACTCACTAAGTATATATTGAACACCCTTATGGGGTAATGTAAAAGAAGCTTCAGAGATTTTTAAAATACAAAAGCTGATTATTAGAATCATGAGTTATTTAAATGTCAGGTCATAATGCAGAGGTCATTAAAAATAAATAAAAATTATGAACACTGTAATAATAGGGTAAAATGGGAGAAAA
>KZ807670.1:113972-139475 GCA_000696205.2 Oncopeltus fasciatus | reverse complement strand
TATATACACAGTATATATTCAGTTTGATAACCAGCTGCTACAACTTTCACAAGCAAAATATATTTTTCACTATTAATTATATATAAATTCATTAAACTTATTAGCTTACCTTTTAAAAAATGAAATTTTTTGTATATAATGGCATATTCTTTTTAAAATAGAGAGGAGGAAGTCAGTCACTGTGCTCTGAAATGGCGGATGAGCTTTGTTTTGCCCTCCGTTGTCGCGGTTCAAGGCAACGTCCTGCACTTAAAAGACAGTGTTCAAAATGTGCCTCTTCAGCATCCTATATCCCAACAGTCCCTCCGGCCCCAGCGCCTCCCCAGCTCCCGGCCTACTCTAACCCAGCTCAGGTAAGGTAGGGGCTAAAGCTAGTTTTAATTTATTCATAGAAGAATTTCCTTTTTTCCTAAATATCCTTGGACTTTTTTGAGGAAATTATAAATCTACCAAAAAATAAAACATCAAAGAGTACAACTAAGACCTACATTAGAAGAACTATAATTATTACTTTAATTAAATTATTTTATACTTGTATGAATTCATTTTAGTTTCAATTTATTTAAATTACTCTAGTTATTGATTCAAGGGGATCTATTCATTACAAATACTTATGGACATTAGTGAAATTTGAGAAAAAATATAATTATTGTAGTTTGGAGGTAGAACTAATTATTATTTATGTAATTATTTACTAATTATTTAATAAATGTATCTTTCCAAAGTTAATGAAAACAAAAAGGAAAAAGTTAATTATAATATTCAATCTCTAATTGATAAGTAATATTATATTTTTCTTCAATAGCATTGGTAGATGCTTTATTTTACTAGTTTAAATTTTAAAAAAATTATGAATGAAAACAATATTTGGAGTGACATTAAATAGCTAGTAAACCCTACGATTTCTGAGAAACCTATAGATTGTTATTGCATTCAATTTTCAATGACATATTAATTGAATGAAGTACACAAACCCAGTGAATGTTTCCAAATAAAATATATTGAATTGTAATTTATTTTAATTTTATTGTTTAGGGAGGCAGCATGGGAGTTCCCTTAGATCTTCCTCCGCACTCTATGAACCTAAATATTTAGGTTTCTACTATCACCCCACTAGTTTTAAAATCTTAAGTTATATATTTGAAAAAAGTATATTGATGTAAATTTATAAATGGTTTTTTAATATAAAATTTGTACTAATTTTCATACAGCTATGTAAATAGGCAAAAAAATATTATTTACTGATATTGAATCTAGCTCTGTAATAACTGGAGATTTAGTATGTCATTTCCAGTGTCATTTATCTCAGCTAGAATTTTTTTTATATCTGAAGATGTGGCAGTATAAGTATAGGAGTATGAAAAGAAAATAATGTTAAGTGCATATTTCTTGGATATAAATATTATGGCAATAAATACTTTACTTTATTCTCGTGATTACAAACTTTCTCCAGTACATTAGAAATACTTTTTTATTTTGTGGTGTGATATTGTTTATTTTAAAGAGTAGGAAAAAAGAGTCACTAATATTGTGACAAGTTTAATACCTGCTTCCATAACAATTAATAAATTTGATAATTTATACAAATTACTTTTCTCCCATAACCCATTTTTTGCTTTTAAAATTTAACTTGCACTAAAAAATTATAGTCCAATTTTTGTAAACTGATGATCATAAAATTATTTTCAATCATAGAAATTTTATATGTTTAGTTAATAAGAATTTTGAATGGGTTCTAAGTAAATGATACACTTTAGTTCAGTCAGTATCTTGTCTAGATAATCTTATNGGGTTTGAGGGCAGTCTCTCATTGTCTACAATGAAAAAAATATTAGTGGTCATCAGCATAGATAGCAGGTTGTATATGGGATGTTTGGATTAATGTCTTGGTTGAATAAATATGATAAATTTGTTTAAAAATTACAGCACAATATTTTCTTTTGTCTTTAATTTTAGTTTCAGTGGTTATAAAATTATGCTTCATATATATTTCAGTAGCTTTCAATATAAAAAAATTAGGAATGAAAATTGTATACATATATAAAGTAATAAATTAGCTTTCTTTAGTCAGAACTATGTTTAGCTGGCTAGATATTTTCTATATATTTATTCTAGACATTCTCCACTTATTTTTACTCCCAGAACTGGAGTTAGTTTGTAATCACTTATTGTAATATACTATTTTCTATTTAAAAAATATAACATTATGATTCCAATTTGCTTACAGCAATGAATCATTATTTTCAGTGATTTATATATGTTATCTTTTTTATATCTTTTTCATTGTTATGCATTTTTCAAAAATTATTTCCTATGCACTTCAATAGCTCAAATATTATGTTTGAATAACCTATTTCTTTATCTAACATGAAAAACATAAAATTATCTTTATTTTTAAAATGTTGTACTACCTCTCATTCACACAATAATCCTCAATAAACTTACAACCTATTTTTTTTTTTTTTTTTTTTTCATTAAGAATGGAAAAAAAATAATGAAAAATTGAGCTAAGAATATTCACAATTTTTTTATTCTTTCCACAGATATCTTCTGTGTATAGAATTATTTCATGGTTTGATGGATTGAAGTAAATTTTATTCAGATTAATTGTAGGGTACACAATATTGCTAGAATAAGCATTAAAATTCAGTTCAAGAAAACGCTCATTCAAAATAAATTCAAAGAGTCACATCTGTTTTATTAAAAATCTACTTGTTTTTAGATATATTTTGGTTTTTTTTTTTTGGTTTTTTTTTTTCATATCGTCACATGTTCACTGTTAACACCGGGAGTTAAAACAGGGGAGATAATGGAACAATTGTTTATTTCAGTTTGTGTTGTTAAAAACCTTAATATTGCTCTACTATAAACATCCAGTGGGTCGTCTGTGCTGTGGCACTTATGTGGCAAAACTATTGGATCAAGCTCAATTTTTATAAGATTCAAAATTAATGGTGGTCTTCACTAACAAATGCAGCATAATGTTCAACTTTGCGTACCTAGAGATGTACTTCTGGTCATCCATAGCTAATTGTAGGAAGGCCTATAAAATCTATGCTCTCCTTAACTGTACTCTTTTGTTGAAAAATATTGCTGAGTGATCTTGTCACAGGTTGATGAAGTACAGGAGATGGTACTTGGTAAATTTCTTGACATGTACTCAGCTGGTAGACATTCATCAGGGAGTTTTCTTATAACCACAATCATCTGATGTTTCAGTATTCTTTCCTACTCACGTTAATGCAACATGAGTAGATTAGAGCCCTGCTTTGTAAAATAGATAGTTTCTCTCTGAGTATGAAAGAGACCCTTAGAATCATAGATTCTTATTTAAGCAATTAGAGCACATTTTAGCACAAAAATTATTTATTTTCTGAAAATACTAAAAAAAGCTTAAAACTCCCACATCATCATCAACAATTCTACATCTTTTAAAGTCCATAGTGGTTCGTCTAAGTGGTGTCAAAAATTTTATAATAACTTTGCTGAGATGTGTCAGCAATTTGAAAATATAATTTTTTTTTTTAGGCAAAAAATTGATATCTTGGAAGGAGGCATAATGATACATTATCCACAATTTTTTTTCATAGTTTTAAAACCACCAATCTTTTTGGAAAAATTACAAAGCTTCTCCTATAACAAATACTTTAACTTTTTTTTTTTTTTAAGTTGTTAAACTTTTGAAGAGTAGAAGGTTTTATAAAAAGTTATGATACTTATTTTGAAAAAAAGTAGTGAATATCACTATAAAACATTGATACTATCTAAAGTATCCCTCTTGGGTATCTAAATATTATTGTTTATGTGATTTAAAGACACTTCAAAGCTTGCATCGTCGGCCACTTCGACTTTATCCAAGGTCCCATGGTGGCTGTCTTTGAGATGGCTCTAAGTTTTGGAAAAAGAAACAATATGAGGTGACCAGGAGGTTACTGTAAGTGCCATGAACAAAAAATTGTCTACAACGCTTTGAGGCACATGTGCCACATTATAATATGTGCTCTGTAAAACTCCAGTTATTATTATAATTATGTTATGTGATTATTATAATTATAATAAAAACTAGATTTTCTGATAACCACAATATTAAAATTTTTATTTTAAATAAAAACTGAGTATTTTAATGTAAAGTACTGCTAATTAAGAAATAATTGTGGTTACTAAACTATTACTGTTTTTATCAAGTTTTACATTTGAAGTAAACTCCCACTTCTAATGAACTAATATTTATGATTTATAAGAAATATATTTGAATCATCTTCATATAAATCATAAATATTGGTTCCTTAGGAGTGAGAGTTTACTTCAAATGTAAAAACTTGATAAAAACATTTACAGGTTTAGTAACTAAAACTATGAATTCCGTAATTCTAGCGCTAAAATTTGAATAATCAAATGTTGAGCTTCTAGTAAACATTAAGATTACTATTTTATTTTTTTGTAAGCAACTATTGAATAACCACATAATTGAGTTACGCTGAGCTTGAAAGCAAATTATAACTTCTGAAACTTAAGAAAGTTTTTTATCAAGTGTTGGGTTCAAAGTTTATATACATTCCTAACAATGGGATTTTTTTGAACCCCTATCACTCTTGTAAACTTGTTGATTTATGTTCACAATCTCTGTAGAGTATTTTTGAACATAAAAAAAAATTAATTANTAATCCTTGTTTACCTAATAATACCTTGTTGGGGACTGCCTAATCTGGTACTTCAAAACTCCAAAACCAGCTGCAATATTGGTCCAAAAAACATTTGTCTTGGGAAGTAGTGAAAAAATACCTTGTTTTAAAAAAAAAAATATTAAAATATTTTACTAACAATAATTACATTTTAATTTTAGGGAAAATAAAGATAGCATTATAATGAGATAATAACTTCCTTGAAGGACAATGCGTCTTTTCAGTTGTATTTTAAACCTATTACCTGAGATTTTTTTCTGAAACACATTTTATTCTAAAAAGCACAAGCAAGAAAACCTATAGTGGTAATCCAGAATATAAGCATTAACCACATTATGGACAACTCACCTCACCTGATAAAATAGTTGCATTTCTTTTAAATATTAAGAATTTTCTAAAATGAAAAACCCATTTTCAATTTTGTACTACGGAAAGTAAATTCGTATACTGCTTTTCTAAAATTTTATTAAAATAAGGCTCATTGGACCTGTCACGACCTGATATTTTTTTGCATTTTGAAATTTTTATCTTATGTTCAAAGTTATTTTTCCTATGGATAGAAGCCAACCAAAAGAGTACTTTACAATAAAAAAATTAATAAGCAGCACAAATGATCCTGTCTAATTAACTTGGTTATTTTTCACTATTGGTGAACTTGTTATCTAAAGATAATCTTTATTTCTTAAAGATTTATTTGAGTGAGAGATAGATGTATAACCTTATAATTATTTATGTTATATATAGTTTGGTCATTTTTATTATATTATATATTTTATTGTTATGTTTGTAGCACTTGGCATTAGAGGACTTTAAGAATGTTATGCTCGATAATAAAATAATTAGACAACTGTTATGAGTTATATTGTTAAAATTTTGTGTGTACAGTAATAATTCGTGTTCATTAATAGTTAATGTTGTTGGTAAGTTAAGATAATTTTTATGGTTAGGCCAAACACTATTGGGTAAAGCGTGATATCTAAAGCCTGTAAACTATACATAACTCAGTTCAGGTAATAAATACAGGGTTTATTAGCTACTCTGTGTGTATATCAAAAATATTTGTACTTAAATATCTTTCAGTGTGCCAACTTAACTCTAGGATTACCAAGAAGAGGGGGCTCAGAACCAGAACTTTCGTTCTGGTTAATACTTTGTTATTTACCATAAAAAATTGACTTTTGTTCCACAACTGTGAGTGGCAGTTGAATTTTGTAAGACTATTTGGCTGAATATATATATTTTTCATCAGCAGTATCAGCATCAAATTTTATATCCCCATAAAAAAATAAAATAAAAATATGGCTCTGGCAAGTTGGTTTAACCTCTGTTAGGTCAAACTAAAACAATATTACAGATTATTGATCAAAACCATATTTTTTAAGTTCTTTTTTTCAAATGTGCTTTATTTAGCCATTAAGAATGGAGGGAAATGTTTTTTTTTAAAGAAAAACATTTTATTTTCCAACTTCTCTCACAGGATAAATTTTCTTATTGATTTTTTTCTCCTGTTACAATTGAAATCTTAAGACAATTTTTCGAATAATAAGTGAACTTAAAATGTTTAAATCTGATAATGACTCAGGAAAAAAATTTTAATGTAACACAACTCTTAATCTATAGTTATAAAAATTAATTCATCAGAAACTTATTCTATATATATCTATAATGAAATGGAATAAAATTTGTAAACTTTTGAATGAGGTAGAAGGAATAAAACCTGAACATTTATCATATTAAATTAATTTAAATAATCTTAAATCGCTTTGTATTAATACAACTAGGATAAGATTCAGTGGATTTGTGAATTTTGAATTTATGTGGAAGGTTCTGAATGAAAGTGACAATTCCAAAAATTATGATAATAGGAAATAAACTTTAGACAAAAGCACTTTTAAAAAAAACTAGAATTAATTTTCTACTAAGAATTTATTTACATAAGTTCCACTTTCAAATAATTTTACTTGTTTTTGATAAACTCAGGAGTTATAAAATAATGTATATTAATAGAATCATAAATAGGATTTTTTTAACATTGATTTTGAACTGCTTCACTAGAAGTGTAAAATATAAACTATCAGAAATTTATTTTTTAATTCAATATCCTTGTACTTGTGATGTAAGAATTGTAGGCTTGAAGAGCCCCCCTCATTAGTTTGTATGATAATCATTTGGTAATCTCAGAGTTACATGTTTTTAGTTTATTTAGTATAATATAGTAATATGTATGATTGAGTTCTTTAGAATGAATGCCATAGAAATAAAGTATTTTATGAAAGTAAATTTATTTCTTCAACAATAACCTTTTGACAATGCGTACATTGTTCGCAGTCAATTATTCCTACTGATTTGAGTGCATCATCACCCTTTTTCTAGACAACTTCATATTTTTTTTCTCATAATACCATATTGGGCAATTCACATTCTAATTGAATTATTAGATGAATTCTGAAAAATTGCATTAATTGTTTACGAATCTAACATAGAACAAGCTAAATATTATGCCGGAGGAAATAGTCGGGGTTTCAGCCCGAATCAAAAAAATAAAATAATCCAAAATTATTGGGTAATTATTTTATGATTGCAAACAATCAATTAATTCGATGAAAGTCATCATCAAGGCGATAGTGATGTCTGGAGAGATTTCCGAGGAAGGTTTATGGTCACATCTCAGAGTGCAAAACTAAACTGCGCATAATTTCTCCAGCATAATACTTGACAGCCAAACAACCTCCAACCATGCTAAACATTATGTATATTTTTTTTTGTAAAATATAAGGTGACTCTATAAATGAAAAGTAAAACATTGAGCTTTTTAAATTATTTATTTTAACAATAAAAATAACTCATGCTATATAAATAATCTTATATACATGCAACAATGAAATATTCTATAATTAAGTGCGGCTTTTACATTGTGAATTTTAATTAATGTGTTCAAAACACCTCATGCCAGAGTCAAAATAAACTTGGCACAAAATAAAACAAACATTTGGAGATCTGCCTTGAACTGTTGAATATATAGTAAATATTTTTCTTTCACTAGCTTAATCATAATTTATGGAAGGGGTAGAATAAGATACTTAATCATTCATATAAAAAATATAAAATTATTTTAATCAGTACAAAGAATATATGTGACCTCCTTCAGTGGAATTATTAATAAAACCTGATCAAAGTAAGATTTTGAAACAAATCAATATCTACACTACTGTGTAAAAAAAAAAATAAAATAAAAATGTACATGTATATTATATATATATAATGGCAATAAGCTACATAAAATATTTAGCAAAGCAAAAAGGGCAGCTTAAGCTGAATAATATTTGATAAAACAGAAGCCAACTTTATAATAATTGTAAGTTGTATAAGAATAAATATTAACCTTTTTACTGTAAGTATTCACACATAAACTTTATATTATTTTGTTTAAATTGAAAATGAAAATTTCAAATTTTATAGCCTCTCAACTCACATGAAGTTTAAGGAAAGTAATATTTGAATTTTTCTTTTGTTTAAAAATATATTTAAGTATTGGGAGTTATTATACTTGCAATTTATCACTCTTGCATCAATAAAAATACTATTGCTGTTCATTGAATAATTTTAGTATTTAAGGTAAATCTTTTATTTGCTTTTAGAAAAAAAAAAAAAAAAAATCATTTCAAGATATCTTTTCACAATTAATAAGACAACTAACAGTAAAAAGGTTCACGTTCTGCTTTTTCAAAAAAATCTTTTTTTTAATCCCAAAATTTGATCAGTTTTAATACATTAACACTAATTTCCACTTTTATTCCACTTTCTTCTTTTCCCACACACGCTTCCAAGTACACCCCACACTGCTGGAGCTTAGACAAGACTTGGGCACTATATCAGCTAGGGATTGCTTCTACAGGTCAGATGTGCCCTCCGCGTAGTGTTGTGTACCTGGTGGAGCTCTGTAGCCTGGATATGTAGAATTGAGGGCATGTTGTGCGAAAAATTGTGAGTAATCCTTGTTTACCTGAAAATAAAATGCAAATCATCAGTTAAATGTCATTAAACTTAATTAAAAACTGGTACATTTGTTTCAGTGCTCTCTTTGAACTAAAACAATTATAACTAGTTTTAGTTTCTTAATTTTTTAACTAAATTTTTAAATATAAATTTTGAAGTAAAATGGAAAAACTAATCCTGATGAAGCTTGTAAGCTAAGCAGCCCTTATGCTGCTTTCATTAAAGATTGACAAGTATTGTCTCATACAAAGAGAAACCAATTAAGAATGCTTTAACCTTATATTCAATACTTAACAAACTTTAAGATAATACAAAGTAATTTAATTGTAACGATTCAGACTGGTTTAATGTCCTGCCCTTAATAATTTTTTTATATATAACCTTTATTTACATAATATTACATTCTGTTAAAAATAAATAAAAACATTTTGTAATTTGATTACAATGAATAGTAAAAAAAAAAAAAATGACATTAATGAAAGTCACATGAGGGGAGAAGGTGACCAGTGACACTACTCTCAAATAATAAAATTAAAACAGTTAAAACAAGAATAGTGAATTTGATTAGAAGTAAACAACTAAAAAAATGGGGAAGAGTGGTGAGCTTGCTGAAACTGGCTCCGCTGATTAGTAGATTCATTCAGTGGTCAGTGGAGAGAAGCTTTAATACCGAAATTGATTTACTTATTTTAAAAAGTATAGATTCTCGAATGCTAGATATAAAAAAATTATAAATATACATAAATTATTTTAACAGAGCATACTTTTTAATAGTACATGACTATAATATAGTTTCATTAAATGTAATTAGCTTTATGTAAGCAAATTCAGTAAATATTTTAAGAAATTTTCCAAAAGTTATGTCAAAGTACTGACCTAAAAAGCTTTATTTCATGCAGGGAAACTTACTTATAATGACTAAGTAAATAATTAGTGATCATACATCACATATTTGAATAAAATGTATGTTCTTAAATGTTTCTGCAGAACTAAAATTTGAAAAAAAATGTTTCTAGTGGGAATGCTTTTACAAAAGATTATTAATAAAATAATTTTTAAAATATGAAAAGATTATTTTGCATGCAACTTTCTAACAGAAAGATCTCAATGGACATAAGTACTCACAGTTTTAACATTAAACATGTTTCTTTATTCCCATATAATTTTAATTACAGCATCTAACAATTTTCAAGCATGAAACACCAAGAAATTCATTTAAATTATACACTAAACATTATTTCTATATTTATTAAATAATTTACCATGCACAGAGAAATGAAACATTTGTCTTATAAACTAAAAGTATACCTTGCGAGGACGACAAGCAGGACCTTTAGCAAGTGCAATTCTAGCAGCATTCTCAGCTTCAGCCTGCTGCTTATAGACCTCTGGTGGCCACTTCTGGTCGCCCCTCATCCTGTTTCCCCCCTGAACAGTGGCTGTGACAGGCTGAGCCTGATAGACTGGAGAAGATTCCTGACTGATGGGTGGAGTTGCTCGGAGTGTGACTGTTGTCTTGGGGGGCTCAACTGGTTGAAAACCGGCTCTTCGGGCTGAAGGTGGGCTTTGTGGGGCTTGTCTAAGGGTCGGCGGACTTGCAGCTGCTTTCCTTAGGGTTGGAGGACTTGTTGGGACCTGCCTTATTGCAGCTATAGGTTCCCTACCTTGTTCTGTTGGGCCCTGCAATGATTATTTTTGTTCAATAATAATTAATTCACCGTAATTTAAAATCAATTCAATGAGGTTTCTCTCTCCACAAACATGGCCTGAACAGAGGAAATAGGTATTTAAAATAATACTATATTCAGTCTAATATATTAATATAAATAAATAATAAAAGGCTATAGGTATATTTCATAACATATTAAAAATCAATATAATTTTGAAATATGTATTACTAAAGATAAATAAAGAAGAAAATTTATTTTTTATGTATTCAAGATGACTGTGATTCTCACAAAGAATGTGGGTGTCAGTCACATGAGTAAAAATTGTAGACTAAAATACCGTCAGTTTCGAAATATTTAATTCCTTTTCCAGGTCCTACATTACTGAAGAAAATGACACTGTATAAAAGACCAGTCATATGGTTACTGTTGGCATTTTAGTCTAGAAGTTTTACTCCTGACACGCACATCACAAATTCTCTTAATTTTTTATATTGAGAAACCCCTGCAATAAAGTAAGATAAATAAATGCATTATACTAAGTATTGCTGATAGACTTAACCATATAAAACAGAAATAGAAAAACGATTTCAAAATTAATTAAAACAATTATTGTTTTAAAAAGTATAAGGAACTTTATAAAACGACTTGTAGTAATTAACTTCAGGAGCCAACTATGAAAATATCATAGAAAATTTAAGGGTATTAGAAATGAAAAAGACTAAAAACAGTCAGATTAAATTTATGATCTTGGGATATTAAATTTACCCAAAGACATGAGAAGTTGGGTCATTTGTAGTAGTGGCAGACTGCGGTTTCAGGCAATGTCTCAAACCTGAAATGAACATAATAATGATAGAGTCGGCATTTAATTTTGTCTATCTACAATAGTCCCATGTAATTTTAGGCATGTTACATATGTTTTAATTTTGGTTACATTTTTGATATGCTTGGTGAAAAGCTGAGCTTTACTTATTAGTATTAGAGAATTATTTAGGGATGTTAAGTAATGACTTACTATAACTACGTATAGTTATTTATGTGTATAAGAAAACTTTTTTATTTCCAAAAACATGCATGCCTATTTTATTTACTCCTTTCTATCCTTATGAGCCCTCTGAAACTCACCATAGAAATTTGCATTTGGAGGCAGACATATAACACTATATGACTCCTTAAAAAAACAAAAAAATCTGTGTAAGCCAATCGAATTCCTCAGCATTATACTTATTGAATATTTGTATACAAACTTCCCCAATCATGTTGATCTCCACTTCTGTTGGTCAGGTTTAAAATTATATGCCAAAATGCATTAATAAGTACAATTAATTAAGATTTAATAAATTAAAATTGAGGTACCAGGGTAGCTCATGCGATCCGTTCGGCTCTCATAATCATGGTTCTGTGGGTAAAAATCTCCCCCTAGACAAGCTTTTATAGATAAATAAAACATTTTTTAAATAACTTTTTATTTATTTATTCATACTTGACATTCTAAAGGGAACCTTGATATTGTAAAGGGAGCCAAAAAAAAAAAAATCTTACTACCTCAGCTGGGAATCGAACCTGGGTCTCCAACTTGGTCCAATTGTGCCCAAAAACCAAACAAACCTGTCTTATTTCATTAAGAAAAACTGACAGCTGTGACCTACAGAGTATATTTTTTAGTGAATACCATTTTTGGAGTCTAGTTCGGATCAGAAAAAGTAAATGAAAGATCTTTCAGGAGAACAATCTCAACAGTTACATTTATTTGGAATTTTCTAAGAGAAGAAATTTTGTTTCGTGATTCTGATGTTTTAACTTTCACTATAAGCCACCATCAGGATTAAAAACAAAACAAATCGTTCAAATATCTAAATAATGTAGGTAGAGAAAATATTTAATATTCATTAATATTTTTTTTTAAATTTAAAACTAAAATTGTAAGCTAAAAGGAACAGTAAACTTTATAATTTTTTCTTTTGGCTATTTATTTGGCATGATCTAAGATGATTTCAACCCAGCTGAACAATTAACTATCCTGAAATCACTGGACTCCATACACAAATTGGAACTGACAATTAAAAACATTAATATATAAACTGATAGTCAATAAACTTTAGACATGATTACAAATATACAATGCCACTATCCCATAGTCGAAGAAATAAAGAGAATTTTACATAACTTACAGACAATAGGAAACAACTAGATTATATAAGAGCATTCTGGTATACATGAGACTGAATTAGCTGACAGGGCATCAAAATCTGCATCCAGAGATCCTTGACTGATTGTGTGTTACGAACATATTTCAAAACAACACCCAAGACATCTATTACACAAAGAGGCACTGAAACATTGGCAATTTAGATAGGACAAAACACAAAAATCACTCTGTGACACATACACATTTATACCTGACATACAGTCGTACTGCATAGCAAAACACATGTAGAGACTTCTACCTGACTCAAGCCATTACAGGACACGGTACAGTCAATAGTTTTATTATAGATTTAAAATAAAAGACTCTCCTTGCTGCCCTTGTAACTTTGCACACAAACAGACATATCTACACTTAATATATGACTGTACACTACTTACTGGCTACAGAACAGTACTAAAAAAACAAATATTTACTAATATTTGGAAAATGGCCAGTAGAAGTATATTTATTGATGAAAAATCTACTAACAGATTTAAAAAATTTTCTCAAAGTCTCATCTGAAAAAATTCTTCATATGAATGACAAATACTTCTAATATAAAAATAAAACCAAAAAAAACTATTGTTGGGTTTGTAATGAAAACACAAAAAATTACTTATTGTATATAATTTTCCGTTATTATTTCATTTATTTATTGTAATTTTTCATTTATTTTATCATTTATTGTTTGCTTATTTCATATAGTTTTCAATTTGTAATGGTTTTATGTCAATTTCATATTTCTTCTACACATTGTGTTCATTAATTTTGTTATTATTGTTTCTTCCTTTCTTGTTTATTTATTTATTTGCATTCCTTATTTAATTTTATTTATAAATTATAATTTGTTGTTTAATGTAATTATTAATTTAAAGATACAAGTGCATTGTATACTATTATTCTAAGATGATTTTAGTTGGGGTCAACAAACTCTCCTTTTGTATACTATTATGTATGGTATGTACTGAATAAATACTCTTATGACAAGGTTACTGTCATAAAGAAAATAAAAAAATATCTAAGATGATTCAAAGAGTTTCAGAAATTGTTTTATAAGTTCAATTCCAAAACAAACTGCCCCACTTCTTTCCATGGCTGATAACAACATAATAAGCTAAGCAATTTAATTAGTAACAAATATAATTTGTACAGTACAAATAATAAAATAATCATAATAATAATAGCATAAATGAAGTACTTTATATTATAATGTAATCATCCTATAGAAGTAATAAAACCAGTTATGCAAGTAAGCTAATTGTATTACTTGAGAGTATACAGGCTCCTGTAATTGAGTTGGTGAGGACACTCCTGATAGTGCTGCACTTTCGTCTGTATCAGGTGGTGGGGGCCAGGTAACTCGCTTCAATCCTGAAAAATAAAGAAATTTACTTAACTGTAAAAAAATTAGAATTTATAGAAAAGTAAATATGATCCGAAAAAAAACTAAGAATACTAATAAAGCTAATATTTATTGACATAAACTAGTTTCTTTCTAAGCTTAATGGTAAGAACATTTGCCAGAATGAAGCAAGTACACAAATTAAATGAGTAGAATGAGATTATTTTTCTCAACTTTGAACAGAAAAGAACTATCTCTTTCTTCAGTTAACTTCAACTTGCAGTTTAAAAAAAGTTTTTCAATTTTGAGTTTTAAATATTAGTTCCATGTGGATTAACCTTCAGTTGAGTAGTATCCAACTGTTATTAAAAGCATGAACGAAAGCTCTATTAACTTCTAGAGCCTAAAGAGGAAAAGCTATGGCTATGGACAGGTCAGGCAGTGAACTGGGGAGCATTTTACACTCCTAAGTAACATTAAATGTCTTGAATAATATGAATTTAGTGTATAAAATATATAAAACAACTCTTAATTTGCCTAGTTAATAAATATAAAGGCTAAGTGTACATACTTTTAAAGCCTTCCCCTTCTCCTGGATAAAGCTATTAAGAATTTTATATACTGATGAAAATCACCTTAAGTTTGAAAAGTTCAATTTCATTTTAAATATTTGTGATAACACTTACATTTATATTAATCAAGACCAGGTAGGATAGAGAGTGCAGCGCACACACAAAAAGAAAAAAATCACAAGGAGTAAAATTTTCAGAGATTTCTTCCTCAGTGAGGAGTGAAGAAAGACTGTCAAAGGAACAGTCCCACCTGGTCTTGATTACTATATATTTATAGCGAGTGCTTCCTTTTCTATATATNATATATATATATATATATATATATATATATATATATATATATATATATATATATATATATATATATAATATCACCAATGTGGATGGCTTTATTTCCTTTCTAAAGATTCAACTTATATATTATTATCTAATAATGTGCAATAAGTTTTACCGAAATTTTAATAAGTCCTGGTAAAACTATATAGTTAAAGAGAAACAGACGCGTTAGATTATATTTAGTAGGTGTATATCGGGTGTGGAATATCCGAGTAGTAGCGAGTTTCTGATTGGTGGAAGAGAGCCAAGGAGGTTCGGGCTAGCGTTGCATACCCTACGTGGCTGTCTGCATGATGGAGATACCACACAGGTCTGTCTTACTAGGGAAATCCAGTAGTTAGACCATGTGTTTAGTAACTAAAGGTTTAGTAACTAAACTAAAGAAGTTTCCTGAGTAAACACCTATGGTTTTAGCAGATTTTACATAAGGAATTGAAGAAGTTAAGAAATGAATAATTTAAAGAAATATTTACAGATCCTACTTTTGAGAAACTAAAATATTATCCGTTAAAATTATATGTACGTATGCTTGTCTATTTGTCGCTTTGCCTGTAGGCCCACTGGCATTCGTAAAATTGTAAATACATATATTTATATATTAGTCAATTATATATTTGTAATTATACGCCCTAGCCTATGTAATTTTTTAAATAATGGTATCGAATTAAGTATTTAAGCATCTCATTGAAAACCATCGAATGAGTTCATTATTAGCTAAATTGGTCATAGAGAGGATGGGTACAGAGGAAGACCGAAATAAACTATCTTATTATCTACCACTAAAGAGTTAATAAAGAAATGTATTTAACAAAGTCTTTTATTATTATTATTTATTTGGTTGTTACATTCTATAGTAAATTTTACATTTTGTAATTGCTCACAATGTTGAAAAGGCTGTGAGTGGCATTGACATGAGGGAGAGAACGGTAAGTGCCGCAACTCCGAAAAGAGAGACAAAAAAATAAAAATATTATGTATAAAAATAAATAAATTTAACTGAGTTATCTTTTTATGGAATAACACGATGCCAGCTCCGTTTAAGTCGCCGTGTAGGATTATTGGGAAGGGTTTGGAAGGATAGTTCATTGGCTAAGAGATTAGGATGTTGTATGAGGCGGGAATGTAATTTGGAGAAACGAATGGGATATAAGTCTTTAACAGGGTCGATTATAAAACAAAGTAGATGTAAAATACAATTTTATAACATTGATAACTCAGAAGAATTGGAAAAAACAACGTTTGATCAGGAAGAAATTTGTGAATGTAACTATGACGGGTAATACTCTTCCTTTCTTGTCAGTCTAGAGCAAAGAATAGTGCTTACATTTTTTATTTTAATTAATTACATTTCTTCATTTACACTTTTTTTTGTATAACCATCTTTAATTAAATATAGGAAATCTATAATATTTCTGCCATTTAAGCTTCCTTTCTTACTCTTTGTACATTTTCCTAATGTTATTTAACGTTTCGAGCCACTTTTACTTTTAAGTGGGTCATTATCAGGTCAACTAAAATAATATTGATTTTAGTTGGGGTTCGGTCAAAGTAGATTAAAAAAAAAAAAAAATACAATTTAAAAAATACACCTTTTTTTTAAAATTTGTATTTTCTTTTGGATCTATCTTGACCGAATCCTAACTAAAATAATCTAATAAATGAAACCAACTTTCAAGTAATTTTTAGTGCAAGTGAACAGGATAATAAATCTAACTGTCCCAGCCAGGACAGTTTTATTCGCTTCCCATACACTAAAAATTATTAAAATTTACGGGGGGTTAAATACCACAAAAAAATAATATTTATAAAATTTCAAGCTTCATTCAAGCGTAATTGCGTAATAATTACGTCTATTTTGTACCTTAAAAAACACCAATTTTTTTTTATTATTTGTTACATCAAATGTCGGAGAAAATAAAAAATTCCTTCTTACAATCTCCTACATTACTTTCGAAAAATAATTTAATGTGTAACNTAAAAGATTGACCTGGGCGGGATTTGAACCCGCGGCGTCAGGATTGCGAGACCCGTACGGATCCCCTGAGCTAGCCTGGCGCCCCTAAACAACAAAACAACAAGGATTATCGGAAATACGCTTCAATTAAGTAGCTTGTGACGTACTTTTTTGAAGTGGAGTTAAATTTAATATCGGCTTATCAGTACCTTAATTATATTTAACAATGACTTATAACCGCAACTATTCATTCAGGGAAAAGTGAATAGCTGGTGAATAGAAAGTGGTTTAAAAGCAATTTGGCTTTAAGTTTGTACTAAGTCGTTCTCTTTCTTTAGTGTTGTCGACCTCGCCAACTTCCTTATTAAACCTCAATGGAAAAGCCATATTCTCTTCCAGCTAGAGTAACACTGTAGCAAGGCGGTCTTGTAGAGAGCTGGCTTGAGAGTGATATGAAGGATACTCCATCAAACACCCACCATGAGGTACTCTCTTGTATCTTCTTGTACTAGAAGGAAGGGTAAAGAGCATCCAATTAAGATCTGGTCTTCGATATCATGGATCCGTACAGATCTGGAGATACGACCATTGTTAGGTTAAATGTTTAACAACCATTGTCAGAGTTGAGAATGTGTTATGTACACGCATAGTAACAGTGAACTTGGGGATAATGTTCTGGAGAAAAAATTGCGATAAGTTTTCATTCGGGATGGATTTATGAATAAATATAATGAAAAAGAGTTTAATACAACTTATTTTTTATGTAAGCTCTTTCAGTTACTTAGGGTCATCGTTGGGGGGGATCTACAGGTAGTCATTCTATTCCAAACATGCATTGTTTTGGGCGAGTTTTTTCTATTTCTTCATAAAGCTTGCCCAGAGCAGGATTGGAAACTGCTGGGATTGGAAGACTCAAACGGCAATTCGGCAATTACTCACACGCAGGACAAATGGCGAAAAGGGTGAATATTTTTTTAAAAAATTGACTCAAAAATAAAGAAAGCCTTTATTGCAGGGGCTGCATAATCTAATTCATTAAAGATTGATAAGAGTATATGACTAAATTAGTGTTTCAAAATGAAGAGGGAATTAAAGATGTTGAAAGGTGGAAAGGCTGGCTCTAGACTGTCTCAACGTTTATAGTTACATTCATATATGTGTAAAACGAGTTTTTCATATAACTTAAACGTTTTAAAGGTAAATTTTTATTTTGTTTGACCCAATAAATTGTTGTCTATAACACAGTAATATAAACATTAATATGTATTAATAAATAAATACATATAACAAATATATTGACGATTATTCAATATGGTCTTCCTCTGAGCTCCTCATCCGATATGTGACAAGAAAGAATTAATTCAACGATTTACAATAGGGAGCCTAAATAATAAGTTTTGTTCACATATTAGTAAATGAGGAGGACCGCCTAACCCATTTATGTTACATTGTTGTAGTAATTATTGTAACATAACTTATTGTTACATTCTTAAATATTTTCCTTAGTATACTATTCTTACAAAAATTAAATATCATATAACTGTTAAAAAATTTATTTTACACCTATTATATTATATAATTTTTCGAAAATTTTGACGCTTCTCTAATTGGCTTTTTATTAAACCACTCCTATTTCTTGAACTGACTCTTGCCATAAAAAATTCATACCATTTTTGCCAAATGAAGCTTAAATACAGTATTAATAAAATTTTGGGCAACATTTTAACGCTTTTGATCGTACTATGTTATCTTCTCTTGTGTAAGATCAATGAAGAATTTAATAAATATTTAAAAAAAAAAAAACTATTTAGTTTCATCGCTTATAATTTGATTTTCTTGTTGGCAATCTGACAGGAAAACAACTACAAAAAAAATTTCTGAATTTTGCGCAAAGAAATTAAACAATCCACATTATTAAAAAACAACCTTAGGAATTTTTTTTTCTTCACCGGTTACAAAAAAACGAGTTAAAAATATGACCCTCGAAAAATTTTAAATACACAGAAACATAACTATATATCGATATATGGCTATACCCGCTCTAAAATCCGAATAGTTTAGAAAAATTAAATAAAAATAAATGAGATTATTTTTGTAAACTGTTGAATGATTTTAGAAATTTCTGATGTCTGTCAAGAGGTAATTTGAGAGAGGGGGAAAGGGTTATAAAGAGAGATGAAATGAAAAAAAAAATGTATATTGAATATAATACGGGTAAAATGTAATTTGATAACATGTTCTATATTATTTTAATCATAGAAAAACCGCATTTAAGAAGATATTTATGAATAATGCTATTAATACATTACTTTAAAATTGTGAAAATAATTTTAGGGGTGAGGTTGTCTCCCTTCCTTCATAAACACGGAAAATCTATTATTTGAATGAATTAATTTTTATATGAAATTGGATTTGTGTGAGGGTGTTAATGAGAAAAACCAAATTGAATAATTGCCAATATTTCTTTGTTATTAATGGTCTTATGAAAAAATTAGGAGTAGACATTAAGTTCAAATTGTATTATTTTAATATTTATGTTTTGCAACAATTTTGCTAGAAAAACCACATTAAAGAAAATATTTATGGCGCCAGGGTAGCTCAGGGGATCCGTTCGAGTCTCACAATCCTGGCGTTGCGGGTTCGAATCCCACCTAGGGCAAGCTTTTATCTATAAATAAAGTCCTGAGTCATGAATGATTAAAATGGCGTTGCTATCAGTAGATAGCCACTCCCTCCATGACCCTAACTAGTATAAAGGGAGGCTATTAAAGAAAAAAAAGTATATATATATATATATATATATATATATATAAATGTAACTATTAACATACATTGTTCCCTCTACTCCTTTATCACAGCCTTTTAATGGTCCAGGCCAGCCTTAGTAATCCTACATTAAACCCTCATTGCTTTCTACAGCTATAAACATTAAATCAATAATTTCCTCTAAGCTTTGTCTATCCTTGATGAAATATGAAAAAATCTTTTTAGAATACGCTGCTCATCGGTTACCAACACGAACTCAAACCCAAGCACACTCAAGAACGATTGCATAGCCGTGAGTGCAATAACACACGTATTTAGCCATAACTGCTCGTTTATTCTTTCGGGTGTGGTTGTGGTGGTGAATCAAATAAGAATGCTCTCTTTTTGAACATGTTCGAAAGACGGTTAACTTCTCCAGTTTTACGTCAGATTCCCATGGGAAGAAACACGGATTTCAGGATGTACCAGCTATCAATGCACCAGAAATTATTGACAACTTCCATTCGACGTTTCCTGATTTTCCTTTTATGATGAATTATTCGATCGGTAATCCTGAGATTACCCCAAGAGTCTTAAGGGAAATTAAAAAAAAAATAAAGAGAAAGCGTAGCTAATGAATATTGAATATGGAAACCTAAGACTTAATATTGTAAAATATTCTTCTTATTATTACTATATATAATGTATATACTGATAATGTAGTAGAATTCAATAAGACTCCATAGTAAACAAAGTCATTTGAAAGTAATTTTAGATAAATAATCTAAAAGGTTATATCCACCACCAATGAATATGAAACTGTCATACCTTCTATTATCCGTCTTCATTGGTTTCTGCAAACCATCTTCTGTTGGCGAGCGCTGTCAACCATGCCGAAGATGGTTTGCAGAAACCAATGAAGACGGATAATAGAAGGTATGATAGTAACTTTAGACTTTGGAGGTACTCACCTCGCTTTGTACAGTCCACTCGGAGGGAGCCCTGGACTGCCACTACACCACAGAACTTGTGACCTGCCAGGAAATCCACCCCACCCAATTTTTCGACGAGGGGGGCAATTACACGGTAGGAGGGAAGGGTGGGGAGGGGCTCATCCCCTCCCCACCCCCGAGCTCTTCGTCATTTGACCCCCCCTCTACCGCGATACCTGGACAGTGTAAGGGCATGGAGGAGGTGGAGACACAAATATAGCTCTGTATGACTAAGAAATATACGGCAATCATATAAATATCTTATACACAAACCTTCTTTAATTAAGGTCAAGGAATATATTTAAAAAAAAAAACACTTTCTATGGTACAATTATGATTCAATAAATGAAATTTCGAAAGTCTATAGAAATAATCCTGATTATTTAGTGGATTATTATAGGATTGAAATAATTGCTTCATTACCAATAAATAACTTTAAGTGCATACCAAATCATATTTTATACAAATACTCATAAATAACAAGCAGCTTATAAAACATTTATATACATAAACTTTTATGACAATTTTTAGTGAAAGGGAACAGAATAAAAAATCTAATTGTCCCAGCCAGGACTCGAACCTGGATCTCCTGCTTTCCGGGCCGGTACGTTACCATTTACGCCACCAAGACAAGCGTGATAAGTTATTAAATTCCCCGCACTATTGTCGAGTTTAACCTCCGTGGCAGACGAATAGATCGTCTTATGCACGAAGGAGCTAACATTGTCAAGCTGTTTAAATGACTCCCGTTATTTACTTTTAAATTTTAATTTTATAAACATTATTTTTCTTGTGGTATTTAATCCCACGTAAATTTTAACAAATTTTAGGGCAAGGGAACAGAATAAAAAATCTAATTGTCCCAGCCGGGACTCGAACCTGGATCTCCTGCATTCCGGGCCGGTACGTTACCATTTACGCCACCAGGATAAGCCAGATAAGTTATTAAATAAATTGATAAGTTATAAATTAAAATTTATTGAATTCGTTAATAGCTGAATATAGAAATGTAGAAGGGTAAAAGGGTACTAAAAAAAATTTATGCCAAGATCAAATTGTTAAGAAGGAATTCGCAGTAAAGTAGAGGGGATTATTAGCTGAAAAACAATCTGTATTCAGAAATTGAGGAACTTAAGAAAATGAAAATTGGTAGTACAATGAATGAAGAATGAAGCCAAAAGAACAATAAGTTTATAAAGAGACTAAATATTTTAAGTCAGATTTTCAAAGAAGAATAAGCTTTTGCACAG
Source organism: Oncopeltus fasciatus (assembly GCA_000696205.2). Classification (NCBI taxonomy): domain Eukaryota; kingdom Metazoa; phylum Arthropoda; class Insecta; order Hemiptera; family Lygaeidae; genus Oncopeltus; species Oncopeltus fasciatus. The sequence goes on along the minus strand of KZ807670.1, from coordinate 117,748 downwards.
GCAAGGAAGAAAACATTGTGTTACTAAATTCATAGTTTCAAAAATCTGTTGAATGGTGGTGTAGTGAGATTGGATTTCGGGAGAGTTAAGATTTTGTGGTAGTAAGTAAAAATAATTATAGCCCTGGAATAGAGATGGAATTTGGAGACGAAGATATACTGAAAGAGCTTTTTAATTTAATAATAGAAGCATGGACTACAGAAAAATTAATAACGTTAGCATAGAATATTAGCATAGAATTTCTCTAGCATAAAATAAGACACCAAGACATGTACGAGAACTACCGGTGAATATCTTTGTTAAAAACTTTTGCGATCTTTCTAAAAAAAAACTGCTAATGAGGACTAAAAATATTCTGGGGAACTATCATTGTGGCCTTAAACCAGAGAATTCTGGTGTCCAAAATTACAGAGAGTCATATCTCCCTAGGCTAACAAGTGTTGGAGCCCTCTTGCAAGTGAAATGTCCTATACTAACGATCACTATCCCAGCGATCCACTATACTATCGATTTCAGGCATGTCGGTGGTAATATTAATAGAGACGGGTTAACAGAGGTGCTACTTAAACAAGAATAGTTCACTATCATACCTTCTATTATCCGCCTTCAATGGTTTCTACAAACCATCTTCTGTAGGCGAGCGCTTTCGGACATTATCCATCCTCGTGGCCGAATACATGTGTTCATTGTCACTGTCTGTATTCGTATGTAGTGAACGCATGTATTCGGCCAGAAGATGGACAATGTCCGAAAGCGCTCGCCTACAGAAGATGGTTTGCAGAAACCAATGAAGACGGATAATAGAAGATATGATAGTTTTATATTCATTGGTAGTCATAATAACCCTTTAAGAATATTTCATATAATATATTAAATTATGAGCCTTTTCCATTGCTTCAGGCCTAAAAATTGGCTCTATTACTACAAAAAATTATTTTTTCATTAGCCCGTTAAAAGCTGGTAAAAACAAATTCAGATTAACCAGTTTTCACTTGTTTAAATCTCAATATGACTAGGCGGAATCCATTCAGTGGTATAACATTTAACAGTGATTGGTAAACTGTTTTTGGCGGGCGTTTTTCTTTATATATTTTTTAAATATATTTGCCTATCTGTGACCGTTTTGTAGTCATAATGTTTTTGCTTTTTTTGAATTTAGTAGTGTGTTTTTAATTGTATATAGTATTCCTAGCCGTGTTTTGTTTTCTTATAGATAGTATAAGGGAAAAAAAAAACTGGAATGAGAGCAAATACATTACTTCAGAATTTTTAACAATTAATAAGAGGGAATAGAATAAAAAAATTCTATCTGTCTCAGCCGGGACTCGAACCTGGATCTCCGGCTTCCCTCTAATTAATTGTTTAAAATTTACGTGGGATAATAAACCACAACCAAATAAATATTTATAAAGAAAAATTAAAAGAAGTAGATGACAAGAGTCGACAAATAGCTAGACAATGTCAGCTTAAGGCGATGTATTCGTCTTTCTCGTGGTTTAGGCTCTCGCTAGTGTGGTGGGAATTTAATAAGTTATCTAGTTTGTCACGGTGATGTAATGGAAGCATGCCGACGCGGATAGCAGGAGATCCAGGTTCGAGTCCTGGCTGAGAAGGATTTTTTTTTATTCTATTCCCTCTCATTAATTTAAAATTTACGTGGGATAATAAACCACAACCAAATAAATATTTATTACTTCAGAATTTGTTTTTGAAAAAAAAAAAGTTCTGCTAATACATAAAGTCTACAAGTACATATTTACAGCTTTCCATCACTACTAATATATTATTTCTCAATATAAAACCCAGTGCTGGTTAGTCAAAAAGTGGACTAAAAAATAAATCGAATGGAACAAAATAAATATTGTAAAAATAAATGGATTTTAGAGATTACAAATTTGGTTCTCTATCCTCTGATCGTAACTTCATCATATGTTTCTCTTATATTGAATATATAAGGCCGCAGTATTGTGTCAAATTAATTATAAAATTTTTGAGTTATATTATCAGTCGTTCTAATAATGTATTTCAAATTTTGAGTGTTTAGTGTTACCGAATATATAACATGATAACGGGAATTCAAATAATAATCCATAAATTTGCTACACACTGAAAAATGTATATATACGGTGATTGCGACAAGAGAACAGTACCATTTCTACAAGCAGTTGTTCAGTCATTCTGTCAAATAAAGGCATATGTTTTTTAAATCAGCTGCCTAAATTCAATTAATAATTCATCTCTTCAAATTTTCTTTATGTATTTATTATATAATTTAACGCATTAATTGGTAAACTTACTTTATTATTATCGACTTAATAGTTTTATATTTATTTTTAATTTAAAAAACAAAACAAATGAAACCAAAAGGAGAGTTTTTTTTTTTTACCGTAGATATTATTTGATGATTATAGTTGGGGATCGGTCAAGATAGATCCAAAAAAATACACCTTTTTTTTAAAATTTGTATTTTCTTTTGGATCTATCTTGACCGAATCCTAACTAAAATAATCTAATAAATGAAACCAACTTTCAAGTAATTTTTAGTGCAAGTGAACAGGATAATAAATCTAACTGTCCCAGCCAGGACAGTTTTATTCGCTTCCCATACACTAAAAATTATTAAAATTTACGGGGGGTTAAATACCACAAAAAAATAATATTTATAAAATTTCAAGCTTCATTCAAGCGTAATTGCGTAATAATTACGTCTATTTTGTACCTTAAAAAACACCAATTTTTTTTTATTATTTGTTACATCAAATGTCGGAGAAAATAAAAAATTCCTTCTTACAATCTCCTACATTACTTTCGAAAAATAATTTAATGTGTAACATTTAACCTAAGGATTATATATTTATTACGCACAGCAGTATTTTCTAACCACACACACCCACATATATTTGAAAAATGATCTATAATCTTGGAGTATTGATAAAATGGCCTAATAGAAATATATTCAGGGATAAAACAGAACGTTTACCTGTGGATGGAGTGAAGATAAGCATTTTTAGGCGCAGAGGATTGCGGCCAATAGCCGAGAATACACTGATCCTGAGAGATGGCCAAACGGAATTTAACAGAAAATCCAGAAGGACATCAGGGATCCACAACCGTTAATTTATTGAGGCATCCATGCGTCACCCAGCCTAAATTTAGGGGGGGAACAACTAAATTTAGGGGCGTCCTTACTCAGCTGAACTTTCAAGAGCATAAGCTTTTCAAAACAAAACCTTCATGGTGATATAAGTTCATAATTTACAGTACCTAAAAACATAATATTTTATCTTTTGAAGGATGCAAGCTATAAGTAAATAATAACTTTTTCTAAAATTAAATTTCAAGAACGAAAGTGAGGGTCTGGAAGCTGAAATGAGTGATAAGATTTCCCTCACAAGATAAGAGGCATCTATTAAAATATTTTTAAAATGCATAATATTTTGTCTTCTATCTAAAACAGTATTAAATAACCAGTATTATAAGAAATATAATTAAACAAAAAGACAAACTAAGGACAAAGCAAGAAGAAATAAGAAAAAACGTGCTATATAAATGCTACCTTCTATCCCAATCCCTCTTAAGGAACAAGTTATATCTTTTTACAAACCATAGACCTAATTTTAATGGAATTTGCTCAAAATTAACTTATTTTTGACACTTCTAAAAAAGTATTCGTCTTTTCACAGACCCTGCATAGGAGTAACTAAAAATGTGGCTCATTCGAAGTTATAAATTAATATATTTTAATTAATTTTTATTTTACCATTATTTTATATATA
>KZ807670.1:55889-71664 GCA_000696205.2 Oncopeltus fasciatus | reverse complement strand
CCATTAGGAAATAAGTAGGGGGGGGGGGGATAAATTCTCATTCAGATTAAGTGATAAACCTTAAATGGCTAATCATTAAAATGTTTCCTTACGAAGAAACTCCCGTTTTGTCTATTTTATATATCAGACAATTTTAAATTACAGGAAACAGAAAATATCGATTGAAAATATACTTGAGTAAATACATTTTCAAAAACTTAATACATAGTACAAAATTTATATAAGGACATACTTTTCAGTTTTTTCGGTAAGCTATTTAGTGAGAAGCAATGTAAAGCCTTCAAATTAATAGCAAAAAAAAAGAGGGAAAAATATATTGAATAGATTATGACTCCCAATAACTCATGGATAATTCTGATTTGATACATTTCCCATAAACCAAAGATATAAAATACATCTCATATGTAATTAGTCCTATGGCCACAAACTTTGAGTTAAGACCAGCTGACTCGTCATTTGAATTGTAATGCTCTTTTAGAAAAATAGTTGATCTTCACTTGGAAACTAGTTATATTTTTCTAGGCATATATATTTCAATTAACTCGAAGTAAATAATTTATCTTATTTTTTAAAAGTTATTATCATTAATTATACTCATTACCCCTCAATTCAAATATGACTGTCAATAATGGTATTTCATGAGGTATTTACTAATTTCATTGCTAATCGTTACTCCACCATACAATGAAGGTAGGAAAGGTAAGATGATCAGTGAGAAATTTAACTTTTTAACTTTTGTACGTGTTTCAAAATACCTTAGGTTAAAAAAATTTGCTATTTCATAACTAGCCCGCGAACATATATGTGTGTGTGTGTGTACGAGTGTGACTACGAACAAAATCGTTGACCAACAGCTAAACAGTTCGAGATAAAATGGTTTTTTAAGGCAAACCCAAACACCTATGCAAAAACATGAGAAAATTTCCGTCCCACATGTGCTGCGTAAATTAAGCTAATTTATCAGGATCGTTGTTAATAAATATTTATATATAAACTTTCTATGTCACGTAATCCCCTCCTCCCAAATATATATTTGTATTTATATGTAATATATTGTTTACATTTTATGAATAAAGAAATTCGTTTTTAAGTGGTTTCATTGCTAAACTCAAAGGTATGCCCTCGGCGCTGATATTTTAAAATATACATTAGGCATTTCATGTATTCTCCAACTCCTATTCGTTGGATTTGCCTCAAAGACAAAATAATATTTTTTTCTTTTGTATATAAAAGCCACAAAGTCCTTCAGATAAGCAAATAATTCTATCTCCTAGAAAGAAAAACATTTTATTCGCATTAGATATTTAAAGACAGTCTTCTCCTTATAATCTGATGTCGCATTTAGCCTTTTATTTTTCAGTAAAAAGCGAATTTGCCAAATACAAAAAAAGAAAATTCATTTATTTTAGGAATTAAATAAAGGTAAATTCCCACTCCTAATTGCACAATTTCGCAATGTAACTCCTAAAATTTTTATTTTAGAAAAGAGATAAACAAATCTGTATTGAGTTTCAATACTCCAAACTAATATCTGAATATGTACCTGATATAATGCTATTAAAAAATCAAACGGATGGTGTTGTACTATTATTCAAATAGAACTATACTGGGAATTCTATATTGAACGTTATGCCCTGAATATATTTTTAACGATCATTAAATTTCAATTTATTCGTCACGATTTTTTTCTGTTATTTTCATAATTTATCAATTTTTTTCTAAATCTTTGGAATTGCTTAGGCCCAAATGAATGCTATGATCAATTTATAAAAGTATGTTTTACGTTATATGTTAGGTTTGAAATGTAATCTAACTGATGAGATCTCTAAGCATTATTATTTCCATAGATGAATATATTTTAAGTATTTATTAACATTATTTTTATTTTATTAAATTTTTATCATTAACAGAATGTTTTTATTACATTATTCAGTCTTAAGTTTATATTATTTATTAATCTCGTTTTTCTGAACTCATATAAATAAGTCATATATATACAATGTGTTTATCGTCTTGTATGTTTGAGATTAGAACACATTTCGTTGCCAGCAAAAATTTAGAAGATAATAGTGTACTTCGAAGACCCAAATAGTGATATTTTTTTTATACTTGTTTATAAGTATTATAATTAATTATTATTATAATTAATTATCTATAGCATTCTTTAGTATTTTATTTTTTCTGCAGTGCCTAACATTCGGTAAATAAAGTTAGAAATTTTTCCAATTACTTTTGAAATGAATTACTAAATGAAAGAAAAGTGATTCATTTAAAAATAAAGAATGTATTTATTTTCATTATAATAATACATTGTACCCTTGACAGGTAGTTCCTATCTCCATGTTTACATTCACTTCTATTCCACCAGAAGCAGATCCTTACTAATGATTCGTGAACCGATGTCCAATAGGACAACATAGGATGTCAACACTTCTGAGTGTCAAGTCCTTCTAATATTACTTCTACAGAGAGAACCGATTCTCAAATAAGACGAGTATTTTAATTTGATATGTCCAAGGGTAAACATAGACCGAAGAACAAACAAATCATTGTGGGGACGTTTCTGGCACGGTTCATCAAGGACGTGCAAATCAGATTGGGTTGAGGGGAGCAGGCGCTAGGTCGGGGCTGGGTGGGGACACCCTTGGCGTTCTTGGGTGTCCTCCGCTGAGTTATTGGGGTTTTTGAAAAGCGTTTTTCAGAGAGGTACTTACTTCTTTCTCTGCAGAACTACAGCTGCCGGCGTTTGAAGAGTGGCTCCTGCGAGAGAAGTGCGGGCGTTGGGGCTGGGCTAACAGGTGTAGGCGTGTGGAGCGAACGTTGGCCAGACTCCCCTCTCCACACAAGTATTTATAGAGTGAGGGCGGGCGGATTGAGAACATTTGGATATTTCACAATTTTGAGAAAAATTGACCGGTGGCTCTTTTAGAGGATACTTATGACTGGAAAATGCCATTAGGAAATAAGTATATTTGCCATATTATCATGTATAGTTAAGATACAATAAAACTTAATATAATATAAGCTAACTAAAATCCTCATAATATATAATGAAAAATATATTTCATTCGGGGCTAAAAAAACCCCTAAGAAAAGGCTCATCCGGCCTCTTTACATTGAAACAGTAAGATACAACAATGAAAAAACAATTTAAAAAAAAAAAACTACTTAACTATTCCCAATAATACCCTTCCTTTTTTCCTTTGTCCTTTTTATTGCCCCCTTTTGAAACAGGCCGCTTTCTCTTTGTACCTTCCGCCTCTTACCCTTCCCCCCCCCCACCCTTCTACCTCCCACGTGTTGTATCTGAAAAATTATATTTCCCCCCAGTCAAGGAAATATGAACTTAGGGACAGGACGTCCTCTCTCGTCTTCATGATAGGTAGGTGTGGCAAATTACTGTTTTAATGTTATTAAATTATTTTCCAATAAGTTGTTGTCAGCATGTTTTTTTTGTTTTTTTAATATTTTAAATTTTCTTACATAGCTTTCTACATTCATAATTTTGATATCACTTTACATTATGTTAATTGTGTATTATATTATTGTATTCTCATGACATTGTATTTCTACAGCCCTGAAGATGGCTTACAATGTAAGCCGAAACGTTGGCAGATCGTTTTTTTTTAATACACTTTTTTTTTCAATTAGTATTTTTTTTGGATCGACCTTGACCGAACCCCAACTAAAATAATCTAATAAAAATAATTAACTTGTATTAAATTACTCAAATATTATTTAATACATTCTAAGTCATATGAAGACAATAAAATACAATTATATTTCATAAAGATAAAGTTAATAATAGTAAAATCAAAAAAATAAAGACGCGAAAAAATAAAAAGTTGCCAATCACAAAAATAAATAAACGTTAATGAGGAATAATAAACTGTATATTTTGAGATGAGGAAGGTAAAAAGGCGGGATTTGAATATCTTGATTGAAAATTTTACGGACGTAAAGGGAAAGGAAGTTCCAAAAGATAACAGATCGGGAGAGGAACACGTCCTATACGTCTCGACGGACCTCGGTCCGGGGCTCGGGACTGAAGAGGGAGTTCGGGAATGCATGATGGACTCTAGAAGTGGGTGGCTCGTCGGAAGAATGTTCCAAGGAAGCACAGACATCGGTGGTTATAGCTAGTGACAGATGACTCTCTGGACGCTAATAAATAAATAATAATAAACCTAAAGAAGCAATTCATTAAGAGCTTGAGTCCATTCTCGAGGTCGACAGACAAACCGTCATACACAACACAACCGTAGTTGAAAAGGGGAAGGACAAGGAATGATACCAAGATTGTTACAATGTTCATTGGTAGAGCGTGACGGAAACGACGGAATAGGTTAAGAACCGAGATGGATTGACGTAAAATTTGAGATCCATTGGGTTTCCAAGATAAGAGTTAGTCAAAAGTAGTACCAAGGTAATTTTTCAGCTTCAATGAAAAATGTCGGAACAAGAGGAAAAGATTTTAGGAGATTAGACTAGATCTAATAATCTTAGACTTACCCGTATTGAACAGCAACACGTTCAAGGGACATTGGCTGGGTGGTAAACTATGCAAATCAGAATGAAATGGGATAGGAAGGATATCTCAATAAATGGGAACTCTGGCTGGGGAGAGCTAGAGGGAGGTAAGCGTTCAAATCTCGGGAATTGAGGGAGAGGTAAACTTGAAGCGCCACCCACACACCAACAGGATTGAGACGGTGGATGTCATAGCCCGCGGGAGAAACGGAAGAAGAGATGGAGGGAATGAGTTAGGACTCGGAGGCGACTATAACTTGATTAAAAACATCAGAAATGTAGTCATGGAACTCAGAGAAGTGAGCTGGAAGGGACAGGGCGTTCACATGATAGAGGCTGAGGAGAGTGCCCATGGGCATTGGAAGAGAGGGAGGGAACGTATAGGATAGCTGACACAAATCAAAAGTCTTCGACGACAGAATAAAATAAAATAACGAAATTTACAATAATAACAAAAATAACTATATTAATACTTCTTAGAACAATTTTGATGACTATAAAAATAATAATAATAATAAATGAAATAATAAAGAAAATGTATTCAGTTGCAAATAACTGCTTGTAACCCTTTTTGGTCCAGGTTTGAGGATATCAGCTTCAGACTGAGGCCTTCCCCAATTAAGGTTAACAGATCCAAGTATATATATATAGTCCAATTAGTGCTATTTTTTCCTTTGAAGTAAATATTTTGCCCTATGGCCTTTACAGTACAATATTATTACCTCATAACTTGATATAACTCCCAATCCCTTGTTATAACATTATATATTCTATGTATGTATATATGTAATACATTTTTTTACTAAATATTTTTAGATTCCTCTAGTAATATCAGTAATTGAAGATGTCAGTTTGTTGAATGGTGGCAAATACACTAATTCCAAGTATTTTTTCTTTCAGCTATTCTAGAAAACAATGGACAAGCCTCATTATCTTACATTGCTTCAACTTCTTAAAAGGAATATGGTCGTTCCTTAGTACTGATAGTATTCTCCAGCGAGCAGTCTGTGAACTGAACTGCTTGCCTGCAACTCGCATTGTTTTAATTGTATTTTTGTATACGAGTATATTTATACAAAAGGATAGTAATTTTATTTATGTTCTACCTGTTATTTAATTGTATTAAACTGGAACATTCAATAGGGAGGAGTGTTTGGTATTTTTGAGTGAATTAAAGCTTATTTATAATTTAAATTTATATATCATTGATTTAATATCATTGATATAACCCATTTTTTAAAATTAATATTTTAATATTAATTCAAAAGTTGGCCAATCAGGTTGAAAAGAGAGGATTGCTTTGTCATCAGCAAAGTAGGCCAGGAAAGTATTTAGGATGGGTGAGGATAACCGTAGTGTACAGGATGAAAAGGATGGGTCCAAGTACATTGCCCTATGGAACATTCCCTTTCACAGGAAGGTGGTTGGAGTAATCAGATCCTTGCCAAACTCTTAAGAAATGGTTGGAGAGGTAAGATTTAAGGATTAAATATATGGTGCTTGGAATATGTGCTTTAACTTACACACGCAAAAGCTTGAGCTACGTCAAAAAAACACCAAGACAGAATTCTTTTTTCTCAAGGGAAGAGGAAATGAAATCAACAACACGTTACACCTGTTGGACAGTAGAAGGCTGAGATCGGAAGCCAAACCGGTGGTTTGGGAGGATATTTAAGGAATTTACATAATTCTTTTTAAAATAATTTTCTTGAAAACCTTAGATAGTAAGGGGAGGAGGCAGATTGAGAGGTAGGATAATTCATAATGAACAGGTTTGCTGAGTTTGGAAAATAGGATAATTTCAGAAAATTTCCAGAGTGGAAAGTGTGTAGTTCAAAGGATACAATTTTAGAAGTAGGTCAGAAAACAATTGGTTTTTGGGGGAAGATTACAAGTATCAGCCAATTGATTAAGTCATAGCCGAGTGCTGCTACTTGTATAATTGTTAATAATATACTTGACATCAAAAGGGGTTACAACCTTAATTGGCAAGGACATAGGTAATGTTGTGTCCAGTGACTTCTCAACCTCAAATTATCAATATCTAGATGAGGAGTGAATGTTTGCTTGAGGTGCTGAGCAAACATTTGGGCCTTGTAGTCAGAAGAGGTCCAGGAACCATCTCCTCAATGCAAGGGGGCAAAAGGCACAGGATGTTTTGAAATTCTGAGAGTGGCAATCGAAAAGTCAGCTGCTGCGAGGCTTGAAAAGTAAGCATTAAAAGCCTTAAATGGAGTTTATGACCGCATAGATTATTAGTAGAGAACTTGTTGGGATTCCCTCAAGGATGATCTAAAAAAATACAATTTAAAAAATGTATTTTTTATTATCTGCCGAAGTTTCAGCTTACATTGTAATTAGAGAAGAGGAAGTTTGGATGGACACTGAAGCAGATTAAAGAGATCTGCAGGAGTGGAGACTAAGGGAAGTCCGAATGAGGAGCACACAGAGGACTGAAGGTAGGAGGTCATGAAATGCTGGGGTTGAAGAAGATCCTTTTGACAAGACTGCTGCTCTTATATAGACAGGATTGCCAGGGAAAAAGATAATCCTGGGACCACTATTTAGCCATGGGGTGGAGGAGGTCTTCAAGCTGAAGGCGCCTTATGTAAGGGTTGATTGATTTCAATGCTTTAAATCTTTGTAGAACTCGTAATCTTTATAATTGGCTGGGTAATTTTTTTTTTACAAAGGGCACAAGTTTCAGGAGTGCTACAGGACTTCTGGCAGTTACTGTAAGCTGTGCACCTCCACACTTAACACATTGGGCTCCATACTCACAGTAACTCTTTGTGTGGCCGTACTGTTAACATTTAAGGCAATGAACAATGTTCCTGCGAATATGGGGCTTCACAACTCGTATTTTGTAATGGCAGAGTAATGTGGTATTGTAAATCTCTCCCATTTCTTGTGGCTCAAGATCAACAAAGAACTATGGCAGTGGGGTATTTACAAGTGCATTCTAGCCGGGCTTATTTTAATAACATTATGACTTTTTTGACCTGAAAGCCAAATCTGTAAGCTCCTCTTCTTCAGTCTTCAGTCTTCTTCAGAGAATAGAGTGATGGAGATTGCGAATATCAAATCTGACTGAACGTTCTTCCTTGAGTTGGTGGATATGGTGCTGAACATTTCTCTCCTTAAGATAACATAACACCTCTATAGGTGCCAGGGCTGTTAGGCATGATTTTAGTGTTGTTCTGCCTATTAACGCAGGTGTACATTTGCAGCCAATGAAATTGTCGAGTTGGTTGTATATTAAGTAGAAATTTTGAATACTTCTAACAAAAAGGGGGGTGGTCGGGCTATACGTAAGGGGATGGTTTCAGCATCCATCTCCTCTCCTGCAATATTCTGAAGAAGCTGAAACAGATTCTGAGTTGTGAACTGTGATGTGGTTTCATTTTCTTCTATATTTATTTCTGTTCTGCACCTACAAGGTGCTGGGGTGTACATGGGTATGTGGCCTCTCAGTTGTAGAGCTACTGGAGGAGAGACGCCTCTTATCTTTGGGACGAGCATGGATGCTCCTGTACATATTCCTCTTCTTTCTCCACTGGCTATTGATTAGTGATAATATGGCTTGCCATTAAAAGGAGAGAGTAGGCAAGCCTCAAACTGGGGACCCTTAGTTAACAGTTTAATATTTTATTGAATAGGGTTATCTTTATATCAAGTATTTCTGTTGCTATAAATTATTTAAAAAATTCAAGAAAAAGGCAATGTGAGTAAGATAGCTGTTTAATCATTGTCAATAAATTTTTTTAGTACTATTACCTATTCTATCGACAATTTAACTGGCCATTAAAATATAAAGAAGACAAAGGAATAAAAATTGGCTAATAATGTTCTAAAATTGAACAAATATATATTGAAAAAAAAATTTCGGAATGAGGTACTTTTGTCTATTACAAAAACAAATTTAAATTATTTATTACACTAAATTTTATAAAATTTAGTTATTAAGCACCATACAGTCATACAGTGCACATTAGTGATATCTAGTTTCAAAAATAGCAAAATGACCCAAAGAGAATCTACTGTTTTTATTAGCTTTTTTACTCCTTTAGTTACAGTTTTTACACCAGTCAAGTAACATTTTATACCAATCTGCAAATTGAAATGCATTGTTACTGATATATCAAGTGAAGATATCACTTGCCTTTTGTAGAATAGATTTAATTGTTTAACAAAAAGCACACGACTACACTAGTTTTGAAGAGCTTCCATAATGACAATTTTTGAGACTAGAAAATGGGAATAAAGCCTGTAACATGGTCTATAGTGTAATTTAAAAGAAATAAACTGAAAACAATAATATAGATAATAATTTTCTTTTAACTCTTTCACTTAATGTTTTTTTTTTATTTAATCAAAAATTCCTGTCATCGAAATCTGTAGTTTTTTTTATATAATATTAATTTAGATTTCTTTCAAACAGTTTTTTTCATATTTACATGAGCATACAAATGCACATGCATACATCTGCTCACACACTCACTCACATGTGCATGCACACACACACATATATATATAAAATGGCAAATATTTTGGCAACTATTGTAAAGGATTGATAAATTGGTAATGCAAAAAAAGTTTCAAAAGTGGTGTAATTGGATCAATATAAATAGGTATCACACCTCATAATGTATAAGTAGTATGTGAATAAGATTTCCTTAAAGAAAATCTGCTGAAAATATTATTGGAAAGTGTTCTTCCACTAAACACAAGACAGCTAGATCTTATAAAAAAACACAGGATAATATATATCTCAGCACATAGCTTATGCATTTCTTAGGTATAATAATTAAAATAAGGCTTAAAAACCAGATTACATGGAAATTAATAATATATAGAACTATATTAAACAAGAGATAATATAAACATTCTATTCTTCTTTTCCAACTGAGCTTTCATTTTTTCTCTAAAATCCATTTGATAATATAAATATATTTTTTTCCAATTAACAATACATGTTTAATATTTGGTTTTGAGACCTACAAGGCTTGAATTCTTTTCCTTAATTTTAATATTGATAAGATAAAAACTTCATCTAGCTATGAATTAATTCATAATAAAGATCATTAACTTCATAAGTAGGTATTTCTTTTGAAAAAAAAAACAAAAAAAAAACTAATAAGGTTTAATGTAACAAAAAATTAAACATGGATGTGATGTAAGGGCACATTCTACCAGACCTTTTATAGATTAATTTTATCTGAAATGACAGTATTATAATAAGAAGCCAACTGCTTTTGGCCCCATTCTACTTAAATCTTTTATTCACTCCACTTATAAATAAACCACAAAGCTGTCAGAGAGTAAAAGGAGAACTTTCAAAACAGTAGCCTGAGAAAAAACTTAATAAAGAACTGTAGCCATTTTTTAGCAATAAATACCGAGCCTTCTATCAAAACCTGCAACATCTCATGTGCTTGGAGATTTTTATGGTGAAACAGAAAAATCTCTTTCACATGGGAGAAACCTATTGTCTACCCCACAGTGAATGGTAAATTAAATCGGCTTAGTATTTCCATTTTCATTAAATCAAGAGTAAACATAAAAGGAAGCACACAGGCTAACACTCTAATTTGTAAATTCTCTCAAATTACTTATGACATAATTTATTTAAATAAAATAAAAACTATTTAGGCAGGAATTAAGCCCATACAAAAAAAAAAAAAAAAAAAAAAAAAAAAGAATTANTACATGGAAATTAATAATATATAGAACTATATTAAACAAGAGATAATATAAATATATTTTTTTTTTACTATCTAAAGCTAAAAATATACAATAGGAAGAATCCCTTAATAAATACACACATATAAGGATATATAACTAAAATATAAAATATGGTAAAGTATAAAATATCATAATTAAAATACCATAATATATTTCACCCCTAGCAATATCACAGTATTGTCTCAATATAATGAGTGAAAACTGACAGAATAAATGCTTATAGAGATAAAATCACAGTACTCCCAAGAATTTACACATAGATATATGTCTTTGAGAATTATCACCTTTTACTTCCTTATAAACTAAATAATTAGAACCAGGTTAGAAGATGAAGGATCTTTCTCACAAATCAGAGTTTCATAACTAGAGGCAGTCACTATTATTTGTAATCAATTAGCATGTGGACAAACATTGAAATTGGAATGTGGTTGAAATACAATTATGTTTAGACATGCCAGATGACCAGATTATGATGCCACTTGAGTTAACATTTTCTGCCCACACACTAAACACTGCACTTTCTAAACAAGATCAAAGCATTAACTAATTCTTGTAATTAAAGGGTTCTTAAATAGTTTATTTGAATAGGTAATATTGGCTATGCATACAATTTTAATTGATCTATTGACATATCATAAGAAATTTTTCTTCTTAGATAATATTCTAAAAATTGTTTTCAAGCAGGGAAACCTAATCTTTTAAATATAAAAGAATTCCACGATTAGATTACAACCACATTAGATACCTGTATTATGGTTACAGAGGCAGGATATAAGCATTCCATACCCCAATTATCATTCTCACCCCACATTAAAATAAAATTCTTGTAATATAAAAATCAAATAACTTGAGTACATTTTTTCTATTACTTTAAATGATATATAATCATAAATGTATGAATTTAGCAAGAATTTTCACTGAAAGAATTATTGATTTTTGTGTTTTGCTGAAAAAAAAGAAAGTAAATTTCAAATAAATATGGAAAGTTAATTAACCCTGTTTACNCTATCAATTACACCACTGAGGGAAATTAATAATTTATAATTTTAGTTGATCATTAAAATTGTATTGTTAGAATGAGGGTTTCTTAGAAAACCAACACTTGATCACAATTTTTAATCATTTTAAATTTAAATGAATCACAATTAAAATATTACAATTTGGATTTAAACTCAGTAAATCTCATTAGATAATATTAAAATGTTGACATTAGGAAAAATAAAAAAAAAATTTTAAAACGCAATTTACATGAAATTAAATTTTAAATATTCAATAACGATGACACTCAGAATTTACTTGGTTTACATAGTTTCTGATAAAATTTTTATTTAATTATAATGTAAAAATAGAAATTTGAAATTTACAAGCAAGGAGAAAGATTTGTAATACAATCAAATATCGAGACAAGTCTGAAAATACATTCTTTCACTTGTGTAAGGAATTTAAAAATTGAAAAACTATATTCAAATTACGAATTAGTAAGAAAGAAGAGTTAATAACTCTAGAAGTAAAATAAACCAATTTCAAATTTAATTCTCCCAATACAATTAAAAGAATTATGAATTTACTTTAAAATAAATTTTTTGTGGAAAAATGTTGTTGAGGTATAATTCAATTTCAAATTCAAACATCCTATGTATCAAGTGGACAACATATTAAATGAGGTTTGAGGTGAAAATTGTTAGAAGGCCTACTAACCTTACTTAAAGGAAGCATAAATATTTTTTGTGGCATTTGTAAGTTATTTGAAATGCTGCATATTTAGATAAAAGGGCTGGTGATTGGTGAAAGAAAATGATTTGAATATAACAAGAGTTGACATAGAACTTAGGCTTCAGCAAGATCTGTTATATACATAGGCTTCTTTAGAAAATTAGTACCTATTTTAACAAGGCAGTACTGCTTTGGTCAATTATGTACAAGACAAAGGTCATCATTTCACTAAATATTATCATCTACAGAATCAGCCTGTTATTTAACCCCTCTCCAAAATTCTTGAGTAATTGTACTATCTTTGGTTTTATATATGTATTACAGTTTGGTTGACTAGAATGGTAACGTCTACCTAATGTTGCAACAAAAATCATAATTAGGAGGATCTGCAGGAACTGCAGGGGGATCTTGAGGAATGATAATTCCTTCTGCATCAAGAAGACGCAGCTTAATGTCCATGGAAAGTAAAGTTTCAAGGTCGTTTTCAGTCTCTTTACTCACCATCTTATTACCTATAATAGGAAAAGCAAAAATATTAATTTTTTAATACATAACAATTGGTAAAAAAAAGGATAACTATGAATAACTTTACTATTAATGTTTATTATGATTTACTCATACTTTGTTCTTGTGTAATTTATAACACTCCAGCTATTTTGTTTATTATCTAAAAACAATTCAAATTCGGGAGGCCCTTTATCAGATGTCCTTTAAATATGTGTATTTTATGTTGTTATATATTTTGTGGTTCAGCTTTTTTCATCAGCCTGTAGTTGAACAGTTTTATTTCCTACAACAACTTGTAGGAAATAAAACTCTTCTTGCATTGTTTTAGAGGAATTCTGTTAAAAGAGTCTGTAGTTAAGAGGTTTCTCAGAATTAAGGTTAAACAGAATGGTTTTATTTCTCTAGGGCTTTTATGTACAGAAAGTTTCTGCCAGGAGGTTCCTTCTGTGTAGAAGCTTATTATGCAGGGGTGCACCTGATAATGGAATTTCTGTCTAGAGGTTTTTCCACAAGAGACTTTACAGAGGTGGTTAATGGAAATGCGGGCATTTATACTAATAATTTTATTCAAAGGTTGGGATTAATAGTGTGGGGAGAGGAATGATAGGATTTCTTTAATCCAGGGTTTTAGATTAGGTTGAGGTGAAAAATTGAGGAATGCTGACTGTAATATTTTTTTATTACTTGTTTGTCATTTATTAAAAATATTATTACTTATTTACAACTGTATCATTGTGATTTTTGTCCCTCCTTTTTATTTTATTTTTCCATACTTACTCCAACCAGAGATATCTAAGTGCAAAGAGTTAGTAATTGGGCCAAACTTTTGACTGACTTCTACTAATTGAAAGCTTCTATTAGATAAAATAATAATATTACACTAAACCCACAATGAAAGGAAATTGGTGTAAGGAGATAGTCCAGAAAAATGAGCACAGTATTTATATCCCACAAAAAAGTATGGATACATGTAATGTAATTATTCCTTTTTTTATAACTTCAAGCATATTTTCTCTGGTTTTAATTGCCTAAGGCTAGTTTTTAATTAATTTATAAATGTCATTCCAGTCAATCAAAATGAAGGTCATTAAAAATTTGGTTACAAATATGTTTTCTACAACTGGGTATTTTTATTTTCTATAAGAAATATTATTTCATTAAGAGAATAAGGGCGTATATTTTAATTTAATCAAGCAGCTGAATGTATTATTCACATCCTATATTTATGATTATTTGTTGATATAATAATTATAATTATATTATTTATTATAATTAAAATATATTGGATAATTTGCTCAAAGTATACTCGCATATGTATGTGCGTGACAATTAAGGCCCCAACAATAATTAAAAGCAATATTTATTCAATTAAATCAAATATTACAATGGTTAATTATGATTTTTTTTACCGAGAAGTGCATTAATTCCATCTGTCCAGTAGTCGAAAGCTTGCTCACTAGGTGCAACAAAATCAAGAGATTGAACATCTACAGATTCAAGCGTCAATGAGAAGGCAAGCTGATGAGTTGTCTTCCTACCTCTGAAAATCCAAATTAATAAATGAAAGTTCATGAATTACCCAAACTAGGAACAATGAATTACCCAGAGATTTAATTTCAACCAAATCTTTTGAGCAGATGTGATATTAAATCAAATTTTCTATATCTTTATATTGAAGACCTGAAAGATATATTTGTAACATATCTAAAAACAACCAACTACGTAAATTTATAGTGTAAAATGGTATTGTAAGCATTCATTGATTTTCTCTGAATCAAAAATCCTTAGTAAAAAATGCAAGGCAACTTGGAATTATTAGTGGTCTCTCCATCTTATCTGTGCCTTCGTTAAAATCATTATCCATGAGTGAAGGTTACAAACAACTTTAACTTTAAAATATTTACTTAAGACTTCAGAAAATTAACAAGGGTATTATTAAAATCATTATGATAATTGTGGTAAAGTAATCCAGGTAAAGTAATCCGGGAATCAAACCTGGGTGAGATGCGCTATCAATTACACCACTGAGGGAAATTAATAATTTATAATTTTAGTTGATCATTAAAATTGTATTGTTAGAATGAGGGTTTCTTAGAAAACCAACACTTGATCACAATTTTTAATCATTTTAAATTTAAATGAATCACAATTAAAATATTACAATTTGGATTTAAACTCAGTAAATCTCATTAGATAATATTAAAATGTTGACATTAGGAAAAATAAAAAAAAAATTTTAAAACGCAATTTACATGAAATTAAATTTTAAATATTCAATAACGATGACACTCAGAATTTACTTGGTTTACATAGTTTCTGATAAAATTTTTATTTAATTATAATGTAAAAATAGAAATTTGAAATTTACAAGCAAGGAGAAAGATTTGTAATACAATCAAATATCGAGACAAGTCTGAAAATACATTCTTTCACTTGTGTAAGGAGGGAATCCATAAAGTGTTAATAAAAAAGGTAGTTTCTCAAAGTTAAGGACAAATTCATGCAAAGATGTTACAAGGGACAATGGGGACAGATATACATTTTTCCCTTTAAAAGATCTTGAAAAGAGAGGTATTTTAATTTTGAAGAGTGATATTTAGAAATATATGTAACTGATTATTATTGATATTAAACCTTAGAATTTTTTTTTGCCAATTATGCCAACCCAAAATTGGAACAACAGGATAAACAGTAATAACTTCATTTTACTAACTTTTTAGGAGTGAATATTTTTCTAATAAAAAAATTGTTAACTCTCAAGACTTGTTCAATAAAATTTGTTAAATACCAGATGTATTTCTAAACATGTTTTGAACAGTTATGATTAGGGTAATTTGCATAGTGGTAAAATTAACAATTCAGAATTATAAAAACTCTCTGAATGCTTATTCTCAATTTATCTATTTATATAAATAATGTTTAACAGATAGATGAATGAGCAAGACTGCATAGACCACCAGGAAGAAAGGTTGTAATATTTAGTTATCAAAGGATAAATTAAGCCTACCGAGCATCCTTCATGTGTGGACAGTCTTTCCCAGTTACAAGTGCCTTGATGTCAATAACTGCTAGCTTATTTGGCAGTTGTTCAACAGATGGGACATGCTTCTCATCACAATCACCATAATGGAAAACCTTGTGGGAAGGTGAAAGGCGAACATACCAAAATTTGTCTTTTATTCTCTGAAAAAAAAAAGAAATTGAATATATGAAATACAATAAATACTATGAGTGATATATACATACATACATACATACATACATACATACATATATATAT
>KZ807670.1:41674-53416 GCA_000696205.2 Oncopeltus fasciatus | reverse complement strand
GTCAGTGGAGATAATGCTTAATATAGAATAAATATATATATATATAAGCATATAATAAGAAAATAATAAAAATTTGTTAAAATTATGATAAAGGTAAAGGAAGACTGAGTACATCAAGGAGTTTTATTTGAGGGGTGTGTATCCTTTTTATATTTAGTATACTTTAATTCCAATACTATGGAAATATTAGACCAGGCAATTGACTAAGTATTAAGAATTATTTAATTTTAATTTTAATTTGTCTTAGTTCTCTAAGACTGATTTAACTGTGTGAAATCTTCCTTACAGTTACCCATGCTGTTTTTAATAAGGTTATTATTATTATTTTATTTAAAGAGAAGTTTAAAAATAAATTCTACCATTCTCACCCGTTTTTGTTTTTTTTTATAAAATATTTTGAGGGTTTTTCTCCAGCTTTCAGCCTTTTCTAGTTCTCTTATTGTCTTTACTATGGGATTATTGGGCAATGTGTGAAAAGCTAGATTTGGGGATTAGTGGCCTCAACGATGAAGCCAATGAGTATTACTTTATTTATTTATAGCAAGTTTGAATCTGATTCAAACTTCATATTCAAATATATCGAATATATTAGCTTATTGGCTAATATATTCATAGTTTTTTAACCACTATGCACATACACAATTTCTATAAAATATATCCTTTATAACTGTAAATAATTTGTCAAATTTTTACATTTTCTTTTCAAACAAAAG
The DNA here is from genome assembly GCA_000696205.2 of Oncopeltus fasciatus. NCBI lineage: Eukaryota > Metazoa > Arthropoda > Insecta > Hemiptera > Lygaeidae > Oncopeltus > Oncopeltus fasciatus. The sequence continues at coordinate 52,703 of KZ807670.1, read as the reverse complement.
TAAATATTTATAACAACTTTTAGTGCAAGGAAACAGAATAAAAAATCTAACTGTCCCAGCCAGGACAGTTAGATTTTTTATTCTGTTCACTTGCAATAAAAATTTATAAAATTTACGTGAAATTAAATACCACAAAAAAAAATTTATAAAATTAAAATTTAAAAGTAAATAACGAGAGTCATTTAAACAGCTTGACAATGTCAGCTCTTCCGAGCATAAGACGATATATTCGCCTGCCTTGGAGGTTAGACTCTCGACACAAGTGCGGGGAATTTAATAACTTATCAGACTTGTCTCGTTAGCATAAATGGAAATGCACCGGCCTGGAAAGCAGGAGATCCAGGTTCGTGTCCTGGCTGGGACAGTTAAATTTTTTATTCTGTTCCCTTGCACTAAAAATTGTTAAAATTTACGTGGGATTAAATAACACAAAAAAATTATATTTGTAAATATTTATATAATCTCATGATCAAAGATTGTATGAAGATATAATAAAGAAATACCAATGTTTCTGTCTAAAGTATACTTACACCCCTTTGGGAATACTTGGTAAATCTAGTCCCATCAACAAGAAAATTCAAGCGTTGTTGTTTGATCAAGTCAAGAATGTCAGGTGTGATCATCTCCTTCAGCTCGACAATGGGGCGGGCATGGGATTCCCACTCCTCTCGAGAAGTTCTCTCTTGCTGCCATATATTTGTTATCTCGCTATAAGTGAGAAAAAACAGTTTTGCTCTGAATTTGTCAAAGGCACTTGGCTGAGAATCAAGAGCTCTTGTGATCTGTTCTCGAACAACACTGAACACCTGGAGAAGATAAATAATTAATATAAAATTATTTTATTGGTGAAAGATTGATACCATAAAAGCATATTTAAAATTTTCTAGTGAGATTATGCATGGATTTTATATAAATGAAAAATACCATTCTATGAATTTAAAAGTCAGAAATTAGAATGAAGTTATTTTAGTCTTATAATGAATTATAATTCATACATAATAAAATGTACCTTACTAATAAACGTCCACCCTACAGAATCAGTGCATACTAAGCATATTTCCTTTTTCTTATAAAAGATGAACATAAATAAGAGTATATGACAATTTTTGTTGTCAGGTGTGATCACATTTGGTGAATTCCTTTCAATCTATAGAATGCAATGAGGATCAAAGTAAAGATCTTTAAGCTCTAGACTGCTCAAGAGAATCAAATATTTCTTTAATAGTTTATAAAAAATTAAATTATCATTAAAAATTATATTACTATTTATTATATTTAAAACTTTCAAATGTATGTGACATTACTTACTCAATTACGTATTATGTTAGTATAGCATATAGCATATTATGTTATGTATAATAACAAAATGGACATAACTAACAATACCTTCACAAAGTCTTCAATAGTTGCTCTCATTTCTTTCCAAGTTTTGTTAAGGAGAACAATACAAATAGCAAAGAATTCTTCAAAAGGGTGGTCATGGGTGAAAAAGAGATGGTAAAAGGTAGTCCCTTGTTCCGAAGGAGCTTCACCAATGTGTAGCAGATCACAGAGGAGGCGTACCAGCTCAACAGAAGTTCGTCCAAACGGACATTCATGTTCATCAGCACGACAGGAGTTCTCAAGAACAACCTTTAACATTTATTAACACTGCTTAAACAATTTACCATGGAAAGTTATTGTCAAATATAAATCAAACATTCTGTAACCCTAACGTTGAAAATATTCTCTACACATTTTTAAGGAAAATATCTAATGTCATCAAAATTATTAATATATCACTTTATTAATCAAGTTTAGGCTCTCAGGTCTTTTAAATTAACACAAACTTTTAGAAGACTTAGAGCAAAAATTTATCATTGAAGATACTTTATGTTAATCTCAACATTGCCAAACTGGTATAAAACTTAGCTTGAATAAATGAATGAATTAGCTTGAATGAAATAAAATATTTTTCATCAATGAAGAGTTGCACTTCTAATCACCTGATGTTAGAGAAAATTTTGCAAAAAAAAAAAAAAGTTAAACAAAACAAAAAAGTTAGTTTCTGAGTTAAACATATTACTATTTGGAACTCGGAAATATTTCTTTCCCATTAAAGCTAGTTTTTACAATCCTTTAAATATAAATAGTGAATCATTCTTCTGAATGATTTCTTGCACTAAATATAAGCTCCTTAAATGAGCTCATAAATAGTAAATGTATATTTAAGTTACACAAATAAAGAATAAAATTTACCTTCGTATAATTTTCTGTTTGAGTTTTAGCAAAGTAAATCATGCAGTCAAGTGCAAGCATTCCAGGAGGTGTCTCATGAAAATCCAATGCAGGATTGATATCACATTTAAATCCAAGTTTTTTGTAGTCCTTAGCAAACACTCCTAATTGCTTTCGAGCAAAGGAGTCCACCCCAGAAGTCATTTCACTATCAAAAGCAATCCTTCTCAGTTCTTTGATTTTATCATGAGCATCCTGATCCTAGAAAAATATTATAAAATGAAGTTCATTAATTCAATTAAATAGTTAATTAAATTAAATAGAGTGATTTTGAATTGACTTCAGTAAAGATTTTGACAAAGAAATGAACACTCTAAACCATCATCTATGAGATAAATTTTTTGTTGGATTTAAGAGTATCTAGACCATACTGAGATAAAAATAGTATATTGCGTTTTAAAACACTATATTTAAAAAAAAAAAGAATACTTTTAATTTTGGCACTTAATAATTCAGAACTATAATACTAGGACAATAGACATATATTTTATTCCAACCATCAGGAAAAGCTTTCAATTATAAACAATTTAATTATAAATTTTAATTTAAAAAATATTAATTACTGGCTAATTAAGGTAAGGGAAATTAATCTAAGAAAGCAATAAGCACCTCTTTAAAATGCTCTCCTTCAAGATAGCCTTTAGCTCAAGTCTTTTGCTTCTGATTTAGAAACATTGGCAAACTAACAAATGTTGCTAAGTAACATAATGATAACTCAAGCATTTCTTTTCTTAAGACTTTTGAGCTAAATGAGATTGAGAAAATGCTTAAGTTCTTAGCTTCTCAGTAGTAGTCAACTTGAACTAAATGGAATGTATTATAAGAAGACAGATTAGACAGGGATTTGGTCTTGGGAACTGAAGAATTAAAACTGATTTGTAAACAATTTTCTTTTCTTTTTTTTTCACCAATGTTTCAGCCTAACTTTCAGGCCTTCATCCAGCCATGATTTATTTAGCCTAGAGCAGAAGTCTCTTTCTCCCCATCATTCCATTTGCCCTGATAAAGACCTAAAATTTAGGCCGAAAGGTTTGCAAAAATAAAAAGAACTTTTTTTGTTTACAGATCAATTTTAATTCTTAATTTCCCAAGACCGGATCCCTGACTATTTTCTCCTCATAAAGATCGAAGGTCAACTAGTTACCTTTGAAATGTATCATATCTTTAGAAGGTTGCATCTTAGTTTTTGTGAATGGTTTATACAAAATTGCTAAAATGACTAAGCAAAAAGGTTTAACTGTAGACTGGTTTATTATAGTCAATTAGATTCATATATTTATTTGTAAATCTTTTTGTGCTGGTTACAGGAATGGTAACTAGATTTTACAATCATAAATATGTCCAATACCCATAGTAAGTAAAATAATAATATAAAATGACTAATCTACGTAAATTATTTGAAACAAATATATAGAGTATGAAGAGTCAGTGATTTTCAGACTGTGAAAATAATATTCACTCTTCTCAAATAGCAGAATGATGATTGAAATGAGCATACAGATAAAAAACAAAGTTCATTATAATGATCATAGTAATCACTGTAGAATTCATAGAGTGTGCTAGAAAAAATATAGAGAGCTTTATCTCTTTTTTTTTTAAGAATGGCACCTATATAATTGTTAAAAACTTCATACATTCAATCAAGTAATGCTGCTTCATTATAGATATTTTTACTTTATTATAAGCATTGAGAGTGGTATCATTGGTCACCTCTTCTCATGTGGTTGACATTGAATGTCATTTTTACTCCATTGTGATAAAATTACAAAATGTTTTATTTAACAGAATGTAATAAATAAATAAAATATAAGTAAGGCACAGTAATAATGAAAACATTTAAATTCATTTTCATTAAATTTAGACATTTCAGGTTACCTGAACACATATTTGCTAGTTTGGCCATGATGTCAGTGAGTAGGTAAGTGGATACTACTTTTATTAAAACTTCACTGATCACAATAAAATTCAAGATATAAACAGCTTTTTGTGAGAAAAAGAACAGTAAAGTTTTTGGTCAAAATTTGGCAATGAGATGCAAGCAAAAGCAAAAGATACTGATTTTTCCTCAAGTCAAGATTTATATTAAATGTTTGAGATTTTCGAATGGTAAGTAATCATATGAGTTTTAAAAAATAGAAACAGAGAAAAAGGTAATTCAGAGGAGGACTTAAACAGAAAATATTGAGTTTGCTTGGCTATTCAAATATCATTGAAAAATGATAATTGATCAAATGACTTTAGTTGTGGTATTTAATCCCACGTTAAATTTTATACAAGAAATGCAAGGGAGTTAGAAAAAAACAAATCTTACTACCTCAGCCGGGTCTTCTGCTTAAGAGCAGCAGGAGACCCGAGTTTGAGTCCAGGCAGAGGTAGTAAGATTTTTTATTACAACTCCCTTGCATTTCTTGTATAATTATAATTTATATTTGAGAGCGGCTCATTGATGGCATGTTACACTATTTATTTCAGTTCAATTAAAGCAGGAAGAGGATTGCTTTAGAGCTTTAAATTAATAGTACTTGAAACAAAATTATTTTTAATCATTTCTCACAGTAATTTTTGTGAAATTGAGTGGCAGGCATATCAGGTTTTTTATTTGGTGCAAATTCAGAGAGTAATTAGGAAATAATTTTGTAGACATTAATTTTCTTCAACTGGAAAATTATCATCTTCAGAAGTTAAGATAACCAGGAAGGAAATCGTAACTGAAATTGATCTAATTTCAAAAAAAGAACAGAATCTTGCTTAAAAAATATAGTGATACTTCAAAGAAGATGTTTAAGCAAAATCAGTTTCAGATTTTGCTCTTCATATATGTATATCAATGACTCACAAAGGGATATCTTGGAAATTGAGCTGATGTGTTAAGAAAGTGAGAATCATTGATCTTGTATTAATTAAAAGCTTATAGTATCCCTTTTAGTAAGACAATGGATTGTCCACAATCTATGGTTAAAAAATTATCCATAGGAGATTCTCCTATAACATAAGCATGCTGACTTGTTGATATCTTGTCCCATCATTTATCTGTTAAGTACCCTATGCCATAGTTTATCCTTGTCACCACTGCCACTATTACATCAGTTTTTTTTAATCATAACCAGATAGAAAATTCTTAAGTAAGCTATATTTTTAAATTTAACATACTTTTCTTTAAGTGTAAAATCATTAAAATTTTTGAATGATTCATCAACCTTGCTGAATTAACACCTAAGATGATGGGTAGGAGAAAAAAACGGAATAGAGAAAACTTTTAATTGAAGTGCCAGGGTAGTTCATGGGATTCATAGGGTCTCACAATCCTGTCCTGGTCAAGCTTTTATTGATAAATAAAATCCTGAGCCTATGAATATGGATATGGATGGATATAGCCTATGGCCTATGAGCCATGGATATTTAGAATTGGTTGGCAACCAGCAGACAGCCCCTCTGTCTAAGACCCTAAGTGGTTAACAGGGAAGCTAACACTTAAATAAATTTTTTTTATATATTTATTTGTCTTATATGGAGAGAGAAAAGGGATCAAAGAAAACTAATGTTAATAATTATAATGCCCTACTTACCAGAAAATTTGAAATGGCCGCTACTAATCACTATTTTACATAAATGAAAAATAAAATACTACATAAAATAATAAATTAAAACTTATAAAAGATAGTACAATCTATTGCATTGACTAACCTGGGGATCCATTTTAGTTCTCATTCTTGGTTCTAATAGGCCAAGAAAATATGTCTGAAACACATATAACTGGTGTCCCATTTCACTACCAACCTGTGAAACAGAAATATTTAAAACAAATTAGGATTGGTCGGCATGCAGACATTTCATATATATATATATATATATATGTAAATATCTTCATACAATTTAAAAGAAAATAACCACTTCAATCTTACATACCAAGTCTAATTGTTTTATTTTAAATATAGAATAATGAAAATTTGTTAAACTAAACAATTATTGTGTATCTCTTAAGCCCTATTACTCCTGAATCTATTTTGCGGAGAAACAAAACATATCTTAATCAATATTCCAATGCTATATGGCAAAGATTGTTCCATTTAAACAATAACTCTGCCTGGTAGAGCATTCTATTCCAATTCAGGGTTTCTAGTGAATCCAATTCCCCGCAATATGATTATAATCCTGACTAAACCTTTCAAAACGGGCTTCAGTTTTGATGTAGCCTTGGAAGTGGAAGTTTCCAATTTTTCTTAGATGATTTTAGTTGGGGTTTGGTCAAGGTAGATCCAAAAAACACAAATTTAAAAAAAATGTATTTTTTAATAAAGGATTATCTGCCAAAGTTTCGGCTTACATTGTAAGCCATCTTCAGGGCTGTAGAAATACAATGTCATGAGAATACAATAACAATTGAAATTAATATAATAGAGAATTGCAATAATATAATGTGATATCAAGAGTATGAATGTAGAAAGCTATGTAAGAAAATTAAAGATTTTGAAAAACAATTAGAAAAAGAACCAATTTGAAAAATACATGCAAACAAACAGCATATTGACATTAAAAAAATATTGAAATAACATTAAAGCAGTAATTTGCAACACCTACCTATCATGAAGATGAGAGAGGACGTCCTGTCCCTAAGTTCACATTTCTATGACTAAAATATGAATTTTACTTCTACACAATCTGAGAGGTAAAAGGGGTGGGGGGAGCAGGTAAAAGGCGGAAGGTACAAAAGGGAAAGCGGCCTGTTGCAAGAGAGGGCAATAAAAAGGACAAAGGAAAAAAGGAAGGGTATAATTGAGAATAAGTGACTTTGGAACTGGGAAAAATGTTTGACAGGTTTATTGAGAAGGAGGGCTGATGGTTTTTAGAATGTTGAAAATGTTAGAATGAGTTGAGGAAATTTGTTCTATGTCCGTTCTGTCATTGACTAGATAGTGTTGTAAGTTGATGTGAACGGTTTCAGACAAAAGACGTTTGTGTTGATAGGGTTCAGTGGAAAGAATGGTTAAGCTCTCGAAGTCAAATGTGTGTTCTTCATGAAAAACATGTTTAGTGAGGGCAGTTTTTATTAGTTTATTCTTTATGTCATTTTTATGGTTATTAATTCTGCGGGAAATGGGGTTTTTTGTTTGTCCAATGTAAGAACCTTGGCAATTCGGTGTGGAACAGGGAATTGAAAAGATGATATCAGTTCTGTTAGGAAGGGGGATGGGGTCTTTGAGGATGGTGTAAATAGATTTTAATTTGTTGTTGGTGGAAAAAGAAAGCTTGAGGTTAGGAAAAGTTTTTCTGAGAGATTTCTTAATATTTTCAGACAGTTTTGGAATATAAGGAAGAGAACGGAAAACGAGGTCGTTATTTTGGGGGAGGGGGATAGTTGGAGAAGTGGATATAAAAAATTCCTTAACAAGGTTTTTAATGGTGTGAGTAGAAAAACCATTGAACAGTAGGATGTCAGTAACACGTTTTTTTTTGTTTTTTTTCTGTGGAAAATCTTATCAGAGAGTGTGAGTGATCTGTAGATGAGGTTTTTGGCCACATTAATTTTTTGATGATGAGGGTGAGATGAGTTAAAATGGAGGAGACGACCTGAGTATGTGTGCTTGGTATACCAGTCAGTGGAGATGGAGCCATTGGTGTTCCGGATGATAAGGGTGTCAAGAAAGGGAAGTTGATAATCCGATTCCATTTCTATGGTAAATTTCAGACGAGGGTAGTATGAATTAAATGCAGAAAGGATCTGGGGGATTTTTTCAGGATTGAGGATGAGAAAAAGGTCATCAACATATTTTTTAAGGAAGAAAATGTCGTTGTGTAGCGGGGGAAGGATAGAGTCGAGGAGGTCGTTAAGGGTGTAAAGTAACTAAATTAACACAGAGTTAAGTAATACTAATCACTTCTAGAGTGAAAGCATTTATCCTAATTTTTAAAAAAATTATGCAAGAGTATATTTCAATATTACGTTATTAGTGTACTTACATTTCCAGAAGTGGCTTGGATAATATTAACCAATATTGCGGTTCGAATTTGTGTAGAACATAATTGTTCAGCAATGGCTTTTCGTTTTGACATGTCTTGTGCCTTTGCAAGAAATGCATTTATAAGTGCCAGAGTATATTGTTGAATAATAGGATTTTGGTTTTGCAAATGAGACTCGAGGTTTTGAAATGCAACTTCTTTTTCAACAACGGAATATTTTCCTGTACTATTAACTAAGATGTTTTCCAGAATTGATAAAGAAGATTGGACAACTCTTTCTTCCTGTTGAACAGGAAAGCTATTTACATAATTAGCAATAGTACTGATGAAAGGGATTTCTAGAACATCCCAAGATACAATACCATGGTCCATAAGCTCAACAAAAGATTTCAAAAGAAAAGCCAGCATCTTCCCTTTGCATTTGGCATTACCAATTAAATGAATAACAAGAGTTAATCCTTGCTTATTGATAAATTCCAGAGCAAATGTATTATCAGAGCTAAGTACAGACAATTTTTCTAAAGCATCAGTTTTATCCTCATTAGTTTTATTGTGAAGGATTAGAAGAATATCAGTCGCTGTTTTGGAGGGTGAGAAAGTAAGTCGCAGAACGGATCCATTCTTTACTTCATTTCTATTCTTCTCAGTTATGTAATTATTATTATTTTGTTCAGAAAATTGCAAAGAAAATTGTTCAGCTGTAGACAAACTCCACCCATTACACAAATCTTGAATAATAGACGCTAAAGGTTGTTTCTGATTGAACTCAATTAACTGTGGAAGTTGACTATCAACAGTTTTATCCATTTCCACCGCTATTTTTACAATATTGATGTCTTTTATGGCGGTCATTTTAATATATTATGACACTAAAATGATAATCACAACACAATGTTTATATTTACAAGACTGATTAGAGTTGATAACTTAAAACCTCTAAGTAACCTCTCTTATATTTAGAACACAAGTCTAGGAAAAAATCCTCTTAACTAATTAAAAAAAACAAAGTATAGTTCGTTTGGTATAAAATATTAATTTAAATAAAGCCTATGCTTTAACAAATTTTATATATCTATGTTTGTTAGATTATATTATTTTATCTCCAAATACAAAATAAATCTATCTTTTTTAGCAGTTTTAATACATCAGTATAATAAATAATTGTAAGTTGGTTTGTTTCTTTAGTTTATAAACTATTATCTGTTATATATATTTTCATAGTCTTAAATATTTTTAAAATATTTTGATCGATTGATAAAGTCGATTTTATTTGTTATTGATATCTGTAATAGAAAAGTGGGGGTGGCATCTGGATTTGTCATAACAGACAGTCTTTGTTTTGATACCATGGAGTGGTTATTTGTCCTCAACCTTTGAATCTCTTTGCAGTCTCATTAACTAGAGTTCTTCCTAAAGTATTACTATTATAACTTAATATCATTTTTAATTAAAGAATTCGAAATGTTATTTACTTCAACTTTGAAGAAAATTTATTTGTGAAACATTTACCTTATTGATTCTTCTTTAAATTAATTTTATTCATTTTTTTTAGAACTTGATGGATAGTGGAGTAAACACTAGACCACTTCTTCAAAGAAGTGATTCTGAGAGTGAATTTGATGAAGATCCAGCTGCTGTGAGACCTGAGGCCAATGATGATGTTATTATTAAAGACACAAAACCACTTTTTAACTCTTGGGAGCCAGCTGACAGGTACTTTTCTGCTTGACAAATAACTTCAATAGTGTATGGTATAAATATAGAATTTATAGAAAAATTTTTGTTTGATCAATTATAGATTTTATTTTGTTTTTGCTCAATATATTTTATTTATTAATAAATACTTGGAATCAGCTATAGGTTTTATAAAATTATAGAATTTTTTTTGTTTTGAATGAATTTTAAAAACCATTTTTAAGCACTTCTTAATGTACAAACTTATGTTTCTTGAAATTCCATCAAATAAAATTATCGTTTATCTCTATTTAATTGAAATATTTTAGTAGAAGTATCGAGCATAAATTATAAATTGCATTAGTACCTCAAGTTGGTCTCATTCCATAATAAATATACCACTTGAAATAAATTTTTTTTCTTTTTATGTGACTATACATTTTGCTAGTTTGTAAACTTGTTCTTGCTGTACTTATAATATTAATATTTTATAATTTTGAATATTTTTTTACTAGAAAAAAAAGGGTTTTAAAATTTTTGTTGTCTTGTTTTTAAAATTTTATAAAATGTCTCAACATGCCTTAAGTGTACTTATTTTATTATCTGATTGCTAAGATAAGATTGTTTTCATATTTCATAGTTTTTTTCTGAATATATGTCGCATGCTGCAGCAGACCTTATTTGATCTACCTTAATGATATTCTTAAATAATGTGTAACGTACACAGCTAAGTGTTACTGATAACTTTGTTAGTCAAATAGTTTAGAGCATTTGCCTTTTGGAGTCCTAAGTGTTGGCAATATTGTAAAACATTACTTTTAAAGACCTATTTTTTAAATATTTCAATATTTCATTGCATTATATTTTTATACTCATATATTTTATCAGCTATTAGAAGTATCACTATTTTTTTTTCATATTTCAGCATATAAAATAGAATAAAAATTATCATTAGAATATCTTATCTAATAATCTTGAAGATAAACATTAATGTCTTAACCTGATCTCCATTTGAAAATGGTCCCATTGGTCCATTGCTGCCAAAGCTTTAGATTTAAAGATTTTTAGACTCCTGTTTTACATCATACTTAGTTTTTAAAAAATTATTAATGAATATATA
>KZ807670.1:8257-19292 GCA_000696205.2 Oncopeltus fasciatus | reverse complement strand
TTTGGGGGGGGGGGGGAGTCATGTATTATCAAACCCCTACTATGTATACTAATATTTCTCAGTACTATCATGTAAATTATGCTGTGATTGTTCCAAGCACTCTTTTCAGAGCCCAGCTCTAACCAAACAACCCTCTTTGTTTTTCTCTGGAGCTAGTCGACCTAGTCACTTCTTCTAGTATTCCTCCAGTGTAAGTCGTCCTAGTAACTTCTCCTAGAGTTTGCTCTTCCACTGCAATTTTGCCTCTGTGATAACCATAGTTAGCAAGTATGCAATTGTATTTGTAAATTTGGATGTAATATTAAAATATATATTTTTAAAACTCAACTGGGTTTAAAAGACAACTTATATTAACTTTTCTTCTACTACTACCAGTTTCTTTCAGCCCTGAAGAAGCCATCAGAAAATGTGTGAAAGCTCAGCAAAAATTAACGTATCTACATGTTCGAACCCAGTTAAAGTATTTATGAACATTTCTGGAGACTGTGGAAGCCTATGTGAATATTATATAAATAAATTACTTTTCGGTTACAGGTTACCTGGTCACCTCACCCATTCTTGACATTCCGACCTTTATCCTCCACCTTACAAATACGCTTTAGTCGCTCCTTCCTCATCAGATCCTCCAGTCTCTGGAACTCGATCCCTCTTAATATTCGTTGCTCCTCCTCACTCAACATCTCCTCTCTGTACAATTAGGTGTCAGGAACTGCTAAACTGTATCTTGTTTATTTTTTATTTTTATTATGATTAATCGTTATTTTATTAGTTTTGAGTTTCATTGTTTCTTCTTGTCTAGCACTCATTTTCTTTTTGTGCATCTATTGTTTTTATTATTGTATTTCTTAGTTGTTTTTTTATTACTCATTTATTCTATTTCCTTACTTGTAAAATAAGTTGTAAATATTGTCATAGTTCTGTTCAAAATATTTTATGCTATTAGCTTATTGTTTATTTGTAATTTTTATTTTATTTGCAACTAGGTCAGAATCAGCTATACTGTCAGCTGTGACCTCTTTGTTATTCAAGGGGACTTATGTTCCAGAATAAAATTTCTTTTTTCCTTTAGTTGTTTATATATATTAATTATTTATGTATTACTTTATATAATAATAATAATCCATGATTTCATCTAAAAGGTCTTTTTTTTGGAGGTTTTTTCTTAATAGTCTTCTATGGTTTTTTTTATTTTTAACTTTTATTTATTATAATCTGTTAAAATAAAAACTTTTTGTTATTTGATTACGATGAAAAACGAAGTACAAAATAAAAATAACAAACAATAGCAATCGCATGAGGAGAGGAAGCGATCAATGACACTACTCAATAATTATTTACAGACTGTTTCCATGAGGTCACAGGACCATATATGTTTTAGTCTATGTGGAGGGTTGTAGGGGTTAGTGTTGGAGTACAGGGTCTGTGCTAATGTATTAGAATGATATGGCAGTTGACTGTGGAAAAGGGTGAAGCAGGAGTTAATGAGGCTAAGTATTAGGGAACTTTGCAATTATTCTTAGGGTTTTGGATTGAATAGACTGAATTCTTTAGATGTTGGAAGGCTTGGCGGCTCCCCAGATTTCTACCCCATATGTCCAGATTGGTCGTAATAAGTTCTTGTAGAACGTCAGTTTGTTTTCTATCATAAAATTAGTGTACTTGTTCATAAGTCTGTATAGGAGTCGCCCTAATTTTACTATGTTCGCCCCATGTGAGTCGTGAGTCAAGATAAAACCCCAGGTAGTGAATGGGTACAGATTAATATTACTTTTAATTGATAATTTATTTATTATAAATAAGTTTTTTTTTTTTTTTTAATTGAATAACCAATTTTATTATTGTATTTTTTCCAGATATCTATTTTGTCCCGGTTGTTACCTTTTTACTATACAGTATATGTGATTATACTGGTCGACTGATTTCTGGATATTTGCAGTGGGTAAGCAGTATATACATATTTTAATACTCTTTGTGTTATTGGAGAGTTTTTTTTAGCAAATTTTCTCAATCATATTTTTTTTTCCTCTCATCTCTCTCTATCTACATCTCCCTCTCTCTCTCCCTCCCTCACTCCCTCCCCCCTATATGCCTCTCTATACTTTATGGCAGCTCTATACCAGTTCATTCAATTTTAGAACTTTAAACTCTTGAAAGCGAACAAAATTCTCGCCCATTAGCTTTCTGCTCAATGACTGCAGTATTTTGGTCCCCTGGGCCTCCATACATATTACTCCAAATTTTGTAGCAATATTGAGGCTGTTCAGTCCAATGAAAAAGGAGGGTAGTTATTATTGAGCCAATAAACATTTTTCTAATAGGCCTGCAACTTGAGGGCTGTTTTATCTGACAGGTCTCCAGTGATTTGTGAAGTAGTAGATTATACACTAAAAATATTCTGAAAATAACTTGTCTCAAGATGACAAATGGCATTTTGTATGGCATGAATCCATGCCATGCAAAGCAAAAACAATATTCAATATACTTATATGAATCTGTCCTCATTGATATATGAATCCGTTCTAATGGCAAGTGCTTTCACAATTAGTCTGCCATCTTCATGCCACATGAGACGTTAATTTGTCTAGAGGTCCAATGTAAACCAGTTATTTTGACTCTTTCGAGAACATTGGTTAAAAAACATGCGAATGAGTCTTATGTTTTCTATGTTGCTCAAAACTTCCTGCCATTCGGTCATGATCACCTGACACTTGATTGTAATTTCTGCTGGAAATATAAAGGCACTCAATTCAATTGGTGCTTCTCTGAATTGGAGAAGCACGCCCTCTCCATTTTTGCTCTTTTCACAATGCCCCGACCCCTGGATCATGCCAGAGATCAAAAGCCTCCAAAGAACAAGGGATGCAGCCAGAAGAAGATTTATTCATATTTGGCACTGGCAAGATGCCACCACTTTCAGATGCCTGTGTGACTTTACTCAATCCACCATTAGATATTTCCCTTCCTAATATTCCCATGATGCTTTCTCATCCACTTCTGATCCTAAATCACAATAGACCTCTCATCTTGCTGTATTTCGACTATTGGGCCCTTTTTAACATAAGAGCGACTTGACCTACAGGGGTACTGCTGCTTTAAGTAACTTAGAATGTCTTGATTATCTAAGGGAGTTATTGGTAGACTGATAATAACTATCAAAAATAAAGGTCTTGTCTGTTGGGTAAGATCTATTTAACTACCCAGGCGTTGGGCTATTTACGACCTCCTTTTTACAATTTCATATCCACTCTGTACCCCATGAAATCAGCAGCCACCATGCTCTCCAACTGGTGCTGTTGAGCTAAAAAAAACTTCCCCAGATTTCTCTCTAAATGAAAATCAAGGAGGGTAGTGAATTGCTTCTTTCAAAACTGTTCTTCAGGGAAATTATTAGGGGAAGAACCAACTCTTGCTTCTAGAACTGCCATATTGGAGAGATGAGTTGGGGCCAGTTTTACCCCACTTTAACCCTCTCTTGTTCCTTAGGCAAGTTAGGTGTGTTCAGCATGGCCTTTTTGTTCATGTTTGATTCATGAGTTCAGCTTTCTGATCTGCTTCTTTTTGCAGTCTCCTCATCTGAGGCCGAGCCTTGGCTTGAGACATATACTTTTTATCCCTTTTGCCAATATTTATATATTTTTTTTCTGAACTCTGCTGGAATGCTCAGAAAAGGGCAAGTTTTGTCATTTAGATTTTTTTTTCCCTCAGAGTTGGTTGGAGGCAAAGATTTCTTATGCTCAAATGAGTATAGCTCTTCAATTTTTGGTCAGATGAGTCCAAATGGAGTATGGATCCATTAGACTTTCTTCAGTAGCTAACTTCACACTCTTGATGTTGGACAACATAACACCCTCAAGTTTGGTGGAGAACAGATTATTTCTCCTAATCTCCTGAGCTGAATGATTTTTATATTATTTTATACTTGGAAAAATAATTCTTGCTGGAGATAAATTATTATGTTTTTTTTTGTCTTATTTTTTCTTAGAAATGTGATTAGTTCAATTACTTTGGATTTTTTTTTAAACCATGCTGGTTTTTTCTTCATCTTAATAAAGACCAAGCCAAAAGTGCTAATTGTTTTAATCAGAATTATTTAACATGCTCTCAAGCTTTCCTCATAATAAAAGTTAACTTTTACTATGAAGATATTTATAGTGTTTCTGACATTTTCATTAATTTCTAATCAAATCTATTGATTTTAATAACACAAATTTTTTTTTAGCCTGAAAAGAAAGCCTGGATTATTGGTGTAATGAGTTTGGTGAGGACTATCTTCATTCCTCTAGTTATGCTCTGTAATGCTCAGCCTCGCCACAACCTTCCTGTTCTCATCACTTCTGATTGGTACTACATTGCAATCATCATAGCTTTTGGACTCTCAAATGGTTATCTTGCTAACATCACCTTCATTAATGTCCCTAAGTAAGTCAGTTTTCTTTTATATTTTATAAAATATTTGCTTCAATTTCAGGATTAATGTGTTTTTCAGTTTTCTGGATTTCAGTTGTTTTTGTTTTAATTATAAATATTATGTTTATTATGTTTATGTGTTATTATGTTTTTGTTGTATTTAATTGACTTAGTGTAAGTCTAGCTTTTTCCTGTCCGAGAAGTTATTCTACCTTCTTTATCCTTGNTATATATATATATAGTCTAAATTATAGTTGTAGTGATATTAGTAATCTTTTTGGGCAATTCTTGTTCTGTATATCAACTCAATTCATTTTGTAACACTCATGATTATCCAGCCAGCCTTGTGAGATATCTGAATCTATGTTATTATATAGATATATGCTATACTTTTGTATAACTGCACAAGTTTTTCTTAATTGTGTAAATGTTAACTTTATTATTATCCAACCACTAAACTGTTCCCTTACTAAGAAACAATCACCATATTGTAGCTTATAATCTTCTATGGTATAAGTCCCATGACTTTTCTTTAAAGGCCCAGTTTGATTACCCATTACTTGAGGTAGACAATATACAGTATAAAAATCCTCATTTTAATGCTTAAAGTGATTCTAATATAATTAAGAAAAATGTTTAATAATATATAAGTTTATATTAGCTATCATTAATAAATTATAAGTAATATTTAAGTATATAGCATTTTCATACATTCTATGAAATATTTCATTTTCTATCTAAGATATCATTTATTTCAATAATAATAAATGATATCCTAATAAATTTTTCTAAGAAAACAAAAAATTACAAGAGTATATTTTCTTTAATTAAGAAATCTTTAATTATAAATGATATTATAATATATAAAATGATATTTTTATTTTTACATTTATTAGAGTGGAATATTATCTTTAGCTATTTTTAATTACATAAATAATTGAAACAGTCTATAAAGTTGCAGTTTGGACGTTATATTTTACACATTCTGTATCAAACTTGGTGATAAAAAGCAATATGATCTATCTGTAGGAATTAATAGTATAAAACTGAATAAATCTAAAAACTAAACTTATTCGTTTTTAGGTCAACAAAACTAGAAAAAATATTGCTTCTTTTAGAAAAGTTAGAAACAATGTCTTAATCTCTGAAATAAATGCTACTTAAGTTATAGATGTATTGTTATAATAAAAACTTATCTTCAAATTCTACTCACTATCAAGTAAACTTCTATTTAAGCTGGCCTGAGAAACGTACTTCAATATATGGTAAGGTTTCTAATATTGTAACTGATTATAGACTTCAAAGCTAATGAACTGAACAAACTAGGCATCACTGACTGAGACTGTTTGTATTTTTTTGTGTATGCAGGTTCTGCTTTTGTGCTAATTTCCAACATAACCAATAATTTTATTGATCATAACAAAATATTATTGGTGGTACTTCCTGTGACAGGATACCTCTCCAAGTACCAAATGGCTTAAAAAATAAATTGAAAAGTTTTAAATCCATAAAACTTTGTTATGCCCTCTTTTTTAGACAATGCTCTTGTTTTATATGTATTTTGTGGAATATTTATTTATAATTATTGAAAATTTAAAAATATAAATATTGTTTTATGTATACATCCACACAAAAATATTACATAAGAGGTAAAATATGGTTGTTTTTTTTATTAGGATTGACCATATATATATACAATGTGTAAAAAAATATACACATATATATCCATATGTGTATATTTTTTTCAGTATTATTTATTTTTTTTATCTTACCTCTTTTTTCTGTCATGACAGGATTGTGGCCCCTCATGAGCAGGAAGTTGCATCAACCATGCTGGCAGCATTTCTTGGAGTTGGGATAGCTTGTGGCTCTGGATTGAGCCTCATCTTTGTCAAGCTCCTCTAAGTCATTCATTTAATGCCTTCTTTTTGCATACTCGCAGCAATCTGCTGCATTCAGCTCTTAACTGTATATTCATTGTATTTGACAATTAGATTCACCCTGCTTTGTCATTAGTGAAAATTTCTCCTGCATTGTAACACAGGAAGCATGAGTAAAAAATGTGTTGTAGGGTATCCCTATGTGGGCTTTTATTGTCAATGATGTAAATTTTAGATTTTATGTACATTTTTATTTAAATAGGAAAAGTGATTCCTAATTATTACCATAATTGAAATTACCCTTTAGATGCAGGCTGTTATCATTTTTCTGCTATATTTTTTCATGGGATTTGAGAGCAAGTCTCATATTATACATACTTAATAGGCCCCTTAAGGTGGAAATATCAAACTGCTTAGTTAGATGCTGTGTGAAACAATCAAAAATTTTAAAAATTATCTCACTGTTAAGTATTCTTATTCCAGAATATTTGATATAATCTCAGAAGGTTAATAAATATTATTTACTGTATTGGAATTGCTGCAATATCCAACCAATTTTTGCTTATATCCTAAACTAAACCAAAATTTTGAGAATACATCATTGCTTAAATATGTTTTAAAAAAAAGAAAAGAAAAAGTGACTATTCTCACATATTGATATTTTACAAACTGTTTACTGTATCTTGAAGATAATTTTTTATTAATCTTCAGTTTTTACATAGTAGTTCTATTTTTTCATGAAACTATATTTTTACTAACCAAAATTGTTATTTGATTTACCTATTATTTTTTTTTTCTAAATTTACATACTTTTTTTTAAATATATTGGTGCTTGATTCAAAGTAAATTAATATTTATTATTGAGGAAAATATTTTTTAATATGTAGACAAGTGACAAATCTTCCCATTAATTTTTGTCTCAACTTCCCTGTAAGATATTAAATTGTAGTTATGCAACTGTAAATCTATAAAATCTATCTAATAAAGACTTTTCTCTATATCAGTCTTTAAAAGATGCTAAAAAAATTACATTCTAAAGGTCAAGTATAAATTCATTGTTCCTTTTTAGATGTTTTGTACTAAAGGTGTTGTTAAAGCACACTTAGTGCTTTTCTTTTAGGGGTAATTTTTTTTTTTATTGACAGGGTAAAAAATTACAAAATGTAAATTACATCATTAATAAATATTCTTAATTTAAATTGTTAAAAGCCCTCTGAAATTGTTGATTAGATAGAAATAGGATCTGCTACTAGGCTACTGGGCTGTATTACTATAGAGTATTTTTATATCTGAAGTGTTCAAATTTTTGTGGTTATTATTTTCATATCTATTTATCCATCAATCTTGAAGTAATGTCTAAATGGGCTTAGGCTATGTTGCATAAGTATTTTGATGTCCTGAGAGGGACAAGTGGGTTTTTCTTGTTGGATTAATAGTACTGGAAATTAAGGAAGAATTAAGAGAAAAAACTAGATGTTAACTTTAAATGCTGAAAAGAAAAGCAACTTCAAAGGAAAAAGTATGAGTCAATAATGGTGTCTTCCTTTTGAGATTAGCGGCTGAAACATTTCATTGGCCATAAACATTAACTTAACCGGTTGTGTTACTACTGACTTCAGTACTTCTCTCATCAGTTTAACAGATCTTTCTTTTTCAGTATTTGCAGTCATACTAAGAACATGATTGAGAGAATATATAATGACTTATTCTAAAGTAAATTAATGCTTTATCATTCACTATTTTGAACTTAGTATTTTTACATGCATTTCAAATAAACTGTTTAGAGATTTCATATATTGATTTTTATTTATGGCTTATTATAATAATTATGTTTAATATTATAATGTAGTCGTTTTATATAAGGTGTGTCAAAGACGTGTAGCTTACATTCCAAGGGGTTTGGCGTATTAAATCTTAGATGTAGACTGTTATCATTCTTCTACCTTATTTTTTCATGGAATTTACTGCATATTATTTTTGAAAATATTTGTATTATTTTTTTAAATGATTTGTTTACCTAATTAATTGGTGTTAAAATTAGCAAATTTTTTGATAACTTACTTAACTATTAAAAGGCTGAAATCCTTCAAATGGCCATTTACATTTATGAGAGCTTTTAGCATTACTGACAGTTAATTTTTTTTATAATGCTAAGCTTATAAATTATCTAGATTTGTATTATCTAGATTACCAAAAACTAATGGTGACTAATCACCAATATATCTAGTTGATCTACTTAATGACATTAAAGTTTCTTCCAATTTACTGATTCTTTAGTATAATGATAAAAAAATTATTTATATAATTATCCTTTAACAGTATTTCTGTTCTATCAGACAAACATTTTTTTGTGATACTGCTGTGTTTCCATTCATATATAATTATTTATATAATTATCCTTTTTCAGTATTTCTGTTCTATCAGACAAACATTTTTTTGTGATACTGCTGTGTTTCCATTCATATATAACTAACTATAAGAACATGGGAGCCTAAAGAGTACCTTCTTTTTCACATTCTCAAGTTATACTCAAGTGATTTGTATAAGACTTCATAAATTTTTAAAAAAGTGTGTATNACATTAAAGTTTCTTCCAATTTACTGATTCTTTAGTATAATGATAAAAAAATTATTTATATAATTATCCTTTAAATCAAAATAATCACAACAAAAATCACAGTCATAGTTATTGGCTGGCTTATTATATCCTACAAAAATAAAGAAACGTATATCTAAAGGGTACCACTTGACATAAAGTCAATATGAACCTGTTTTTATTTCTTCAAAAATAATTGCATTGTTTTTTTTAATAAATTTTGGGCTCAAAGTTTTTATTTTTAGCCATACTTTAATTAAATGAATGAAAGAGATAGCAGCATTGAGATATTATTTTTAATATTTATTATTATTATTATTTATCTTCATTATATTTAATGAAGGAAAATATAATAGTAGGGAGATATTTTGTGGCACTGTAGCCCCCACATTGTGATTGTGTATTGTGATCATTAGAGCCACTCTTCAAATTTATATTTTCAGCTATTTTTAGGTTTCTTTCTTATATATTTTTTACTAGTCATTCATTTGAAACCGTCATTTACCATTTAGTTATCATGTTTTAAATGTGTTAATATAATTTTAAAATACATTTATAGAATTAAACATTAATGTAGAATCACAAGAAGATGATGGCAATACTGAAGGAAAAGTTAAATACCAATTAGTATTTTATGTAAAATACAATTTTCCTTTTTTTTTTTCTCATAATGAAAATAATAGATATTAATAGAATTATGAAGAATAGTGGCTATTAAAAGCTTTATTCTTAGATATATAGTTAAATCTGGCAAAATTGTATTTTAAATAAATTCATACCATAGTTTATAATAAGAAAGTCTGAAATGGAATGGAATTCCATGTAAACATGGTTTTGTTTGTAGGACTGCTGAAGGCAATATACTAGTAAAAAAAAACCCTAGGCTCTGGACTATCAGTATGATTGCAAAGGATATTGCATTTTCAGCACTGTTTTACGTCAAAATTTAGTAGTGTGCCATAAGATAAAACATGTTGAAGTTGATTTTTTTACATTTATTTTGTGTGAATTTATTTTAGGCTCTAACGAAAAATGCTGTAATTCGAAACAATGCGATTGCTGTAACAGTTCTGGAAGTACTAGGTGAAAGAGAGGAAGTATTTCGTCAGATAGATAAAAGAGTTACTCGTAACATATGGCTGTTATCAAAAATATGTGCTTTAGTCATGATACTCTAAATAGTAATGGTCTAAGTCTTGAGCAGTAGTTAGAAAAACCTGACAGAACATTAAACAGTGGCTATTTTCCACAATTTTATGGGGCTTATTTTTTTTTTCTAATTTTATGTAAAGTATTTTATCATTGTTTAGTTGTAGTTTATCAAAATCAAAAAGCTAATTTTATTTTTAACCTGCTTTCATAGAATTGTAAAGCAGATCTACCTAATTATATTTTTTCAACATTCCCAGTTGTTAATTTTATTAGGAGGGTGAGTAAATTACGATATTATAAATATCTAACTTTAAAATTTAATCTATAGTATCTTTACTTTATAATAATTTTCTTCGATTAATTGATTCTTTATCCCTTTTTACTTATTACTATATTCTTCATGCCTGTTATGTTTGTGACTAAGTTTTAATGACATCGCTAATGGCTAACAAATATTCATTACTTTCATATTCATTATTACCAAGATTTTCTTACAACTCTCTTAATGAACCAAAAATGTATATCAAAAACAAGCATTGATTAGACAGCTTGAAAGAAATCATGAGTGGCATGAAAGGCAGTGTTTTATTAGGTGTTTTAATTATTGATTTAAGGAAGTTTATATTTATTTAGTTGTAATATAATGATAGCTTATGTGATAATTATTATAAATAGTGTTTATTATTTTATAGAATTGTTGCTAAATATATCTACTTGTTATGAGTAATTTAATCTGTGAGGTCAGAAACTGTATTTCATGGATTGCAATACTACTTAGTCGGGGAAGGAAAATTTCTACCTCTAATGATCTGAAATAAAAATTTTATATGCTGCTTCTGATCTTAGCAATTTAGTTATGATTATTTTATTAGATGTAAATTACTTTTATTATTTATATATAATTGAATCTCAAATAGTATTGAACCCCACATTTTTGTTCATTGTTTTTATTATTAATACATTGAATATTATTTAGAAAGATATTTTATTTTACAATTTTT
>KZ807669.1:326347-342675 GCA_000696205.2 Oncopeltus fasciatus | reverse complement strand
TATATATAATTTTAATTGTTTCATATGACCAGCTTCTAAAATATAGGTCATTGTAGATGTGTAGAAATTGTGCCTCATGACATCAACGTGAATAGCTTAAATTCCTTTATAGGAACTCAGCTAAAAAAAAAAATTTAAAGAACTCATTTCCATAAAATTCAAAGCCTTACGAAAGGCATAACCTTTTTCACTGAATAGAACCCGGACTCCTGCCAACTCATGAGACTGTCAAGGAATTAGTGGGAACCATGGGCAGTTATAGGCCACGTAAAATCTTCTCAGTTGTACCAACTTCAGTGTGCTACAAACTGGTCGATATAATAACAATAATAGCCATTCATGTATGTGACATTCTTTCCTCCCGGTCTGCCAGTCTATAACTGGTAGAGGTTACCTTCATTCTCAACCTTACAGATTGTATGATCAAATTAGTAATTTGCTTTTAATTATGTCATATCTTTAATTAATAATGGGGAATGTATTTGTTTTAAACAGTTCTTATTGTCGACTAAAAAGTCATATCTACCCATTTGCTTATAACTCGCAATGTTGAATCAAAAGTCTGTATACCTTATGGAACAATTCGGAAACTTTTCATGGATGAATAACTTACTTTAAATATCAAACAATTAATGAGAGGGAATAGAATATAAAAAACTATCCGTCCCAGCCAGGAATCGAACCTGGATCTCCTGCTATCCGAGCCGGCGTGCCATCGAACCTGGATCTCCTGCTATTCACACCGGCCCGAATAGCAGGAGATCCAGGTTCGATTCCTGGCTGGGACAGA
Source organism: Oncopeltus fasciatus (assembly GCA_000696205.2). NCBI lineage: Eukaryota > Metazoa > Arthropoda > Insecta > Hemiptera > Lygaeidae > Oncopeltus > Oncopeltus fasciatus. The sequence continues at coordinate 341,885 of KZ807669.1, read as the reverse complement.
TGGTTTTTTATATTCTATTCCCTCTCATTAATTGTTTGAAATTTACTTGGGATAAAATACCACAACCAAATAAAATATTTACTTTAAATATTTTCAGCCTTTAGCGATCCTATCTATCTTAAGGGCTATTTCTCTATTTCCAATAATCTCTTATCAAACTCTCACCTGGAGTTCTACCCTTAAACTCTTTTGCATGTAAATCACCCACCCCTCTCCCTCGTCCTTCTCCGTGGAATCCCCGAAGTCCGTTGTCACACACCGTAAAGGGTGGGACATCACACGGCTTGAAGCTAAACTCGTTAGTCGGAGTGAGCCGCTTTGATCACCCCGACAGGGCTCCTCACTAATCACCTCCCGGACACAGCTGATCGTACACTGAGGGAGACTTTCAGGTAGAGGAAAGTACACCGGAGCTCTGAAACATCAGAGGCTTTATCTCTGCATTGGTAGACTTCCTATTGTTCTCGTCATAAAAGAAGTCATCGACTGATACGTCATAGTTGCTCTTATAAACACTTCCTATTTTTTTTTTCTTATTTCTGTGATCTTTAAGGCTTTTACATTGGACTGGGTCAGATGTGTTGCACAAACTGTCTAAATAACAGCCTCTGCATCGTAAAGGTATGACATGGAAAACTAGACGCCAATCGGAACTAATGGTGACAGGTTTGATACCTTATTAATTAACTGTAATATATATTTAAAGAGAAATCATATTCTTATCTATGCCGTCCTTTGGAAGGTAAAAATGTTATCGGTTTATGCTGTTGTGGGATCAGGTTTTCGTTTGTGATGACAAGCTCTTCTCATTCTGATTTACAAAACCACCTTGGCATTTTTCAGCAGTGGTGCAGCGAATGGAGGATCAAAATAAATGAATCCAAATGCTTACAGGTTAATGAGGAAAGATTCTCCTAATAATTTTACGTACAATAACATCCCTATACCTCTCTCTGATTCAGTCCGTTATCTTGGGTTCCCCCTTGACTAAAGTGGACATATTTAAATCGAGCAAAGAAACGCCACGGTCTCTTAAACAGACGCTCACAGCTAACAATGGAAAACAAACTGACTGTCTACAAGTCCATAGTACAACCAATCTACGATCGTGTTATGGAACAATTTGGTGTAGAACTTTGGGGTGTGGCTAAGCCTTCCAATATTTAACGAATCAGAAATTCTAAAAATAGCAGCAAACGCTCAATATTATGTATCCAACTTTATCCAGCATCACTATATTAATATTCCTTTTATCTAAGACTTATCTCCACCTGCTCCAAGCTCTTCCATAGTAAACTCCTATTTCATCCTAATCCATATGCCCAATCCCTGTCGTCGGACTCCAATCCTCATAGCGTCATGAAGGTTTGATCCAGTTGACAACACGTCCCCTCTTACCTGATAGCACTGATAATGTAAGTAGAAACGTCGGCAGATAAAAAAAATATTTCTTTGTATTGTACTTACTTGGATCAACTTTGACCCCAACAAATTCTCTACTAATATATAATAATCTCCACGGTCAAAAACTTTCCATTTGACCTCCAATCCTTACAATCATCTCCGACGACTAAAATGAAGATGGGCTCGCGATTGGTTTAATTTTTTTTAAATTGTCGAAATATATATGTTATTGTATTTCAACAGNTAAATATTCTTTCTCTTTGCATAGTAAGCTATATTTTGTTTAAATTTTTCTCTTATACTACTACTAAGTCGTTTCTCTTTTTAATAATATATATATATATATATATATATGTTTATGTATATCTATATTGTGTAGTATATTTTATATTGTATATAAAATATCCTTCATCAAATCGGTTTAAATATAAATTTCTTAACTAATTTAGCAGGTTGTTTCTTAATTAATAATATAAATCCCATGTGTGTTTTTTGAGAATTATCCTTGATGTATTCAGTATAATAAATTTATATTGACTAATAATGATTTGGGTAGTTATATGCTGGACTCCCAACTATTAGAGGTGGATTTTTATGTGAAGCTTTAAATTGTAAAAATACTGTTTATTGACCATAATTCAAAGAGTACTACTATTTTACTATTGCTTGATATTTATTTTTTAATTGTTGTTAAATCTATCTTATGATTTTATTTTATGCATACTACAATGTAGTAATCTGAAGGGCTGTTGGCTCACAACGTCTCTCAAGCCTGGCACAAAACGGCATGGGCACGTCTTTATCGTGAAAAAAGGTTTTTCAATGCCATTTGTGTTTCGAAAGAGTTCTTCCTCTAAATAGCCCCTCTCTCCATTACACCAATAGGTTGAAATGGAAGTTAAATATATAAAATCTATAAAGGAATTTAACATATTGTGCCTGTCACAGCACTATCAAAACTTTCTATATGTTACGGTTTTCCATGTTATGGTATATTTCAATACTCACTCGTGTTGCTCTGCACTGTATACTTATCTGGGTTCTGCTAAACTTTAACTCAAAATATTCCCAAAACAAGTTTGGCGTACCTTTGCCAACTTTTGCCTTACAATAGTAACAACTACGATATGGCCATTGAGAGCAAACCAGGTGCCCAAACCTAGCTAACGACCCCACTGAAATAATCCCCCCACCACCGACAACCCCCAGTAGGATTAGTGGAGCACGGGGATGGTGGGAGGGGGGGAGCCATCCGCGCTGAAATTGCTACTTTATTCTCGGGGAATGGCTGAAAGCCACTGCTCGATCCTGACGTAGTACCCGATCTATCATGTGGAGTGGGAGTATTTCTTCTCCTATTGTCCCTTATTGATGTGTACAGAGGTGGGGGTAGACCTCTGGGAATTCTGACGGAAGGGGGAGGCTAGTCAAATAGTAATATAGCTCCCCTCCACCAAATCCCACACACACACACAAGAGCCTCTCTCTAGGGAGAAAAAAAATTTGCTTTTTTTATTTTTCTAAAAGAGGTTTCTCATGAAAATAAGTGCCTTATGTTATTGCTAGATACTACCATTTTACTATTACTAGATGTTTATTATTCCTTTGTATCGTAAAAAGAGCAGGTGGGATAAAGAGAGTAGAGAACACACAAAAAGAAAAAACCATAAAGAGTAAAATATATAAAATTTTCGTCAGTGAGGAGTGATGAGAGACTATAGACAGCTCCTCACCGATGGGGGGCGAGAAATCTCTCAGAAAATTTTTCTCTCAGAAGAGAAAGAAAAGAAAGTTTTTTTTTGTTTGTTATTTTTTTATTTATAAACAACTTTTTGTTAGGTTTCATTACACTAAACTAAATAATAATTCCGCTAAAACAAAATAACTGTTTGTTCGCAATCAATATTTCAGTCAATTTCCTACTTTTATTAGCTCTAGCAGTAGTGCTGTCGTATTAAGTGTGTTAAGTAGGAGTCTAACTCAAATATCAATTCCTTCACGTTAAATGCTGCCACCAGGGTGAAGGAATAAAGGCCCTTTCTATGAATCCTATGAAGATAAATACCAGAATAGTTTAAAAAATAAAGATTAAATCTAAATAAATCCTTTATTTAGGTGAGTGAATAATTAACAATTAGCTTTACGTTGAACATCCTCTAAAATTGATTTAGGTGCTTGAGACCGCGTCTAACGAGTTATTTCTCACAGGGGACCAAAAGTCTTATGATAAATCAAATTGAAGAATTAATACAAAAAGGTAATGAGTTAGATCTTATAGATTTAAAGTAGTTAGAGTAAGAAATAGGAATTCACACTTACAAATGTTCATATGAGAGGTTTTCGTGGAATAGCTGCTGCTATGTCAGTGAGCCGAAGAATACTACTGACTGCCTCGAAGGACAGGTGTCTTATATCGGACATATCTGTGTCGTTAAGGGACTTCCCGTTTTTCTTAGGAGAAGGTGGGGTACAATCTCTGGGACAACGTCTTTTAGCTACCTAAGCTTGACTCCGTTCTGAGTCATAACTCAATGTATAATCTCAGTTATAAGAACCCAAAGATTCGGTTCTCAGGCTTTCTGTCCCTGATAAGGAATGGCTGGCTGACTCGAAGGGCAGATATCTTATCGGTCCCAGCTATACTGTTAATTCTAAATAGTAGCAGCTATTCCAACAGTATTGAAACATTGATGAACTCATCCTATCTCTTTGCATTTAAAAGATGCCAAATTTCTTTTAAAATATGAAAATTGTGATTAATAGAGTTCTGACGAACGCTTACTCGCATACTTATACATATTTACATTTTAGCGATTATAATTTATATAACTAGTAGCTAGATCGGGTAAAATAACGACAATCATTTTCAAAAAATCTCTTATGACGGAATGGAATATCTAAACGTCTGTTTTTTTTGTTTTTTTATTTATAAAAGATTATGAATTTGTTTTATTTTTTAAAAGCGACAATTAAATTATTGTTAATTAAAAGTGTTAACTTTTCAAACGGTTGTAGTATGAATGATTTAAGCTATAAAAAAAAAGGTCAAATTTAGAATACTAGTATTTTAATTAAATTTTATTAGTCTACCAGATGTGTACCTTCAATATAAGCCTCTTCAGGAGCCTAAAATATGTGTTTTCTTTCGGGTAGTAAAGAGTCACACAGGTAAAATATAACTTTTCACTGCTAAGATTACGCCTTAAACTTGCCACTGAAATTTGTCTTGAAGAAAAGGTAATCGAAGGAAAAAATGTATTGAACAAAATATGTTGAAAATATAATTTTATATCATTTATGATTATAATATTTTTCGTAAAAAAAATTGTTTATTAAGAAAGATATTTAAAATTTTAATTTCGAGTTTGCTAATTACTCACCAGTTCTTAAATTAAATTTTGTAATATACTTTTATTCAAATTCAACCTTAATGGAAAATGAGATATCTGTTTAGATTATGGAGTTCCTGCTTGCAGACTTTCTTTTTCATTATTTGTTCATTATTTTTCAATGAAACGTGAAACCATCTATTTTAAGTTTGTTTATTCTCTTTTTCGCTAACAAATCTGATTGATCTATTCCGCTCTTCGCAAATCTGAAAGTTTATAGCTTGTGATTTCAGTAAATCCATCTTTAATTTTTGCTGTCCGGAATAATAGCTACTGGATCTAATTTGATGAAACCCAGCATCGAACTAAAATTTAGCTTGGGAATATTACTAAAATATGAAACATCAAAATTAAGTAAACAACTTACTTACTAACTAGCAGATAATTTCTTGGGGTTCTGTCAAGGAGGTCTGTGCAACCAGGACTGAACCCCTACAAATTCTCTACAAAAAAATTATCCATATGAATAATTGCTAACTTATATATTTCATCGACAAAGTAAATATAGAAAATTTAGAATTTCCAGCAGATCTCCTCTAAGAATATGCTGGATAACTATACGGCCATTTAAAAAAAAGCAAAAAAAAAACTTGAGCGTCTTACTGCGAGTTGTTGAATAATCTCATTAACGGCTAGAATCGATCAAGGTAGAGGGAGGTCAAATTCAAATATTGGTTTTATCTTAGTCTTGGTTAGAGTTATGATATAGTCTATAAATGATAACAAATTTTTATATATTTACATTCTTAATAATAATTAATATTATTAATATACATATTTTTTTACTGGTACATGAGACAGGCTAGAGAGGCATAACCATCCTTGAAACTTCTTTAAAAATAATAATATTATTATTACAAAAAGTTTCAAGGACGGTTATGCCCCTCCCCCTATCTTCCATTCTGAACAACCTAGAGTCAGCCAAAACTATGTAAGAATTTATCCTCCAGATAATTCAGTCCGTCTTTAATGAAACACGTAATGAGCTCGGTTTAGGCAGCACTTGCGTGGCTTCAATATTCTGACGTCATACAAGAGAGACGGAGGGTTTTCGGATGTAGTCCGGCAGAAAGCGCTAGTTGACAAGCAGGGCACGTTGCCTCCTCAAAGAGGCACTACAGTGAGGTAGGAGGTCACATCCCCCAGTCCCTTTGCCAATCACCAGTGGTTCTTTTTATAAAAAAAAACCTGTCGTATTGATCTCCTATACGTCATAAATCTATATTATCCAATATTAAGGCTTTTATAATGTTCAATTATCCAATAATAAAGTTCAAATGGAGACTATTTGACCTTAAAGATTTTAGTTGATGTTTATTGTAGGGCTATCATACCTTCTATTATCCGTATTCATTGGTTTCTGAAAACCATCTTCTGTTGGCGAGCGCTTTCGGACATTATTCATCCTCGTGGCCGAATACATGTGTTCACTGTCACTGTCTGTATTCAACTGCGTTTGTATTCTGTTGTAATCATCAGTTTAATTACGAGGTTACTTGTTATAAAAAGAGGTTCATGGCCTACAGAAAAATCCTGAAATAACATCACTTACTCAATAAATCTAGAGTAGTTTTACCCCTTCTGGGGCCACGAATTTAGCGCTGAACAAATTTGTGAACTTTAAATATAGCTTACTTCTACTAAACAGACAAATAAACTTGCAAAGGTGCGAACGGATGCGCACAATGACATCGATACAAGCAGTCACTATTAAAAATATTCTAAGAGAGATAGATAGGAGTTAAGTAAAATAGTAAGAGAGGATGAGAAGTAAAAAAATAACGGGTTTAAAACGGAATTTTCAAACGGTTATGTTTTTTAACATTTTTATCAAAAATGCAGATAAGAAAGAAATTTATGAATGTAGTCTGTGCTAGTAAGCGCTTCTCCCATTCCTTATATCACTATAAGAAAAAATACACACAAACGAAAACGAACAGACGACACACAAACCGACAACAACGCAAAAAGACATAAGACAGTATAATCCATAATCAGACACTATCAAACACAAACATATTTACAAAAAATCAAAAAACTTTCAGAACACTTTGAACACCTCAACAAAGGAGATTGCAACTAATCCCTGCTACAATTAATACCTGAAATAATGGACACCGACCCTTATAACTCTGGTGTTTGACAGACCTTATCGCCGACAAAGCGTCCGTTATAGCTAAACGACTCTTACACCTGACGCATCAGACCAACGCACAGAATACAAACGCAGTTGAATACAGACAGTGACAGTGAACTCATCTATTTGGACATTGTTGGCGAGCGCTTATGGACAATGTCCGAAAGCGCTCGCCAACAGAAGATATTTTGCAGAAACCAATGAAGACGTTTAATAGAAGGTATGATAGTTCTATATCCATTGGTAGTGAAAATAACCTTTTAGTTTATTGTAGGGGTTAGGTCAAGGTTGATCCAAAAAATATAATTTAAAAATTGTGTATTTTTATTTATTTATCTACCGACTTTTCGGGCAACATTTTAAGCCATCTTCAGGGCTATTCTGAAGGCTAGAGGGAACGTCGTGCCACCTAGATCAAATGTTCATGACTAGATGCATCGTTTTGAACATTTGATAATGGTGGCCGGCGTCCCCTCTCGCCTTTATGATTGCCTTGAAGATGGCTTACACTGTTAGCCGAAAAGTCGGTAGATAATAAAAATACTCTTTTTTTTTTATTTTTTTTTTTGGATCAACTTTGACTGAACCCAAACAAAAAACATCTACCAATAATTTAGCTTTTCTAATATTGACCGAGCTAAATATTTATGTTTGGAGAATAATTACCTGTGGCTCGCCGCTGTGAGGCAGGAACTTGGTTTTGGCACACGGGTATGTCTCTATTACCCGTAAGAGTGACGCACATAACAGAAGCACAGAACATACACATTATAAGCTCTAGTATTAGGCCTTAAAGAACATAGAGTGACTATAAAAGCCAGGATCCACTAAAATTTACAGGCAATTCACGTAGAGTAAGCCATGTTGTTGTGTGCGCGTGGTACCGGCCTGTGCTTGCGGGAGTGGGGGTATTTATGTGTGGGAGTAGTGGTGGGTTCTTGTTAGCGCGTGTGGGTGTGGGTGGGACATGAGTTCCCCCTTAATTTAGCCCAAAAAAGCAATCACGAAATAATATTAAACCCCCTAGCAATAGAACATCAGTGGCACTATCTCTCTGTTCACAATTTCTCATTTGGGGTCGCACCTTATTAAAACAGGAGAGGCTAGTAACTTTTCTCTTTCTTATTTTTCATCCCCAAACCATATATAATTTTACCGAGAGGCGTACATTCATTTATTTTCAGAAAGAGCAGCTTTCAGCCCTCCCACCCCCCACACAGGTTCCGCGGGTTTATGAAAATGTCCACAGTACTTAGGTTAAGGGGGTAGGGAGGGAAAACGCCCTGGGGGGGAGGGGGTGTTCTTCCCTTAGAGTCATCAATTTCAACGTTTTACCAGGATTAATTCACAGATTACCTCCAGCTGAAATTTATATCTTAGCATAAAAATCCAAAAAGAAAAAAAAAAACCTATATTTCTTAATGCTGGAGTGGAAAGAGAGAAAGATAGAGAGCTCCAAAAAGTAGAAGATAATGGAAGACAGAAAAATAAATACATCGCTTAAATTTAAATTCCCAAATATCTAATAGATCAAATGTATTATTTATTGTCTGCTACATTTTTATGATTAAATATTTCTTACAAATAATTTAAAGAATGCAATTAGGAATTAATTACAAATCAAAATCCACCAAATTTTTTAAAAATTATTTTTGCAGCTGATGTAATTTCCTGTTTTTTACTGAAACGGATACCTATGAGAGTAAATGACAAACAACTTATAACGTCCAAGAGGGAAATGACTGAATTTATAACGACTGGAAAGTATTCAGCCATATTTGATATATTCCTAAATGTCTTACTCAATTCCTTCGATAAATAACTGTATTTTGTAAAAATATTCTAAACTATTAAGTTTATAAATTGAACTTTCTTTAAACTCCTTCCTTTTACTAACTGATTTCAACCATAAAGTTTATAATATAAAACAAATTTATCAATTTACAATAAAAAGTCTAATCTGGTTCCTGTATTATATATATGCAGGCCGAAAGTTGACCAAATTAAAAATTTTATTACGAATAAAAAAAATAAAAAAACAGTTTTATGTACTGAGGCGAAACTATTTGTATAGACTTACTATTACTATACTAGTCCATTAGTAGGCTCTCGTCTGAAAGATTCCCGGGCTCTGAGGATGAGACATAGAGTCTCGAAAGCATTCGGCTTTAAGTATAATTCTTTTCTAGCGAATTTTAGCAGTTTTTATTCTTTATAAAAAAAAAAAACTTCATTTTTAAACTCATTGACCGAACCCCGGTTATTTTGTCCATTGCTATCAAAGGAAAACTAACACCCCCTAAGAGAATACAATTTGAATTTTTCCCTTTTCTCTGATTTTTCTAAAACTCCTATAATATATTATTGCTAACCAACTAAATACATTTTAGGTCAAATTAATTTATTCACGAAGCTTTGTCTAGAGGAACGACCTTTCTAAATAAATGATGTTTTGGGCCAAGAATAAAAATATATTTCTTCTTCTTCTTCTAAATAAATTATACGCATCATTAACTCAATAGAGGAATATTGTTCATTGACTGAATTGTCAAAATATTTTCCGACAAGAACGTTAAAAAATTGAAAAAATAATTATAGATTTTCTTCGTAAGGAAAACTCAAAGTAACTTAATAACTAAACAGTTAGTAAGCTGTTTAATTTGTTGAGTTTAATCTACTTAAAATGTACAAGGAAAAGAGGCAGAGTTATGTTTTTTATTTTTTACTACTGGCTCGTTTATTAGTAAAAGAAAATACAGAATTTTTCTATGGTGATGTGAGTGTAATATGGCAGAGTTGTAAAAGCCATTATTCCGTTAAATGTAAGTCATATTTGTTGCTGTACCAGAAATTTATCGATGACCCGTGCAATTAATTTTTTATAGGGAGTTTTAATAAACTTATTTGCCTTAATTTCTGAACACTTTTAAAACTCTTGAAAAAATGGTATAATTTCGCGAACCAAAATCTCTTAAGTGGCTATTTGTTCTCAAGTATACAGTGTTTAGATCATTGTGATGTAGAATTCAACACTTATGTGGCCAGCATTGGGTTGGTCACTTGGTCTACAGTAGAAAAATGTGAAAGATAAAGATAGGGTAATCAAGCTATTTGGACTCATGACGTCACTACTGGAAAATAATTTTGTATTGGGAATGCTTACTAATCTCCGAGATTAACCTCTTCTCATAATTTCAGATATATATATATANTGGGAAATATTGCAAATGAGTAAAATTATTCTGGAGCTGCTGGGATTATGAGTACCCACATGTTATTTAGTTACCTGTAATTTGTACCAGGGATTTTGATTTCGAGGAAGATCCTCTCAGTTTGATAATTAAACCAGTAATGGGCATAATACTCCCCTTATATAGCAATAAAATAATATTAATTCAATTTGATTTCACCGAAATTCACATTCACAGGAGTCAAAACCTGGAAAGACTAATTCATCTCTTTATATGTACATGTGTCGGAATTCCTATAAAATAATTTTCTTAAATACGTGCTTTCTATTTATCTATTAAAGCATAAAATCTAACGGAAGAAGGTTAGAAATTGATAAACTGATTTCAGTTTCATGAATGCACCGCCAGTGGGTCATCATTCGTTTGGTAGAAAGCAAAAGTAGGCGAGGTTATATTATTGCTCTCATCGCTGCGATCAAGGAAAAGCGGAAACTAAAGGAGTAAATGTAGAAGGAAAGCGAGGGAATATAAAAAGAACTTGAAATTGGAGAAAGAATGAAGCCTGAAATATGCAGTGGAATAAGCCTTCTGAAAGACATGAGAGAAATAGATGGGGAGGATCGGGATGTAAGGATGAAGGCAGATGAGCAACTGGAAGGAAACATTCTGCAGAAGTGAAAGGAGATGAAATAAGGAGCATGGAACGAAATGAAGATGTACGGATATGGAACTGTGTTACCAGCAGTGGAAAGAGAATAAGACATTTTTTTTTCTCTCATCCATGAAGAAAATGGATATAAATTTATGAGCCTCTGTATAACGAACATAATTTGGTGTTATTTGTTAGTTCTTGTTGCTTAGGAATAGCTAGATTTTGGAACATAAGAACATACTATGCATTGATATAATTTCCTATATATATATATCAATGCATAGTATGTTCTTATGTTCCTAAATCTAGCTATTCCTAAGCAACAAGAACTAACAAATAACACCAAATTATGTTCGTTATACAGAGGCTCATAAATTTATATCCATTTTCTTCATGGATGAGAGAAAAAAAAATGTCTTATTCTCTTTCCACTGCTGGTAACACAGTTCCATATCCGTACATCTTCATTTCGTTCCATGCTCCTTATTTCATCTCCTTTCACTTCTGCAGAATGTTTCCTTCCAGTTGCTCATCTGCCTTCATCCTTACATCCCGATCCTCCCCATCTATTTCTCTCATGTCTTTCAGAAGGCTTATTCCACTGCATATTTCAGGCTTCATTCTTTCTCCAATTTCAAGTTCTTTTTATATTCCCTCGCTTTCCTTCTACATTTGCTCCTTTAGTTTTCGCTTTTCCTTGATCGCAGCGATGAGAGCAATAATATAACCTCGCCTACTTTTGCTTTCTACCAAACGAATGATGACCCACTGGCGGTGCATTCATGAAACTGAAATCAGTTTATCAATTTCTAACCTTCTTCCGTTAGATTTTATGCTTTAATAGATAAATAGAAAGCACGTATTTAAGAAAATTATTTTATAGGAATTCCGACACATGTACATATAAAGAGAGATGAATTAGTCTTTCCAGGTTTTGACTCCTGTGAATGTGAATTTCGGTGAAATCAAATTGAATTAATATTATTTTATTGCTATATAAGGGGAGTATTATGCCCATTACTGGTTTAATTATCAAACTGAGAGGATCTTCCTCGAAATCAAAATCCCTGGTACAAATTACAGGTAACTAAATAACATGTGGGTACTCATAATCCCAGCAGCTCCAGAATAATTTTACTCATTTGCAATATTTCCCACGGGAGGAGGGTACAACTACAGAAGTGTGTACAAATCGCGAATTATTAAATTAGCACATGTAACGATGAACAACAAACAATCTCGCGACGAATCTAGCTGCTTACGACTCCTCCCCTCTACTATCTATAAAATTTCTTTGGGATTTAACTCACAACAATCAAGGTGTGAACAAAATATTTATATTTTTTTTTATCTAGCTAAAAGCCGTTAATTCGACTAATCCCTATTCGATAATTAAAATTTGGTTTTATTTAATCAACTGGCTAGGCCCAAAGTTATTTAGAGAAATTCTTGATACGATCAGATAGGCTGGGCCTCCACTTGCGAATTTTTGGACTGGAATTTCAAAATTCAAAAAATTAGTACAATTTTTCGGTCGTAAAGATTGAACATGTTGTTTCAGATGCAAGTCAATCCATTTGCAATTAAATAATCACAGCGATTAAGAAAATTCAATCTGTAGTAACAGTTATCCCTAAGTTAAGGAGGCCTAAGCAAAGTTCAACTGAGAATAACTGCTCTAAACATTACATTCCCCTAGGTAGGGACGGGGACAAACAACCCCCCGAATCGGACCATTATTTTGGCCATCAGCTGTTGTCACATCGGAATGGGGAATGATCGAAAATTTTACATGCGATAAGGACCTTGATGTTTGCCAAAGCTATTGAGACATCAAAATGAGCGATCATCAAGAGTTTTAACACCGATGAGGACCTATGCTGTTCAATCAAGATTTGAAATTAGCACAAAGTTAACGCCTGATGATGAACTTCATAGCAGCCAAGGTTGTTGTGACATCGGAATGAGGACTCATGAGGAAAAGTTCACATCATATGATGACCATTATACCGGTCATCGACGTTGTGAGACGTAGAGAATGAATTAGGATAAAGTTCATTCTTGGTGAGAGGAACTTTATTTAGGTCAGTGGTCTTTGTGACATCGGCTTGAAGAATCAGGGAAAAGTTCACTTCCTGATAGAAGGACCTTTATTTAGGTCATTTGCCGTTGTGACACTGAGAGGAGGAATTAAAGAAAATTTCATACCTGGTGAGAGAACCTTTATTTAGGTCATTTGCCGTTGCGACACTGAGAGGAGGAATCAAAGAAAATTTCATACCTGGTGAGAGTACCTTTATTTAGGTCATTTGCCGTTGTGAGTTTGAGATGAGGACTCAGGGAAAAGTTCACTTCCTGATAGGAGGACCTTTATTTAGGTCATTTGCCGTTGTGACACTGATATGAGAAATCAGGGAAAAGTTCACTTCCCCAATAAGGACCTTTATTTAGGTCATTTGCTGCTTTGAGGCATAGGCCCCTATATGTAGGAAAACAGTTGGTTTGTTGGGGTTAGAGGATTCATCTAATACCCAATATCGCTTATAAGTATCCAGATAAGAGTATTTAACCCTCCAAATGTAAATAAAGAAGAAAAAATAAACTCCCGTGCAATCTGGCCAAAATATATAGTTTATAGTAGCTCTGATGATTAATATTGCAAGAGTAAATATCGCTATGGTAAAAAAATTATTATTTGCACAATGTGAATTATTTACTCTGAAATCTTGATGATATTACTCTGCATAACAGCTCCTGATTAAGATATACTACAATACATTCTTAAAACTTCGATTTTTTTATTATGCAGAAGAATATTATAAATCTTATTTCTTCAAGATAAGCCTAAAAAATTAATTAGTTAAAAGCCAGGTGGGTTTAGGAGAATTAAGGTGGCTGTGCCCCCTCAATTTAAGCCAAGCAGTGCGTCCCCCTCCCCCTTAAGTAGGATATTCGTCAGACTTAAGTATACTTGTTGAAGCGATCTATTACCCGTAATCACTATTAAAACTCAATCAACGTTCATCCCCAAGAGACTGGCGAAAGAGAGAAAAACCAAGATTTCTCCTCATTCTCCTAACCCAGTTAATTCTGGAGTGAGCGAACAACTTTCTGCTGTTTTTTTTTTTTGTTTTTTTTTTACCACCTCGAACTTTTGAATCCACTTATAATTTTTTAATTCAGTTTCCAGTTGGCCGCGGCCTAGAGCGTTACGAATGGAATTGGAGGGAAGTTTTTACTCACTAAAACTCGAGTGGGCTGTGGGAGCAAAAAAAAAAAAAGAATGTGTTTTTCCCCTAGAGCTACGAGCTGGTTATACCTCCGCTAACCTAAATCAATAATTATCTAACTTACAATATTGCGACACTAGCCATTCCTAATGGCAGTCGGAAGAAGATTGCTCCTCACAGACTTTAACTCTCTGGAATATTTTCAGTATGTCCTTCTAGCTTTGCCTTATTATCGATATACAGATCCATACACATCAAGTACAAAGGGTAAGAAAATACCGAGTAAACATTGCTTTATTTATTCCAACTAATATATGTTATTTCCTATTTATTTATTCCCCATTCCATGTGCAATGGCCCATTGACGGTGGGTCGAGGCACTCAAAAGCACGACAAAGAGTGTAATAATAAATAAGCTATCAGTACACAAGTTATTACTATTTAAGTGCATTATTTTTACGACAGCTTGGCTCATGAATAACAAAATTCTTTAGGAATGAAGTTTCATTTCACTACAAATAAAACTCATAACCTAGAAAATACCTTTAAAAATTACAGAGGGGTACAAGGGTATTCATGGGATCCCTTCGGTTCTCGCAATCCTGGCGCTGTGGGAACAAATCCCACCCTGGAAAAGCTTTTATTGATAATTAAAAGCTTATGCGGTGTCATAGATTTTTATAATGGGATGGACATCTATAGATAGCCACTTCATCTATTACCCTTAATGGGTTAAAAAGGAGGCTAACATATTTATTTTTAATATAGAATTTTATGAGCTAATGAACTTTGTATTGATATATATTGTATTTTACCCAAATTTTAAATTTTGAATTATAGGAACGTACTCTGATGTTAAAATTAGGTGACGTCATGGCCAACCTAACGAGCTATAGATGTTTCATGATCTGCCAATTTTTTTTCGTTTTCTGGTTGTTTATGGCTACTCACTTTTCGTCAGCCCAAACTCCAAGAAGTCTGGTGTAGGAACCATTGACTATTTTTCATTGAGAAGAAATCCAAATAGGAATTAAGAACAAACCATAAGTACATACAGAATTCCAGTTAGATAAATATTATTTTTTTGTAGTATTTAATCCCACTTAAATTTTAACAATTTTTTGTGCAAGTGAACAGAATAAAAATCTAACTATCCCAGCCAGGACTCGAACCTAGATCTCCTGCTTTCCGGGCCGGTGTGTTTCCATTTACGCTACCGAGACAAGTCTGATAAGTTATTAAATTCCCCGCACTAGTGTCGAAAGTCCAACCTCCAAGGCAGACGAGTATATCGTCTTATGCTCGGAGGAGCTGACATTGTCAAGCTACTTAAATGACTCTCGTTATTTACTTTTAAATTTAAATTTTATAAATATTATTTTTGTGATATTTAATCCCACGTAAATTTTAACAATTTTTATGCAAGTGAACAGAATGAAAAATCTAACTGCCCCAGCCAGGACTCGAACGGTGCATTTTCCATTTATGCTACCGAGACAAGTCTGATAAGTTATTAAATTCCACGCACTAGTGTC
>KZ807669.1:300872-313245 GCA_000696205.2 Oncopeltus fasciatus | reverse complement strand
TATATATTAAACAGGATATATAATAAATATTTATAATGAAAATCATGTTAAAAGATCATTTTTAAAGCTTCTCTCCAAGATAGGATCAGTAAAGATCTATCGAAGTCTTTCAAAATTCGCATCTTATACCATTGCTTAAAATCTGCTGAAATGAATGATTTTATATATTTATTTATCTTCTAAAATTTCCCTCGTTATCGCTCATTTCCAGTTATTACTGGACCCATATAATGTTTTACCAAAATAAGCTAAAATGTTGATTTTATTTCTTAATTCTAAAATTTTTCAGAAAGCAAAAGAACGGTTTACTTAATCGTGAACGGACTAAATAAATGGATTCACTCGAGTATGATTAGAGAGGAATTAAAAAAGAAATTGTGATCCAATCATAAATCCTTAAGGGAAATTTGCTAAAGCATATGTACGCCCTGTATGCAGGGAAACGCTTCATGCATGAAACAGATGGTTGAGGGTAATGTCGCAGACAATCTGAGAGATAAGTAAATGAAGTGTACTGACTGAAAAGTAAAGGTTGCGAGGGGTCGCTATTAGCGGGGAATATTTATTTTCCCGGCCGAGGTAGGTGGCTTGGTAGAACTGATTTATGTCGCGTTCAATCTGTTCCTTTCAGGCGACAGTGTTGCCCCTTGCGGAACACCTTTTGTCGCGCTTCTTTCTCAGGTTGGCAGCAATGTTCTCCCCTCGAGGCCAAAAAGCCACTGAATGCCCCCCCCCCCTTTCTACTCTTTTCTATCCAAACTCCCATTACAGGCTCCCTTTTTAGTAGTAAAAGGTGGAGAATTAATGAGGTGTTGGTTTCTCTCTGTTTTGTTTGAGTTCGTACTTTATGTCTTTGGCTTTGTAAGATTCGTTGGGGTTGAATGGGAAATCTCTTCCTGTATTTCTCTGAAGAAAAAATATACAAGGGGAAATGTCTATCAGCGAAAACATATATAAATCAACAAAGGTTTCTACAGACGTTTAAGAAAGTAATCCATCTTTAATGCTTCAATATCAAGGCTTGAGAATCATGCAAGAACTTAGCTAAACAGCTAAACAAAAACGTAGGAAATTTAGCTGTTATTATTAATGACTAACCATTTTTCATTATAAAGTAGATCAGAGCGATTCACTAAAGACAAGTAAAGTTTCATAACTTGTCGAAAATTGTATTCATTTCAACTGTTTAAAATCCAAGTCTCGTTACGAGTTAAAATGTATAATACGAAATATAATTTTGATTTAAATTCATATATTTATTACTTCAACCAATGAAATAGAATATTTTGAAACCTCAAAAACAAAAATTAATATTAAAATCAACACTAAAGACAAAGTAAATAACCAGGAGAGAAAACAAATGTCAGTCATGCAAAAGCAAAAATTCAGTACAAGCCAGTAACTTTTTTTTTTTTTTTTAATTCAGCAAAGTAAACCTTAGAAGCAAGGCCAACTTAATTTGATATTAAGGTTTTTTCTAATTTAGAGATGAATTATATACTTATTAAGCCTTAATTATGTTTAAATTTCACAATGAGGTATAAGTCTACTAAGCTTAATTAGTAACGATAATTGGAAATAATTCTTCGAAAAAGGAGACTGAGCGTACAACCCCCTGAGAATACGCTGAGTATACCCCGCTGGCCTTCCAGTATGGTCAGCAGAAGTATATGAATACAAAAGTATTCGCACATGGCCTTCATGGATCTGAGGGAAACTTACGACGAAGTACGAAGGAAGATATCCTGGGATTAGCGAAGTACTTGAGGAGGTTTCGCAGAAAGTGAGCGCAGATTAGTTACAGCTGCCCAATATCACTATTCCTTGCTAAAGATAAAATTCATTTTGCTAAGAATAAGATTAATCTCGAGGAATTTATGAATAGCTTGCAGAATGATTACTCGTGAAGTGATCTGATGACGAACTTCAGTTAGACGGAGTTCATAGTCCTTGTGACAGAGTTTCGGAGATCTTCAACTTGGCGACAAGACACATCGAAGAGTGAATATATTCTAGTACTCGGGGTAAATAATCTACAGCAAGATAAGTTCGGCAGTAGAGCTGTTTGAGAGAGAATAAGGTACATTCGAAAAACGACCTGAAAGTTATATATAACACTTTATTAAAAATAAAAAACATTATTCTGTACATATTTCATACAATAAAATTTTTGGTGGTGTACATAATAATAGTCCTTGCTTGTCTATCCCGGGACGTAACCCGTCCTCAGAGAGGAGCCCAGGTTAACCCGCGATAGACTATCTGACACCCATCTTCTCCTTATCCTAGGATTAGAAGGAGACTAGGCAGGGAGTCAAGGAGGGAGTGAGAGGAGGAGAAAAATGCCAGTGCATTCACTCCCTCGATATTCTAACTAAACTGATTGGAGTAGGAGGTCCCTTGGCCACCTCCTCTTGAGGCGTCGGGGAGGGTGGTCGAGATGAACGTGGGATGCCAAGGAGGGGACTAGAGGATTTGGATGTCCTTGGATGTTTGTGTGGAACTTATCAAATCTGGAGGGGATGAGCTCGGAAACAAAAGGTACTTGCAGGTCAGAATGGATGGTTTTATTGGATTAGTAAGGAGGAGTGTTGAGGATTGTGAGAAGGACTTTGGACTGGAACTCCTGGATACATCTAATGTTTGATGGCTTCGCTGTGCCCCACAATTCAATTCCATATGTTCAGATAGGTCTAATTAATGTTTTGTAAAGAGTTATTTTTGTTTTCTATTGTTAATCTGGACCTGTGGTTCAGCAATCTGTAGAGCTGTCCGAAGCGTCTGTTTAGTTCTTGTCTCTTTGTCTGTAAGTGAGTCTTCCAGGTTAGTTTACTGTCTAGGTAGCAGACAGTCGGAAAGGAGGGAAGAGGAACGTTTTTAAGGAGGACTGGCGGACATTGACCTACGACCTGAAAGTCTGGAAGGCATAACCTGTGCACTGAAGAACTTGAACATACACCCATTGCTCTTCTCTAGAGCCCAAGCTGTGGAAATGGATTACTGAGGGACATGAGGACATCAGATGGGAAATGGGAGTGTTGTTACTGTACTCATTGCAGCGGGAGGACCGAGAGTCGTATGGATTGACGTCCGAGGACTGAGCAAGTGGATTAAGTTCGATAGGAGAAGACTTGCAGAAGGCTGAGAGGTAGTTGGACGAATTGCCAACTCTCGGCTTTTGCGCTGGTCTCATTTCCATCCCTAGTTGATTTACTCCTGCTAAAAGTAAATGTAAAGACTTTGCCCCTCATTTTTACCCCCTCTCAAGAACTTCCAACTCAGTCAACCTCCTAGGATAATGTATGTGCTTCTCTGCCTCTTGCCCATTGATATCGCACTTCTTGTGTGTGTTCGTAAGTGTGTAATAATTATATTACTTTATTTTATTCTCCTTTTATATATACATATTTTGTTTGAGTTCGTACTTNGTTACCAAATAATCCTCTCTCTCCAACTCCAACTGCTTATTGTTTCACTTCCTCTCGAACATTAATCTCTTTTCGGTACTTAACCCTTAATAACTTAAACAAAAACAAATAGTTAAATTATTTACAATTTATTTAATCACATTATAATTTTGTTCCAGGTGCATAACCAACGTTAGTTGGTTGAACTAACAAAACATTCAAACGCCCACCTAATATAGTTCACGATTTCAACATTGGAAAGGGAGCAAGATTGTGAATGGTCCTCTTGAGCAGTTTGCTGGCACAATTTACCGTCGGGACTCTTGCAATACCGACATTTATGGGATGGAACTCCACAATTCTACCCAAATTCCAATTTAGAGGCATAGCGATGGGGTTCTTAATCGTTACCAAATCTACTATCTTGGGTGCTGACGGTGAATTCGTCCATCTTACTCGTGTATCTATTAAGTGGAGATAGTCATTACTCCAATGTCGTCAAAAATGTATGAGTTGCGCTGAAGAGACTGCCACCTGGATAGCTTGTTTTCTTTATGTCAGACACGTCCTTCTCCAGTAAAGCAATCAATTTTTAGCCGGTGAAAAAATGTCCCGGAGTCAGACAATCAAAGTCGTCTGGATTGGCAGATATTGTGCAAAGGGGAAGATAATACGTCTAGAATCAAGGATAGCTTCTATTTTTGACAATATTGTTGGAAGTTCTTCTTAATAAAATGCTCTATCGCCTATAATAAAATTAATAAAATGTTTTTCGGTATTTTGGCTGACTTTACCGCAGCCTCACAAATCGCTCCAAAATTAGGAGAACTTGGGAGATTGAAAGGGCACTGTTTGCCTTACATTGAAGCGTAATTGACCAGCGTTTCCATAGTATCTCTGTCATAAGTTACCCATGAAAAGAGGGTCTGGTTGCAGTAGTGTATGCAATAACGAATTTGCCAATATTGATTGTGAGTTCTGAATTAGCACCACAATAATAATGTCATAGCATAAATGAAATGTTTATAAATTATTTGCAATTGTTAATAAAAAAGGGAAGCAAGAAAAATGTTTCTTGAAATGAAAAGTACAGAATTTATAGGTTTACAATGGAAATTGTTTATTGGCATTAGTTTAACAAATAGCAAAATATCGTATGCAAGGGAATTACAAAAGAAATGAACATAATTAGAAATAATAAATTAAATAATTAATTAATAAATAATAAACATAAATAGTTTGTAAAAATTGTGTGAAATCCTAATTTTTACTTTGATTGAAACTATTTAGAAGATTCGTTGTTGTACGAAGAAGAGAGAGAAGGAATAAATAATAATTTGTATGACCTAATTGTGAGCTCACGGAATATAAGATTGTTGAAAATAACAAACTGCGTCGAATCCGAGTGAAGAAAAAAAACGTCGTCGTCTGGTTGAATTGATAAGGCCGGCCGGCAGTCAAAGACGTGTGCAGGCAGCGTCGGCCAAAGTACGGCTTCGGTGAGATGTTGGCAGTGCGCTAATTGTTGGATTACTAGCGTAATATTGACTAGCACTTTTCCGTAATGATAATGATGATTCAAAAAATTATATAATTAAATGTCGCTACTTCAGGAGAATAAAATGTTCAATCAACTTGAAATGTCTCCGATAGGGAAATAGCGAGAATCACTAGAACGGTGCTATCACGTCAAGGGACAAGACTTAACTCACTGTGCTTTCACGTCAAGGGTCAAAGCTTGACTGATAGTCTTAAGAGTATTTGAACAACAATAACAGATTCCTTCTCTCCCCCGTGACCTAGATCTCTCTCTCTCTCCTTGTTTATATTCGTAAAATTAGAGTTCAATAAGAAATCAAAATAAAACTTAAAACTTATTATTTATAATTATAATCATAATTAAAAATGAATTATGGAACTAAAATGTATGAAATTAAAATAATATTTAATTTTTCATATTTAAAATGAAAATAATAAAAGGAAGATAATTTCAGGATTAAAATAAAAATAAATGTTGAATGACTTCAACAGTGGTTGCAGGTTGGTTTGCCATCGCGAGTCACAATTCGGCCAGGATGAGAAAAATTAAATATCCCAAAATTCTTTGAAAGCCAACGTTTCGACTTAATTTGTAAATCATCTCAATATTCTGAGATATGACCATAAACCTCTCTCGGAGAACCCTTCCTGCAACACTGCAGCCCTGATGAAGATTTTCAAGTTAAGTCGAAACGTCGGCAATAACAAAATAATTACGAAACAGTTTTGGAGTATTTTGTTTTTCTGATCCTGGCCGAAACCCTATTTATTCCCAAGAGATATTATCCATCATGTAATTTTGGATAATTACCTTTGTACAAAATATATTATCCATCATATAATTTTGGATAATTACCTTTTTACAAAATATATCCTCTTCCTGTATAATGGACATCACAGCTGGTTTTACTACATTTATTAAAGAATTGATAAAAAGTGTATTCTGCAGTATTGGGGAGGGGATGGCATTTTCAATATTCACGAAAATAAATTAATCTTCAATCTAGCCTTTATTTTATCAAGCTGAAATTGGTTATTGCATACTGAAATTTCTTGGTCGTTATAGGACAGAAGATTTTTTTTTTAATTGCAGTTTCAAAAAAAATTCCTGTCAAGAATAAGAAATTGAAATTGTATTATAACAAAATGTAATTTATAAAAAACGAAGTCTTATAAGTTGGTTGTATGTTTTGTTGTTGTTGTTTTTTTAAATAAAAAGTACTGAAGTTCACTTATGTTTTGTTTTATTTAGAGAATCATAGGACAAACGAATCTTGATGATCAATTTTACTATTAAACCATTGTTCAAGTAGCAATATAAATCAAATTCTACCCACTAGCAAACGTTATCCTAAATTAAGAATTTTTTCAACGCAAAGTATTCTAATTCGGCCAAAGTTGGACAATGTCCGAAAGCGCTCGCCAACAGAAGATGGTTTGCAGAAACCAATGAAGACGGATTACAGAAGGTATGATAGTATTCTAACTATCAACTATTAATAGTACAACAGTAATACCATTTACAGCATTAATAAAATTATCTCTTTTTTTCTGTAAGTGATTGGTCAATCAGTAGCTTTCATTCCAAATAATTTATGACAAATTACTGTTCCATACTTTACGTAAAGGATCTCACTCAGTTGTACTTGCATTGAAATAAATGTGATAAGTCTTGCAAATGATCTCATCTGTATCAGAGAGGCCATATTCTATGCTCAGGGCAAAGCTAATTCAGGACTAATCCCTTCAAAGAGAGAATTATTCTCAAGCTTTCCGCTGGTAATCTTGCGCCACGACTATAACGCCACCTGATGAGGAACGCTTGAACTAATAACTCAAATAAAGCTATAGAATCGGCGGAGCAAGGATAAGTCACATATGTACGGCACAGGTGAAGGAATTAAGGCGAAGTTAATGAGGTTCATTTAAAAATTCTAACAAATTAATATTTCAGATTTTCTTTGACGGAAAATGAATATTTATTAAGTTAAATATTAATTATATTTAGGGGTTAAAAGCATAAAAACATGGAAAAGTTTGGTAGCAACAACTTGACCTGATAATAGGTATAATTTAAGTTATATATTTGACTTGCTGATAGTACTATCAGTAGGTAAAATATATTACCCATTCCTATATTCTCCCTCATCGGGATACCTCTCTAAGTCAGAGGTACAGTCAATGCGGTTCAACCAATGGCATCCACGAAGACACCTTCTCTTCATCAATCCAGCGTCTTCATGGTCTTCTTCTTCCTCGACTTCCTGCTCCTCCATCAGTAATCCATCTCAGCTGCCTAGGTCCTGATATAAAACTGATATATTTTGATTTGTTATATAAATGTTTTTATTCACAGCATATACAAATTCCTGATTTATGACTCATCTCGAGACACGAAGGATGATATCATACAACAAGATGATACAGTGTGATAATGTAACTCTCCTATTCCTGAAGTGATTTCGTCTCAATTTTTTTCGAGCCCGATCATCTATTAGTTGTTCACGTAGGCTTTGCCGGTCGTTAGATGTATTTACCGTTTCTTCTTCCGGGTTGAACCGTGTCAAGTTGTTGATAGTTGCCGAGCTTTCGCACATCATGTGATGGCTTCTTCAGGGCTGAAAAGAGAAATTCTCTCTTTTTAGCCCTGAAGAAGCCATCACATGATGTGTGAAAGCTCGGCAAATAACAATTTGACACGGTCCAACCCGGAAGAAGAAACGGTAAATACATCTATTAGTTGTTATTAATTTTTAGATCTAGAAAATATTAGATGCGTGATCTTCGAGGAATATCTCACCAATGGAGCCCGTCAGAGACACTGACTTCAGCGCCCCTAGCTCCCTCTCCCCTAACTTAGATTGCCCTCCGGTGAAGCGCGGAAGAACAGCTACTGAGCACTGTTACTGATGGCAATGTCACCGGCAGTGAACCTCTGATGTGTTGCTCTTCGGCGGGGAGATGGCGGCGTGCCCCCGTCGAGACTGCATCCTAGCGTCTCACAAAATTTAACATTTCCCCAGTTTCGTTGAAGGGGGACATTGAGAATAAATGATTAATTTCATCTTACAAGCCGAGAGCACAATTAGTGTAAAAAGTAAGATCGCTCAGCCTGACACTATACTGTTTGGTATAGTAAAGTGTTGGGAATATAGTATTTCCTGAACATGTTAGATAACATAAATGTTACAAAAATAAATTTTTCACTTTTATGGTCTGCATTTTCATTATAAGACTAATGGTAAATGTCTTTACACATTATCAATTTGGTCTTTTTTACAGAAATCCTGTTGGGAAATTAATTCATTCTAACCATGACGTGCAAACCGTTATAGGTCTTAAATGGCTAAAATTGGTGGTGAAGTGAAGAAGGGAGCCCAAAATGGAAGGAGACCAAAATTTAAAATTTTAATTCTTCATTGTTATTGGCCCTACTAAAAATAATTATTGAACAAAAGAGGTACAAAATTAATTTTCTAACATTTCAATTCTAATATATTTTGTAAAGAAAACATATTAATAAAAATATTTTGAGAATGAATTTAAGAATGTAATTTAGAGCATGTAAAAACACTTATGTTTTTAAAATGCTGCAATTAAGTTCACTATTAATGCTTTTCATTGAAAACCCTTGAAAATATGAAAACACAATTTTCAATTGTAATATCTTCTTTGCTATTTATGTTACGAAAAAATTTTATTGAACATAATAGGTGTAAAATGTAATTATCTAACGTTATGCTAGAATCGTAAATAGTTAAACAAAAATAGTTCCAATGTAATTTATTTATTTATTTACGAATGTAATTACGACGGGAGAACGCTAACCCCTCCCTTTCTTTCCGGCCTGTCTGGAGCTAAGTTTATTGGTCATTCCTTTTATGCCCCTCGTTCTCTTCGGCTCGTATATTACATCTCCTCATTTATACTCTTATGTATATGCCCATTTTTAATGAAACTGTGGAAATAAGCCTACATTACACACCAACAGAGGGACGGACTTTTTTAAACATTTCTGTCCACTCATTCGATTTCAGCCAAAAATAAATATATTAAATTCGTTTTTCAATTTTTTAACCTCTAAAGAGAGGAATATATGCAAATTGAAGATATATATAGAGTTATGGAAAAAGAGGCTATCCACAGGTGTCTAAACTAATTTTAAATTTAAGCCCAATTAATGTCCTATATTGTTTTTGTAAGTAAGATAGGAAAGAATATAACTTAAGATGTTGAGTACCCTAACCAGTCTACCTATAGCCAGTCAAAGTAGTTCACATTTTCTTATGAGCTCTTTCCAGCTTCTAAAATCAACTTACTCACACTTTTACTTCATACTGAATGAAACTTCGGAAATGTAAGTACATTTACAATTAAGTAATTTATGCAGTTCCTCCATTAAGGAATTCTATACATACCTGTTGCTATACATTCCTTCCAGTTGTATCGAAAAATATACTCCCTAGAGATCTTTATTATGTTTATAATAACCCATTGTACTTGTCATACCTTTTGTAATCCGTCTTCATTGGTTTCTGCAAACCATCTTCTGGTCTGCATTCAACTGACAGTGACAGTGAACACATGTATTCGGCCACGAGGATGGACAATGTCCGAAAGCGCTCGCCAACAGAAGATGGTTTGTAGAAACCAATGAAGACGGATAATAGAAGGTATGATTGTTCTATATTCATTGGTAGTTACAATAACCCTTTAGATTATTTACATTATACTTGTCCTACCGGTCGGATGAGAATGCATACTATATCTTTTAATTGCATTAATTCTAATTAAAGTTTGTTTATTTCTTGATATACTAACGGACCCGGCAAACTTCGTTTTGCCAAAAAATTTTTTTTTTTTTAGGACGTTACTGGCTCTAATCAAACATTAGTGTTGTATTATCACACGATCTAAATAGAGCTTTTAACGAAATTGACAGCCTTCAAATAAAAATTCATGGAATACCTATCATAAAGTTTATTCACAGAATAATTTATATCTGGTGTAGATATGGGTTCAATAAAAAAAGAAACACATGTATTTCAGGCAAATTGATAATGAAAATTTGATTTTGCCATGCCCCTCCGCCCGCAGATCGAAAATCTAAAATCACAGTCACCCACCTGAATATTCTCAGAATTCCCTGAAAATTTCATAAAAATCGGCCCAGCCGTTTTAAAGTCCATACGTTACATACATACACACATCCTATTTTATATATATAGATTGGGTAAATATGTTTTGCAATTCGTCAAATAATCATTCAAATTTAATAATATTAATGGAAGAAAAAGTGTTACAAATCCATCCACAATATTTTATTCTTATCTAAAAGATAAAANTATATATATATAACTCTAAATAGTGAATTAAAAAATGTTTAATACAAATAAGATGTGAAAATTAAAGGAAATATTAATTCTGCGGGATTGTAATTGCTTGAAGAGTTTCTGGAATATTGTTCTATTGAAAAACATTATTACAGAGAGGTTATGGAAATTAATTTTTATAGCCCTTTAACAAAAAGCCGAACGTGGAGGGTATGAACGCCGGGCGGTAGTTCTATGATAGTATCTACCGGAATTAGGGTTCTAATTGCATTTGTTTATCTCTTTAATTTAATCTAAATTATTATGTACGGGAAACGTGGGGGGGGGGGCAGGTCGTGTCCGGTACAGATGACTGGACTAGGATAAAAATGGCTCAATTTATTTTATTTTTATCTCGTTGGTTTGTATTATTGCCTCGTATTCCCCACATTTATGGAGTTATTCCACGTTCACTGGTAGTTCGGAATGCGGAGTGAGTGTGGTTCAGAATCCACAAAACTCGACCGGGGTATCTCACATCTCGGAGGAGAAGAGGGATTTCTGTCTGAGCAGAGGGAAGGCCAATGGGAACTGGTTCGGCAAAAGCCGTCCGACTCTCGAAGGGTTCGAGTCCCTAACCCGGCAGAGTTTTATCGATTAGACTTTTTATCGATTGGGAAGATACAGAGTAGGCAAGCCTTCTTCAATCATTAATCTCTTAGTGTACTCAACTCCTACTTGGCTGGATTCTCGTATCCGAGTACATTATTATTACAATAAATATTACGTTATTATAGGCCAAAACTCTAGGTAGCAGTGATTTTCTGGTATAAATTATTGCTTTCTTTCAAATGGAACAGTAATATTTCTGATATTTTGATAAGCCTTTACAAGTATTGATCATATTTTAAGTCTTGCATAGCAGTAAATTGTACATACTACAAAGCATGGCGAAAAGTTGTTTGGATCTCTGTCAAAATTAAACCGCTGTTGGAATATCAACGCCTTTGAGATCTAGTGGAGCTCGGTGGCAAACATAACCTCTGCTATTACCTCTCTTGCGGTTCCTTTGCCATAACTTTGTACAGATTAGATCCCGAGTAACGATCCCACCGCAGAGACATACAGAGCACCTGATAATGGCTTATCTGAAAGCGCTCACACAGGCAATAGCCGTAGAGTGGGGAGCTGACTGCATAACAAAACATGTAGCCGAGCGTGTCTTATTAGCAGGACTCCCACAAGGTAACCAATCTACCCCTGTTACCATTAAAATATGAAAAATTATTAATTTTTCTCCCTAAGACAGGCCAAAATTATTTCCTGTTTAATATCTCATATTTTTGTTTACAAAATTTTTTAACTGGAAAAACAGAATTATTTTAATCAAATTTTGCTAACCAATATAATACATTAATAACTTATTTCGGACGAGAAATTCAGAATAATTAATATTCGGGTATATATTTCCGAAATAAATTTTAATTAAATCTTTCTTTGTGTTAGTAGCGAAATTATTTTATGTAATGATTAAGAAAATCCAGGTTAAAGGGTACATGCTTTACCAAAGGGATCCGATCGGAACAATTTAGAGTTCGATTCCCGCTCTGGGTAATCTTTTATCCAGAAATATCTAAAACTTACTCAGTGACATGGGTGTTTAGAAAGCGGTGGCTACATGTACATAGCCAATCTCTCCATGACCATGGATGGTAAAAAAAAATCCCGTTTTTCGCACAATGTTTTTATTTTAAAAGCTCTTTCAAATAACAAACAATTATTTGAAAGATCCTAGGTTCCGTCATTAGGGGTCAGTCAACTATCATAAAACAAAAATAATATATTATTTAATTTATATAAATATTGTTGCTGGCTAAATGCCACTAGTAATTAAGAACAATAAGATAATTAAAGTTAATTTATTATTGTTCACAAATAATTACCTACTAATTACAAATCAATCTATTGTCCTTATTAACAAATGCATAAATAAAACTAACATTATAAATTACTTAAACAAATTAATTAATTAATACCTAAAAATAAATTAAATATACTTATTTTTAAAGAGGTCTCAAGATAAATTGATAATCACTGTCCCTTATCATTTATCAC
>KZ807669.1:226280-296071 GCA_000696205.2 Oncopeltus fasciatus | reverse complement strand
TAGATATATATATATATATATATCACTCTAGTATCCTCAATTTTTCAAATATTGAGACTAAATTCGGTATATAAGCTTTAAAGAGAGGTTTTTGAGATAGAGCTAAAAATTTAAAATCTCCGTCATTATTTGTATTACGAAAAAAATATTCAAAGAACCTGAGAAGGCTAAGCAGATTTCTCATACTCCACAGAGCATTAGTGCCAAAGAAAAATAAATGAATAATTTGGTCATAGAGGTCAATTAGAGTAAAGGATAAGATCACTTTTGATCTAGACTATTCGAGAATAAAGAGCGAAAGCATAAATTCTAATGATTAAAAATTAATTTTTACGCCTACAATATTCTACAACCTTTCCGTAAAACTGGCTATAACAAAGATATGACGATTGTAAATTTCTTCAGCTTTTAAGCTACCCTTCCCGATGAGGAATTAAATTAAACACAACCAAAAAACGATCAATTCATAAGTTGCTATAGAAAATCAAGTAGATTTCTATATTTTAAAAATCAAACAGCCAGTTTTGAAAGTTACATTCATAATTTTTTTAATGTGTTTATTGTCAAAATTGTATAGACTATAAACATTCGGAAAATACAATTTACACTTATCATACTCTATAATTATAATATATTTCCAGTCAAGGAA
This sequence comes from Oncopeltus fasciatus, assembly GCA_000696205.2. Classification (NCBI taxonomy): domain Eukaryota; kingdom Metazoa; phylum Arthropoda; class Insecta; order Hemiptera; family Lygaeidae; genus Oncopeltus; species Oncopeltus fasciatus. Next base: position 295,422 of record KZ807669.1, on the reverse strand, counting down.
GAGATTTACGAATGCAACTAAAGTATCTAACTGATTGGAGTGCACACAGCACTAGTGTGTTAGTGGTCAAACCTTTTGTGCTTATTTTAAATAATGATATTAGTTGTGGTATGTATTCCCATTTTTTTTTTTTTTACTTAATTTTTCTTGCTCCTTTTGCATTTCTTTTGAGCTTATTGTTCTCTCCAACTAGTAAATTAAATTCTCCATTTACTCTTCTTCATATCAATAGATAATAAAACAAAGAAAATCCGCTTAGTCTGCGAAGCTCCTGCGTCTCAGACTCTTCATATCCAACTTTAATGAGACTCATGCGAAATAAGCTTAGTCTGCGCAGCTCCTGCGTGACGGACTCTTCATATCCAACTTTAATGAGACTCCTGCGAAATAAGCTTAGTCTGCGCAGCTCCTGCGTGACGGACTCTTCATATCCAACTTTAATGAGACTCCTGCGAAATCTGCTTAGTCTGCGCAGCTCCTGCGTGACGGACTCTTCATATCCAACTTTAATGAGACTCCTGCGAAATCTGCTTAGTCTGCGCAGCTCCTGCGTGACGGACTCTTCATATCCAACTTTAATGAGACTCCTGCGAAATCTGCTTAGTCTGCGCAGCTCCTGCGTGACGGACTCTTCATATCCAACTTTAATGAGACTCCTGCGAAATCTGCTTAGTCTGCGCAGCTCCTGCGTGACGGACTCTTCATATCCAACTTTAATGAGACTCCTGCGAAATCTGCTTAGTCTGCGCAGCTCCTGCGTGACGGACTCTTCATATCCAACTTTAATGAGACTCCTGCGAAATCTGCTTAGTCTGCGCAGCTCCTGCGTGACGGACTCTTCATATCCAACTTTAATGAGACTCCTGCGAAATCTGCTTAGTCTGCGCAGCTCCTGCGTGACGGACTCTTCATATCCAACTTTAATGAGACTCCTGCGAAATCTGCTTAGTCTGCGCAGCTCCTGCGTGACGGACTCTTCATATTCGACTTTAATGAGACTCCTGTGAAATATGTTTAGTCTGCGCAGCTCCTGCGTGGCGGACTCTACATATTCGACTTTAATGAGACTCCTGCGGAATCTGCTTAGTCTGCGCAGCTCCTGTGTGACGGACTCTTCATATCCGACTTTAATAAGACTCCTGCAAAATGTGCTTAATCTGCGTGACGGAATTTTTACCGTATTTTTATCAGCGAAGGTGTTGGCGATCTTCAATTTGGTCTTCATATAACTCCTCTCCCTCTTCATCTATTTCAGTCATTATTGAATTTATCCAAGGGTTTGCAAAAATAAGAAAGTTAAATACCGAATTTGCTTTCTTTATTTGACAAATTGCGACTGCTAGAAGCGTACAGATAAATATATATAAATATATTTTTGAACGGACCTTATTTTTAGCTGCCTCAGTGAGCGGTCATTGAAGATTTGTTGACATTTCTTTCTTTTTATAAATAAACGCAATTGCTTACAGATGGGAAAAAAAAAAAAACATACGAACAGAACTTTGATCACTCACCTGATATAATCTTAGACTCACAGCTGTCTCACCCCGACAGCCTTATATTAATTGTTCTTTTATAATTAGACAATATTCATATTTGTAGCTGAATATAGTACTTTTTTTTATTATATTTGCTAATTTTTTATTTATAAGGACACTATATTTTATTGTACGATTATTTCATCGTAATTTATTTATTCATAAATAATATTTAAGCATGTAAATGAATTATAAAAATTTTAAGTCAGGCCCAACGGGTTCAATCCCCACCCTGGCTAATCTTTTATTGAGAAATGAAAGGCAAGTTTGGAAAAGAATAGCGGCTATCTGCAGGTAGCCTCTTCCTTCATGATCCTATGAATGGAGGATCATAGATAATTGCGAGAGCATATCGTGGATGCTTGTTGGACGTCCTTTTTTATTAGATTTTCTTAAATTTGAAAAGCCAAATTTCGTGGGATTTAAAATCCAATTATTCTGGCTGGATCAAAATTTCATTTTGATTAAATACACTTTCGTTCTCTATGAATTCTGATGACGTCTGAGTAAGAGCCTTACTCTTACTTATTGGCTCTAAAGTTTAGTGCATGTTTTCTTACTTCTAGCTGTGCTCACTGTCAAATTCTTTCTTACCTCTTTGTTTAAGCACGTGACAATAGGGAAGGTTTCATGTTTAGATAGAATTAACTCTTTTAAATTTTAAAAATTATTAAAAATGGTAATATAATTTCTATTCATTTATATTTTAATTTACAGTTTAAATATATCCTCAATATTTGTTTCCTGTTTTGTGCACAGTATATCCATAAACTTTCTTTAATGCTATGGTTTAAACTGATTTATTGCTTTTTAGGGAAAAACTAAGTCTATGAAAAAAGGTGATTCCAAAGCTCTGTCTATATCTCATCCCAACAGCAGGAAGGCAAAATCATTGGCCAAAAAAGTAATTAAGTAAGTTATTTCAAATGTAATTTTCAATGAAATTTCTGTTGTTCCTATGAAGGTATTATTAAATTATAAGGTAGATATTCAAGAGTTTAACGGTGAAGTAAAACAGTCCATAAAATAGCATAATTCAACACCTCTGTTTATTTTATGGATTATTTCTGTTATAAATATTTTTTCTTATCCCAATTTGCTTTTCTGGCTTAAGTACTACCTCTGACAGTGTAATCTATTTTCCCCATCCCCTAATTTTCTTTTCAATGGGCTGACTGAGAATCATCTATTTGGGGATTTGGTTAGAACCATATCTGCTAGGCACAATTTAAATAAAAACATTTCTCTGTATTTTTAAATTATTATCTTCCTCAATAACTAATTTTTTATTTGTGTAATGCCCAGTGTAAATTTATTTGTTCAACATATATTTGTATTTCATTCAAAACATTCTAGTTTATGCCTCTTTCTGGTGCTAGATGAGTGACAATGTTTTCTTGGTAAGGAAGAACAACGACTCTCTCTATAAAATATCTGTCTTTCATTGAGACTGCCATCACTACTCACCTAGGACCTGAAGATGGTACAAGCCATAATTCTTTGTGTGAAAATTACATAGTTTTGGTAAGGCAAGGAAAATAATAATTTTTAAGGTCCATTCACTCTAATTTAAATACAAAAGTAAATCTAATTCTTGAACTACAACAATTACAAATTTTGTTGTGCAAGTAGTAGATTTCTCACAAAGTAATTTTGCCTATCAAAATAACTCTTTTCCTCACTCGAGCAGGAGTTTCTGTAAAAAATTTTAAAATATAGCAATCTTGGTATTAACTCTAGTCAAGGCTATTTAGGTAAATATAATATTTATCTGTGTATTCACCTAGTTGTGAATACACAGCTAGATATTTATGTCTAATGAACTGTACAAATTACAAAATTTCCTTTTAAGGAACACAACTCCTGATTGATTGAATAATAATCTCTTGAACAGTTGGGAAGTAGAAAATTGTATACATTGGGAATAAAGTCCATAACATTTCTTTAATTTCTAAGGTTTAATCTGATTTTTATTTTATTTATTATAATTTTGGACTAAATTTCCCAGCTGTTCAGGAAAAATTGAATTGATCTTCATTAATTTTCTAGGATCTGCAGTTGCATTCCTTAATTACCTGAAGCAGTGAAAGTGCTATAATTGGTCAAAATCTACATTTTTAACTTCCGCAATTTTTATTTTTACTAATTTTAAAGAAGTAGATTGTTTTACAAAAATGTAGGTCTCTCATTAAACTCATCGCTGGTGAGCTTTGGTATTTTCTCTCCCCCACCTTAATTTCAGAAGTATTAAATGGATTTTCATGAAACTCTGAGGGTAGTTATATCTGATGCTAAGGTTTAAAACTTTGTGCCTTATTAAGATTGGTCTCTTTTGTTCAGAATATGTTAAGATTTAAAATTCAGGTCTGCCATTTTTTATTTAATAGTTTCAAGTTATAAGAGGAGGAAAAACCTAATTTTGTCACATTTTTTTTTTTTGTTTTCTTTCATGAGGACCGTAACATTCTTCGATATTTGGACAAACATTTTTATGGTGTAAATAAAATATCAAAATCAAATAATACTTCTCGAAGCTGCACAAAGAAATTCATTATATAATCGCAAGCACATATAATTAAAATAGAGTAATGGATGAAAAAAAAAAGTAATGAAATAAAAACAGCAAAAATAAAAAATTTATTTGAATTTAGAATAATAATGAAAAATTTTATAGGCGTATTAAAATTATTTAAATGTTGTAAAATCTTCAATATCTAAATAAAGACACTCTTGCTATTCTAGATTCTCACAATTACATTTTTTTAAATATCCCCTGCTGGAATGCAATTGCAAGAGTCTCAAAATGGTGGCCTCTGTTTTTTCGGTGATAGCCAGGATTTTAACATATTTATCTTCTTAAGATGTTATAACATTTAATGAGATTCAAGAATTCCCACTTGATTGATGAAGAATTGTCCACTATTGAAAAACTTAAACTCATTTACTAAAGAAAAACTGGGATGTATCAGATATCAGAGGAGTATATGTATGAACATGGTAAAGCACAGACTACGGTGTCTGTAGTCTGTGAGGCTTTTCCTTCTACTGCTCTTGGCAGTAACTTGCATGTCAGCATGTAGGGCTTTTATTTGTTAACTAGCTAAAGTTTTTTAAGTTGAAAGAATGATTGATTTCCTGATGTTTCGGATATGTGACCACTCTTGTATCTTGAATAGTTTTGTTAATAAACAAATGTGTCTCTCAGTTGTGTCATCCCCTTCCACTATGACAAGACTAATAAGGATGATCCATTTGTTATAAGAAAGATTAAAGATAACTGTTTCCTTGTGAAAATTAATCTTTTTTTATATACATTTATTTTAAGAATCTCTACAGCAGTCCATTATGTCTGACATCCATCTATCCTTTTTATAATTAATTTCTTTGACCAATGATTTTTCTAACATTCTATTAAAGATAATGAAAAGCAAAAAATTGATGGCAGCATTAATGATAAAATTAAACATTTTATTTATAATTCTGTGCTGGATGATATATATTCCATTACTAATAATAAATAAATAAAGTGCTTGAGACTAAATTTAGCCACTCCCAACATTCGGTAATAGCATTCTGTATTGGTTGACAGCTAATGATAGGTTGTTCTGCAAAAGGGCATCATAGGAGAGCCAGCATTGTCAGTTCTCTCAGAGGAATAGTCTTGCACTGCTTCTCTTATCGATCAGTAATGATTTTAATCAGTTGAGGCCTTGGAGGTGCTCGACTTATATTGTTCTTTCTGATTAGGTTTTATGATTCATTGTAACTATGAAAAGAATACTTATTTATTTTTATTTGATTGGTACAATTAGATTTATTAATTAAACGAGTAAAAAAAAATTATGTTAATGAACATTAGCACATGCACATATAGGGTTATAGTAGTGTAACATAAATTATATTGTATTAGGTAGACTTTCTTATAGTTCTTTTAAGTGCGAGACAAAGTCCTGTCAAGTGACAAAATGAAAAGGTATATTGTCATTGCTAGCTTCTTTTGCATCTTGGTCAGCATTCTCGTTACCAGAGATGTTCCAGTGACTGGGAAACCAAATGAACTGAACATTGATATGATTTTTATATAGTACTTATATTGCTTTTTTGTGTGTATCAATATTGGATGTGACAAGTACAGATTTTTTAATGACAACAGTGATGATAAGGAGTCTGTTAAAATGATTATAGTGTATTATGATGGTATTGCTATGTTCAGGGCTTTATTAATTGCTACAAGTTCTGCAGTAAAGCATGTTGACTTGGGGTTGAGTATTACGTTAAATAAAAGCTTTTCCAAGACCAATGCCCTTGAATCCATCTGTATAAATTTTTGTTCTTGTTGTGAGTTCTATTAATATAGATTTAGGAGTGTAATGGGGTTTAACTCTTTCTTTGAAAATCTTGTCTCTTTATTGGAGATGATATAATCTAGGCACTATAATGAACTAGAATATAAAATTAATTTAATCAAAATATTTTTAATCAATCAAAAAAAACACAATTTGTACTCCTGAATTTAATTTATTAAAAATTATTACTGATATATTAATGAAGCTTTGTTTATTTTCTAGGAGTTCAGCTCGTCAGAAAACAAAAATGGACTCACTCATAAAGAGGACTTTATTAGTTGTGGAGAAATTTTTATGGTTTAAAGAAAACCTTGAACATGTTGATGAATATACTGCACCAATGTTTGAACTTCTCTTTGAAAAGTATGTCTCTCTTCACTCCTCACTGAAAAAGGGCGAGTAGTCTCCCCGAAAATTTTACTTTTTGTAATTTTTTTTCTTTTTGTGTGTTCTCTGCACTCTTTCTCCCACCTTTTCTTATCTTTTGTATATATGTAAACATTATATGTAAGTATTATATATGCTGTATTTAATTATAAAATTTAGATAACTCTTGATGTATTTGAAAAGGCTCAGGGATATTTATTATTGATTTTAGGGATTAATTGAAGTTTAATATCTTCTCAATAATCTCATATTTTTCTCATGGCGGTGTGTAATTTTGTAATTGGTTTACAAATTCTTTTAACGGACTATATAAAGCTGAATATTAGTTCAATATTCTAATTGATTTTCACCTCAATAAGGAAGTCATAATAATAATAGCATAATTAATATTATATTAGTATTATATTATTAATATAATATTATAATAATATATTATTATATATTAATATTATATTATTAGTATTAATACTAATGTATTATGTAATAAATAAATAAAATTTAATAATAAAAAAATATTAGCAATGGAGGAAATATTTCCAATATTTTAGAAAAGCTAAAATGACTGATTTAAAAATTATAGGTTTAAATGTGTTTTTGGCCATAGAGATTATTAGTAGATTTTTTTGTGGGGGGATCGGTCTAGGTAGATCCAGAAAGTACAATTTGAAAATGTGAATTTTTTAATTATCTGCTGTTTCAGCTTATTTTGTGAGCCATCTTCAGGGCTATCAAGAACGGGGGACGTAGTGTCACTTGAAACATGAATTTATGACTGACATGTTATGAATTGATAATGAAACATGACATTCAGTCATGAATATGTGTTCCAGGGAACACGACTACTTTCTCGCCTTCATGATCACTCTGAAGATGGCTTACAAAAAAATTGACAGATAATTAAAAATTACTAATTTTTTAAATTGTACTTTTTGGACCTACCTTGACCGAACCCAACAAAAAAAATTATTTAAATGTTGTAAAATCTTCAATATCTAAATAAAGACACTCTTGCTATTCTAGATTCTCACAATTACATTTTTTTAAATATCCCCTGNTGAATTTTTTAATTATCTGCTGTTTCAGCTTATTTTGTGAGCCATCTTCAGGGCTATCAAGAACAGGGGACGTAGTGTCACTTGAAACATGAATTTATGACTGACATGTTATGAATTGATAATGAAACATGACATTCAGTCATGAATATGTGTTCCAGGGAACACGACTACTTTCTCGCCTTCATGATCACTCTGAAGATGGCTTACAAAAAAATTGACAGATAATTAAAAATTACTAATTTTTTAAATTGTACTTTTTGGACCTACCTTGACCGAACCCAACAAAAAAACATCTACTAAAAATTATAGGTTATTGGACAAACTTGCAAACTGGTAAAAAGTAGCTATATATATGGTTCCCAGATGAGGCAACCATATTTGAAATATCTCAAATAAGAAGCATATTTTTTTCTTTGCAAAGATGTATGGCTCCTATGGTTCCTTTAAAAGTACCCTTAGTTGTTAAGAAAACAGAGAGATATGAAGCTCCAAATGTTGATGAATATTGAAAGCTACAAAATCTGTTTGTTTTTTTTGTTTGTTTTTTTTATATACCTTACACAGTTATCTGGTTATTTTGGCTTAATGATTTCTGGATTTTTTTTTTTTGGAACATTTTTTTTCGTGCCTTGAAATATCCTCAAGCATCTCTGCATTTGAGGATATTTCAAGCTATGAAAGGCTCATATAAAAAGAAGGAATTCCAAAAAAAGATGAGGAGTTATAATTATGTGACTAATTCCAAAACCTCAGTCGAAGAGGAATTTTGTTGCTATAACTTGTTCCCGAAGCTTCCAAGAGCATAATGGAACATGCAGTTGACTTAGGGATTGTAACTCTAGGGTTAGGGTATTCTTCGATACTTCAAATATCTGAATGACCTTGCCATATAATTTTGCTCCTATGAATTTTACTTAATTGTTATTATAATTAAATTTCTAACATCAATTTTTTAAAAAATAAAACAGGTATATTGTGTTCTGAATCAAAGTCCTGACTTTGACAAGTTTTGTTGAATAAAACAGCTAAGTTGTATAATGCTGTAGTGGTGATAAGGTAATCTCTTAACAGTACTATAGGCAACCTGCCCACCATTAGTGGTTTTCCATCTATTATTTATGTCTAGACTCCATCAATACTACTCTGATATTCCCTGTCAGGAAATAACTGCCTCAACTTCATTTGCAGAGAACTTGTTACTGATACATTGATAATTCAACCAGACTTCCTCTATCTAAAGAGTAATTATAATACCTCTAATGTCTTGTTATAAATGAGAGTAACAAGACATTATAAGTATTACTATTACTCTTTAGATATTTTATTTGGTTAAATACGGTTAAATCTTTATTGACCTTATGTTAAAAATAGTATTGATTTTATCAATTTTTATCATTACTTTTGGGAACAAAATTTTTAGATGACATTCAATGTATGATAGAAAATAATAGAAGTTTTATATGATTAAAAAGGTAAATACATATTAACATTCAAAACTTAGTAATTTCACTTAAAAACACATAAACAGAGTAAACAATTATTTTTATGCACATATCAATTATGAACAAATATCAGTACATATTTGTAACATTAGGTTAAAAAAATAAGTAGATAAACCAAGTAAAATTTTAGATCCGTTGGAACATCACAGAATTGAAGATATAATCCATCATATAAGTCAGCCCAAAGATCTTGGTTATATATAAAGAGTCAAAATTCAATAATATATATGTACTACAATATAGTAGTTTCAGTACTGAAATATTTTATTTTAAGGTCTTACGATGTGCCAAAGTTCATGTAGAAAGAGGCCCATGGAACTAAACCTTGGATCCTTAGGGTATCATGACCTAAGTACCTTAAAGCAGCTTAAATTTTCTACATGTTATAAGTCCTTTTGACTTGTGTTAAAGTGTGTTCTTAAAGAGAAAATGTTACAGTATAAAATTCTAAGTTTATGCCTTGAAAATCAATGGATTTTTTTTCTGTTTAAACATCTAATAAGAGCATTTTTTTAAATATTAATATTAGGTACATTCCTATAATAAATTACAAAACTTTATAAGGGCTGTATTTACATAATGGTTAGGTATTTTTTTTATTCTCTCTAAGACATATTATGAATATATTTTGTGAAAATTACTTTTGGACGATTCAAAATTGAAATAAATAATAATTTGCATATAAATGGGGGTTCTAAATGATCATTGGTTCTCCTATTTTAAAAAAATTACCAAGAAAGTAAACAAAAGATATGGATAATAATAAAAATCTGAAAATATCAAATTGCATTGTATTTTTGGGATTTCTGATAACACTACTCATCCTTTGGTGAGGAGAAGTCTTCAGTCTTCGAAGGCTAAAGTTGTAATGAAACTATTACTCTTGAGGTATGACAAATTTGGGGCGGTAGAATAAAGTCATTTTTTTAAATAAATAAAAATATTGTTACTTGAGCAATAATTTCTGATGACTAATGTCAGAAACATTTTTATGGATAAGATTTAAAATCTGAATTTCTGCAATTGTGCTGTCTATATAATGAGATCCTTCAGTGATAGATTCAAGCAACATAATCCAGTTGTTTTTCCTCCCTAATATCCCCAAATATCTTATTAAATTTTATTTTAATTATGTTTTGTAGATATTTAGGCAGATTTGATGCAGAACTGGAGCAAATCAATATTAAGCATTCAATTGGGCAGAGAAAAGGAAGACAACATGCAAATAGAGAAGATATCATTTTAATGACTAAAAAAAGAGAATCTGAAGAATATAATACCTGTGGAATTGGTGAGATTTTTTTTAAACAAGCTATTAAATATGAATTTTCAGTGCAAGTATTTTTCAATTTTTTATTTATGGGAATTAACATAAATTTAATGACAAGTAACTCAATGAAAAATCTTAGCCTGCTGGAAAATCTTAAAGGCTGGAAATAAATATAGCCTTAATTATTGAGGGCTATGAAGATTTATTGTAGTGCATGGTGGTTAAGGTACTGAACTCCTGAGCCAAAGGTCCCAGGTTCAATGCTCATAGCAAACAGTATTTTTTTTTTCTGTGCTTCTGTTTGCAATGACCCAGAGGATTCCTGGTGTGCTAGGGAACACCCATTCTTGATTGGATTCTTTTTCATTGAATTGGAAAAAATCAGGTGGCCAGAACGGTGTGCAGACCATATATCTTCTCTGGTGTGCAGTAGGTCGAGAATAAGTACAACTAAACATGTATTTCACCTTTGGGTCAATATGGGCTGTTGCAGAACTTTCTTTTTTTTAGAAGAATTATGAGTTCCCCTCCCTCTCTAAATACTTAATATAAAAAATNACCCAGAGGATTCCTGGTGTGCTAGGGAACACCCATTCTTGATTGGATTCTTTTTCATTGAATTGGAAAAAATCAGGTGGCCAGAACGGTGTGCAGACCATATATCTTCTCTGGTGTGCAGTAGGTCGAGAATAAGTACAACTAAACATGTATTTCACCTTTAAATATACTAGTGTTGTAGACTACTAAGGTGCATTTCTGACGTGCAAGTGCAGCCATTTAAATGTGACTTTCCGCAAATAAAAAATATTAATTAAAATACAAATATTACCAGATGAAACTTATGCCAAAACAAATTGAAATATAATTTTGAATGTCATTTATGTCCTTGTTATTGGGCTCTCATTTTTGTTAGATAGTATTTTTCAAAAATTTTGTCTGATATAAATATTTTCCATAAGAAAAATTTCTTAAAATAATTTTATTTTTTTAGATATTAAATTCTTCTGTTTGAGTTATATTTATTGTTCTTGAATGATATAGTTAGAAAAGGCGATCATTTAAAGCCAGATAAATATCAAAATTAGTATCTTGTTTTATTTTTAATATACTAGGCACAATTTTCTAACCCTCTTAATTCAAGGTCATTCTGTAGTATAAAAGTATTGAAATATTTTTTTTTTTGCTCTATACTTTTTTTTTAGAGTTGGTCTATTATGAAAGATCTGAAATACTTAGTAAACAGAAGTGATATCTTAACTGTTTTTTGTTTTTGTTTCTATCTTTTATAAGAACTCATTTATCACAGAGTATTGTTTCTCTGTTGACAAGTATTATGGCTAAATTATTAACAAAGTATTGAAATAATTCTTTAATAAGATTGTATCTTGATAAGATAACCTATACTAAGCTTTATTGATTTCTTGTCCATCCCTCTGTTTAATTCATAAATTATATCAATCAACCTAACATATTTTGCTTATTTATTTCATTTTTACAATTATCAATACAACAATGATGAGTATATCAATATAATATGGGCTATATAACAATTTATATCCTTTGTTTTGCACTATCCATAACTGTTATATGTTTTATTGAGTACGTGTTTATTATGCACCGTTATTACCTTCTCTGTTAATCATAACTACGTTAAATCTTCTGCTGATCAAAATTTTGGTTGCCAAGAGAAGGTTAAATGGTAAACTATATATTACTATACATTGATGAAATAATGCAATGCCTTTTTTTTTTTTTTTTTCCTAGAAATGGTAGATATTTTGAATGCAAAGCAGCTTAAAATGTTAAAAGAATGGAATGGAAATCCAAGCACACAGTTCAAAGTAAGACGGTTTAGTAAATCATTTCTACAGAATTATAAGCCACTTAATCAGCTTAAGCCAGATAACACTAGAGACTGCTTATCTGAGAAGGTTGAAGAGAAAAAAGAGACTGACCATACTGATGTGAAAGAAGAAAAAATGACTATTGAAGAGTGATGAGTGATTAATGCAAATTTTAAACATTTATGTTAATGATGCATGAAGAAGTGTTTTAAAATATTTATTTTGTAAGTATTGTATTTGAAAACTGTTATACATTTTACTTTCAAAGAAGTTCTGCCTGATTTGTGTATTAATAATGTTTTTATCAACATTAAAACATAGTAACTTTATATACTCTGTTAAACTTTAATTAAAGTTTGTTTAATATTTTTGAAATTATTTTTTGTTCAAAATTCTGCAAAATGTCAAACCTTGTATATATGAATCTTCAAATGTTAGTGGACTACATATGGGTTAATTGTAATCAATATAGATACTAGAAAAGCTTTGAGAGATGTTGGATTAGTTCATTAGTTGTTAAAGTCAAAGAAGGAAGCTACAGGGAGAAAAATGGAAACATCATTAATAACCTTTATTTAATTATTTGAAAAGAATTCACAGAACTAAAAAGAGTAAAATTTTATTATGCAACATTTATTTACCATAAATTTTTGAATGATGAATAATAACAGAAAATAAGTGTCTGATTACTTCCACATAGGTTAACCACAGGAAAAATGTCCACTAATCAATATTTTGCCATTTTCAGCATCTAAAAACCTCAGCCGCTTCAGTTATTGAAGCAGGTCGAATAGGATATTCTATATTAATTTTTCTTTAGAGTTACCTAATCCTAGAAAAAATTCCTATTCTTCCAGATTGGGTGCTTACATTAGGGTTAGCCATCCATAGATATAAAACACGCATCTGGCTCCTAGACAGGTTAGATGTATCCAGCAGGCTTTTTGGGAGAAGACTTAGGAAAGGGGCATGGATTTTTCATTTTGGAACATAGAATTTTTTTGAATTAATAGAGGGACATAGAAAAATTTAGCAGTTAAGACTGGGCATAATCTTTAGTTAAATATAATGAACTATCATACCTTCTTCAAACCATGGTTTTGCAGAAACCAATGAAGACAGATAATAGAAGGTATGATAGTTCTATATTCATTGGTAGTTATAATAACCCTTTAGATTATTTACCTGAAACTTTTATGTTTAAAAAATATATACAGGTAAATAAATATTATGTCTTTAATTTCATTACACAAGTATTTTTTTCAAATTGCAATAACAACAAATGGCACTTACAATTTAATAACAAAATGGGCAAATTTACATTTTTAATTTAAGAAATTCTTTAGGTTTCTCTTTTTAAGATCTTCAGATAAAAATGACAAAGACTGTTCAAATATTTATTATATATGAAATAGTCATTTTAACTGCATTATGGTTTGATTTTCAATACTGGTCACTTAAACATGTGAATACAAAAACAAATAACATAAATGCCTATGAACTATTTAATTATAATAAGCTTCCTATAATCTCAGAAATTATAAAAGATTTTAATTTTATAAGAGCATCAAATCTAAAGAAATATAAGCTTTGGGAATATATTCAATCTTCACCTCTTCGTCTTTGCTGAAATGGGCCAAGATGTGGGTTATAATAACTAAAGATAAAAAGAAGTGTTGCTCAGGACAAAGTGAAATTTCCTCTAGTGAAGGCAACTCATTCAGGGATAATGACCCAAAATCAAGAATGTTGTCACCCAAGTCAGAGGTCTGTTATGCTATCATTATAAAAAATAAACAACTTTATTATTCTAAGTCATAGGAAAATGAATCTTAAAGATAAGCATATGTAAAGAAAAAAGTAGAAAATGGCAGTTCTGCCCGAAACTGATCAAAAGGAGAAAGGCAATAAAAATTTTGCCATATTAGCAAAATTTTAGTTAGGTTGACAAATATAAAAGAGCCAAAGCTAAGTAGTCATTGCAGNTATATATATTTTTTTTTATAGTATGAACATAATAATTATAACTAATATACAATAATTAATAATATCATGACCAACCAAAAGTAATTTACATATTAGTAGAGAATTTATGTTGAAGTTCAGTCAAGGTTGGTCCAAAAAAAATACAATTTGTAAAGAGTATGCATTTTTTATTATCTGGCAACATTTCGGATTACATTGTAATGTAATGTGAAGATGAGAGGGGACGTGTTGGGACCCCAATGGGAATTATATGGACTACTAGGCCTAATTATTCTAAACAGGTGTACTAAAAAATTTACTGTTTTCAACAAAATAGTTGTATTATTTTATCATTGTTGTAAAATGCAATTAATACTCAATCCTTTGTTATCCACTGTCATTAGCCATCTGCTAGCCGATTGCTCGATCCCAAGCTGATACCATCCCTAGGGGGGGATCCAAAAACTCTTGGATCCAAACAAGTAGTAATCCAATAGTGTGGATCCAATAGTTCATGATAGATGAAGCAGGAATTCCAACCCCTGAAGTTCATTAAGCTTTTATTTTGGTGGAAGTGTGAAAATGAATGTTATCTTGTTGGAAAAAAACTCCTTTTCAGTTGACAAAGCAGGATAATGCCATGACATTGCGTACAATCCTTCCAGTTGTTCGCAGTAGAGTTCAAAATTTATAAAACTATCCATTAGTAATAAATTCGTGATGAATAACACCTTCAAAATTTTAAAAAAATATAGTATAGATTTTTTTTTTTCTAATTGCCCCCTTGCAGCAACAGAAAAAGCAGTTTAACCATGATCTAGTCTAGCTATTGCTAAAGGGTATTCAGACTTCGCCCGTAAAATTACTTTTTGTCAGAGGTGACAATCTTCTAGTAAAATCTCATTTCACTAAGGTTTTTCAAAAAAATTTCACAAATTTCTAACCTCATGGCTGATTGCTGAGAAGTAAGTTCATGAGGAATCAGTCTACTGCTCTTTTTCTTCCTGCCCATGGAAAATAAATGGAGACTAACAGTACCTTTCGATACACCACACTCCTGACAAGTTCGCAAGTAATTGAAGACAAATTTGACTCAACTGCCTCCTGCAGAACCTCAAACCGATGACATGCTGATCAAGGATACTTCCCTTTTCTATTTCATAAATTACTTTAGCGGTTGTAAAATTTGTTGAAAATTGTTTTGTTTTTTTTCATGATCCTTGATGGTTTCGAACTCCTGCCTCATTCATCATCGGATTACACTTGTTTTGATACATGGACCATTTTCTTCAAGGAAAAAACTTTGATAATTTTGCAGAAGTCGAAATAGTAAGATTTCTTTGTCAGCAATCCAAAGAAATGGTATCAGATTAGGATCAAGCAATTGTTTAGCAGATGTCTAATGACAGTAGATAACAACAGCTTATACTTTGGATATTAATTATATTTTATATCCAAGATGTAATTATACAAATATCTGATTGAAAAATGGCCTTTTTATTATTTAAAGAAAGTGTTTTACTTTCATAACCAAAATTGGCGAGAATTTGATCGAAAATTAAAGATATTGAAACCTTTCAATAACTACCTCAACACCTATATTTTGGTATTATATGTATATATAACCTTTGGGGTGCTGTGGTATCACTGAAAGGTTTCAAGATCTTTTATTTTTTACTTGAGCCTATTTTTAATTTGGTCAATTACAAATAGGCTCAAGCGATTAATGAAATGTTTCATTAGATTAATCTTCAGGCTATAGGCATTCTTGTGTGACTACTACGTCAAGTTTTATTGGTTACACCTTTATCTGATCACCAATTTTTGCTAGATTCTTTCTACTAACAAGGTATCTAATTTAAGAACACTTCTTACAATATCCAACAATTATCTTCTACTACTCTTTCTTCTCTCAGGCTATCAGTTTCTATCTTTCTTATCACTTAATTTCCTTTGATTTAACTGACTGAAAATTTTTTCTTTCCCACACTGCCTCCTTCAAGAATTATTTCTCATTTCACATTAGGCACTATTTACTTTATAGGTATTTAATGATAATATAAAAAGTAAAAAACATACCTGAAATCAGGTAAATACAGCTTCTGAGAAACTTGATTTTATATTTAAATGTTGGACATTGTTAATTGTAGTAATTAAACATTTGAAACAAAGAAAAATTTTGGCAAGGAATTTCATAAAGGAAAATTTGTATATGACAAGTATTAGGTACTATCTATGATTTTATTAATTCATAAAAGCATTTTTTTAAATTAGTTGAAAAGCTCATTAACCACAATATACCAAAGTATATATAAAATTAACAGTTTGGAGAGTGATGGGTCTCATTCTTCAAAAATTATTAAATAAATATTCCTCTTTTCACAATGTCTTTCTGTAACCTAATAATTGATCAATCCTGCTCTTACTGCATATGAGGAGAGGATAAGGGTGGAGTTTTAGGGCAATTAAGTTCACAGATTATTATGATTTGAAGAAAGGTAGCAACAAGCAATAGAGAATATAAATGCGGAACATTTTAATAAATAACAATTAACATAATTTTTTTTTAAATTGTGAACACTTTCGTTTTCATTTCGAAAATAGTACAGCAATTTTGTTCATTACAAAAAATAAGTGCATAAAAATACCTAACAAAATATTTTAAGTATGAGAATCTAAAAGATCTTCAAAAAAAATTGTTTATGCTATAAGGAGTTTACAGGTGTCTTTCTTATAGGCAAAATTAAGTTAAAAAATTACAATAAATAACACATATCATGAAGACAACTTAAAGTATATTAACTATCAGTAACGAACTTAAATAATAATTAACTATCAGTAAGTAGAAATAATACTTCTATTGAAATGTAGGCCTTAGACAGCACCATTATTAATTTCAAATCAACCTCATAAATTGAAACTTTTATTGTCATACTGTCCATTGTCCGTCTTCATTGGTTTCTGCAAACCATCTGTTAGCCAACAGAAGATGGTTTGCAGAAACCAATGAAGACGGACAATGGAAGGTATGACAGTTCTATATTCATTGGTAGTTATAATAACCCTTTAGATTATTTACCTGAAACTTTTATGTTTAAAAAATATATACAGGTAAATAAATATTATGTCTTTAATTTCATTACACAAGTATTTTTTTCAAATTGCAATAACAACAAATGGCACTTACAATTTAATAACAAAATGGGCAAATTTACATTTTTAATTTAAGAAATTCTTTAGGTTTCTCTTTTTAAGATCTTCAGATAAAAATGACAAAGACTGTTCAAATATTTATTATATATGAAATAGTCATTTTAACTGCATTATGGTTTGATTTTCAATACTGGTCACTTAAACATGTGAATACAAAAACAAATAACATAAATGCCTATGAACTATTTAATTATAATAAGCTTCCTATAATCTCAGAAATTATAAAAGATTTTAATTTTATAAGAGCATCAAATCCAAAGAAATATAAGCTTTGGGAATATATTCAATCTTCACCTCTTCGTCTTTGCTGAAATGGGCCAAGATGTGGGTTATAATAACTAAAGATAAAAAGAAGTGTTGCTCAGGACAAAGTGAAATTTCCTCTAGTGAAGGCAACTCATTCAGGGATAATGACCCAAAATCAAGAATGTTGTCACCCAAGTCAGAGGTCTGTTATGCTATCATTATAAAAAATAAACAACTTTATTATTCTAAGTCATAGGAAAATGAATCTTAAAGATAAGCATATGTAAAGAAAAAAGTAGAAAATGGCAGTTCTGCCCGAAACTGATCAAAAGGAGAAAGGCAATAAAAATTTTGCCATATTAGCAAAATTTTAGTTAGGTTGACAAATATAAAAGAGCCAAAGCTTAGTAGTCATTGCAGAGAGTGAAGATATCAGGGGGGGGGGGGAGGTGGGAGAAGAAAACTGTTTGCACAATATTTTTCAATCTAAAAGCACATTTGATATATTTTTCATAAAAAGAGATATATTATAGAAAAGTTTGAACTAAAACCTATTAAATGGATGGGAGGTTTATATGATAGCAAAGTAGAAAAAAAAATGGAAATGTCCATGACAAAACTCTGATCATGGGATCCTAGATACTATAAGTGCTCAGCTATTAATAAATATTTATTTTACAAAGTAATGAAAATTTGTGATATAAAAATAATATTGTCATTTAGTAGCAGCAATACTGTCTAGGATAATGGTAATCTCTAAAAATGAATTTAAATTACTAAATATGAAACTACTAAATATTTATGTGAATCCATTATAACTGTCAGGACCAGTCTACTAGGTAATATAAATCTATAACAGAATGTATAATAATAGGAAGCACAAAATGCATAAGACATGAAATGTCAAAAGAAATGAAGTACTGATAAATAATTCCTCAAAGGAGATGTTATTACTTTATCTTCAAATACTTTTTAAAAATAAAAAATTTAATAACAAATAAATAAAAAGTCTGTTAAGCTGGAGCAGTGAAAACTTAGAAATAAAGGGGAAAATTAAATAATAATGGAAGATTAATTCTCAGTTTAAACAAAACCTGTTAATACTAACAGGTATTATATCCAAGAATGGGACAGACATATGTGCAAGGTGGATGGTCATATATACAAAAAGGGAGTAGAAGTATGGAAAAGATGGATAGTCAATTAAATTATGAGAGTCGAGCTATGGAAATAATGGATAGATGGCATAGCTAAGAGAAAGGCAGCTAAAAATCTGAGAGAAAAACAATCAGGTACAAAATTTCCTTATGAAAATAGTTTCCATCGTGAAATTCATTAATAAATACGATGAAAATAACTCAAATTATAATACTAATAAAATTTATGTAGTATACATTGAATTTATATTTGAGTAGCACAAGAAAATATTTGCTTACACCAGTTCCTCATTTATATTTATAATCAGTTTTGTTCAGAGTGTAGAACAATGATAAGTATTTATGAAATTACAAGATTGAGAACATGAAAGCAGAAAACCAAACATGGCTAAAGCATGTAAAATATCTGCAGGCTTTAAGCAGAATGCAAGGAAGAGGCAAGCTTTCCAGGCAAGGCCCAAATGGCTTTTTTCTCATCCTTTCATAACCTATGCAATTTCAAGTTGATATATATTTTAACAGAAGCATTTTTTTATTACTACAACAAGAAGGAATTGAAGAAGATTGTTGTCTGTTCCATCAATAAAATCTAAGTTATTCAATATAGTTCAGCTTTAATTCTAGTTTATAGAATATTTGTTTGGAAAATAAAAAATTTCTGAAAATTGCAGTAAAAATTTTAAATGTGAAATAATATTAACTATATTCTTTTCCTAGCAATATAGAAGACACTAGTTATAATCCCTCTTGTTGTTAAAGGCTACTGTTAAGAAAACAGTCATTATTTACTCAAGTAAATATATTATTTTTTTAATTTTCATTTTACTGATTTGCTATTTTTTTTTAACAGCACTCAATATTTAAAATTTAGTTTTAACTTTTATTTTATTCATATTAATTTTTGCATATGTAATATGCTCTAGCTAGGAAATGAAACACACTCATATTAAATCGAACTCCTCATGACAAATATTTTGCAATAATATGAATCACATAAACAATCATTCATTTATTTTGATAGGCTATAGATTTTGACTCTATTAAATTTCTGAAAATACAGAAACATTTTTTCATTTCTTATTTGTTTGTAAAAAAAAAAAATTTCCTGATCCCATGAAAATGAGTTTGAAATAGAAAATGTAGTTTGCATTGTTACCTAAGTAAATATGTTCTTCAGAAATTTTTAGTCATAAGTAATTTCAATAAAAATTGACCTTTAAGAAGAAAATTGACCATGTCATGAAAATAGCTGTCATTTTTACAAAGAAAGAAGCACTAAATAAAATGACTTTTGTAAAATAAAATAATAAAAAAATCAATGCAGATCTGCAGAAAACATACTACTTTTTAAAAGTAATAATAAAGTAAACACTTAATAAGCCCTTTACATTGTTCTTACGAATAATTAAAAAATAGGGAAACAATGTTCTAATGACAATTTTTATAAATAGATATTGTAGCAATTACATACAATAATTTATAAAATAAAATAAAATAAAATAAATGCCTTCTTTTTTAGTTTTTAGGCCATTAAAACTTTCTAAAAAACAAAACAAAAAAAACTAGGCCTAACATTGCATAACAGTTGTACTATTATGAATATCTTAGGTTTTCCATCACTTTTTCTAAGAATTTCCTTTAACCAGAAAGAAAATTTTGGAAGTTTTTAGGTTCACATTAGCAAAAAATCAATAGAAATGTACAGTATAAACATAAAATTAATAGCATAATTAATTACAGATGAACTTTCTAGAAAAAACCAAAAAAATCTATAATTGTTGAATGGTAGTTATCAAATTATTTTTCTTAAAATTGAATTATTAAAGTACTAAATAAAATTAGTTTCTTGTTCCCATTAATTTAAACATTATTGTTCCATTACATTTGGCACCAACTTTTTAAAAAAATTTTTTTTTTTTAGGTTGTTTCACAAGAGTGATATTCCAGTTTCTAGTTATTTTATTTTTTGAAAGGTTTTGGCCCAAATATAAATTATGCCTGAAAGATCATTATAATTATACTAATCAAATATAAATTAGGGCTTCAGTAAAACCCACACTCCAAATAGTTCTATTTTGCTATAACTTCCAAAATCGTCTTAAACAAAAAATAAAATCTGTTCACATAGATAAAATTTTGATATTTTTTGGCATTTACTAGATAGAATCAGAGAAAATACTGTGCTAACTTTTAAAAAATCAGTCACTAAAAACCTAATAGATTTGCCTATATTCCTTTGAAATTCATTAATAGTCATTTATAACAACAAGGATTTTATGTAGGAAGATATTAATAAATTATACAATTATTGTCAATAGTAAAAAAAAATACACTATGACGGTTGTTTTTAGGCCAAGCTGATACAATTGAATTAAAAAAATTGACTTATTCACTCAAAACATATATTTAATTCGAAATAAATAAATAAAATATAATTAAACTGTAAAAAAATTCGTTATATAAAAATTAAAAGATCAATACAACATGCATATCAATTAATATGCTGTATGTAACTAAATTAAATTTAAAAAATGCTCAGCAGTATGAATAAAAATGTAGGCAATTCAAGTTATTAATTTTCCAAATTGACCCCGAATTCATTAATTTGGAGAAAATAAAAATCTGATGTTTCAGGCAATACTTTGCCAAAAAAGGTCCATTTTTTTGTATTAATTAACATGGACTTAGTATATTTTGTAATGTTACACCCTGGGTTTCCTTGTTTTCATTAATATCATCACTATACATTACTACAAAGGAAGAATGTTTTTTTTTTCATAAAATTTGAAAAAACTAGATCAGCAGGTTCTCGAAATTTGCGATTGATTTAAATTGATCAGAAGATAACTCAAGGCAAAATGTATAAAGTGCACATAAAGCAATTAGGAAGACAATTTGTGCTGAATGGTTTCATTAACCAAGTAATTCTTTGTTTCAGGAATTGCAATAATTTTCTTAGAACTATAATTTCACTTTCATACATAAGTATTTTAATATTGTAGGTAATGAGGAAATTACTGTCATTTCATCATTATCTAAATTAGTTTTTGCTCACATACAAGTTTATAGACAAAAAAAATTAAAATTTTAGTAATTTTAATTAAAATTTCTATAAAATAAAAATTGTGCTTCATAATAAAACATTATAAATATACATAGAATTTACTTGCACACAAAATCTAATTAGATATATTGCATGATTAATGACCAAACTTTACTTATTGTTTATCACATAAAATGTGCTTTAACACATGGACGCTTAAAATTCAAAAATCATCTTACAGCAATTATTCAAGTTAATCATGAACTTTTAAGTCTTATAAGACTTTAATTTTTTTTTTTATTGAAAAATTCACTTTCTTAAAAAACTTGAAACTAATAAAATTTTTATACTACAAAATTTAAGATTTGAAAATCTATGTTTCACATATGAAACATTTATCACATATGTAAAATAAAACAAAAATTTTTTATACTTAAATTTTATAAGCTTCAATAATAATATATATTCCAATTCTTTATGACTAAACTTGGATAATTTTGTGACAAACACAATAAAAATAACCATAGCAAATATAGCTATAACACAATAAAACAGAATCTTCATTTTAATTTATGGGATATTTTCTAAAATTTCATGTTAAAACTATTTCTCAATTCAGTAAAATATTTATTTTTCATAGAATAAAATATTTAGAATGGATTTTAACTAAAAAATATTTAAAGGCCATTCAAAGAAAGAAGCTTAAAGGTCTATTTCATTTTGTTAATTAAAGCAGAGCTCTATTTTCATAATTATTATTTTAGACCTCATAACCTCTAAACTAATAAGATAGCTTCTGGAATAAATAGCACATTCATCTACTTAATAATTTCTATTACAATCTTTCTCATCAACAATGACATAAAAAAAAATATAATAAGAAAATAATTTGTTAAATTAAACAAATTAAAGTTATTTATTTATCAGGAATAGCGAACAGTTAAAAACATTATGAAAAAATATTCAGACAAAAACCACGAGTACTACTATATAATTTTTCTTATACAATTTTTAGAGAAGAAAAAACGAAAATAAGACCAATATTCACAACCAATGTAACTTAATAAATATTATAATAATGAAACAATGAAATGTTGAGTTTTAACTTAGAAAAATTTATAAAGACTAGTTCTCAAAAACCTTGAGAAAAATGCATACTTAATAAATGTCAGTAAATAAGATAACATTACAATTATTTAAATTGAAATAATCAAGTAAAGATTCTAAATAAAACAAGAACATTACACAATAAGAATATTACTCAGTCGTGAAAATGGGATCTTTGAATGTGTGATACAACGTCCCCTCTCGCCTTCATCATGAAGGGCTATCATAGCCCTGAAGATAGCTTACAATGTAAGCCGAAACGTTAGCAGATAATTTAACAAATACACATTTTTAAAATTTGTATTTTTTGGATCTATCTTGACTGAACCCCAACCAAAAAAACATCTAATATAATATTAAAGGTCAAAGAAAAAAACTCTCCATTTAAATAATTACACAATAAGTAATACAAAAAAAATGGAATGTTAAAAATAATAATCAAGGAATTAAATTTATAAAATATATTGGCTGGGCATAAATTGTAACTATGAATGTATGGTTACTAGGAAGTCTCTATGTAGGCTAGGATGATGTATGTAGATAAGGGGTTTTGGGAGAGGAGTTGGAGTTTTTAGTAGGATTATCTCTGTGATTCAGTTGTTATTCAGAAGGGATTTTGGTGGTGTGTATGCTGACCATTAATTTTCTGTAGATAGCAAGTTTAACTTCCTCTCCCTGGTACAACTCATCTCCTCCAGTACCCTTTTTTATCAGTTGTCTCTTTCCAATGTGGCTGTCTTCCAATTCTGTACAATCAGAATCATGGACCATCCCATCCTGCAAACACAGCTTGGGTCTTCACACTCTCCTCTAACATGATACTCAGACTAAATTCTCATCCATACGAATTGTCTTGCATCAGGTTTATCATAAAGAGAATTTAATTTTTGATTATTTGTTTGCCTCCATTATTGTATCAATCATTATCCACATAGACAACTCCATGTATGCAGTGCAATATTTTCAGCTCATAGTCAAGTAGGACTTGTTCATCTGTATTGGTCAGAATCCATGATTCTTCTTCGTACAAACTGGATAACAGGAGTTTGATAGCCAGGATTACTTCTCATGTGGCATTTTAATTCAAAGAAACATAAGCTAAACTAAATATGTAATTGTAGAAGATGAGGCAACCAAGGTAAGTGAATTAGCTTTATATTTTCAATAGCATTGGTCCCTATGAGCATCTCCTCTCCTACCCTTATGTCCTCATCAGTGACCATATACTTGGTCTTACTGGATTTTACCATCAATCCAATTTTATTTGCAGGGCTTTCTAAAGCCTCTGCTAGAGAACTATTTTTCTGTTTAATTAATTTGACTTCATCTGGTGGTTCAAAACTATTATGCTCCGGGTTTGAGTCTGGAGTAGATTCAGAGTCCGGCTCAGGCTCTGGGATCATTGACTAGTAAATTATGAAAATAAAGCAGTCATATGTCCAATACCTCCTCCCTATTTGTCAGCAGAGTGGCATCCTCTGCTGTGCACACTGTAAGTCCAGTTTTAAAAGGCTTACTACACTTATTCACCTTTTGTAGAATTTATGGGATTCATTCTCATTTCTAAATTTTTGTACTTTTTCTTCTTTATGTTCAGGATCACTTCTATTTACCAATGCTATTTTGGTCTGTTGAAACAGTTAAGGAGCAAGCTCATAAGTAGGAAGACAAAGGTCCAACTTTACAAAACACTAATAAAATCTGTATTAACATGTGCTTCCCAAACATGGACCCTAACCAGTAAGTACAAAAATGATCTCCTTATCCTCACGAGGAATATATTACACAGGACATATGGGCAAGTAAGAAATGAGGGAGGCTGGAGGAGAAGAAATAACAGGAATTTTTATGAGTTCAATGACACAGATATGGTAACATTTATTAAGCCCCAATCTTTGGGTGGGCAGGCCATATTACTCAGATGAGCCAGGGGGAAGTGCCAAAAATAATCCTGGAATAAGTAATTCATCGCCCTAGAAGAAATGGACAGCCCAAACTTGGTTGGATGGATGGTGAGACCCACAATGCATGAGACCTGCTTGGGGTCAAAAATTGGAAAACAGCCGAATGGCAGAGGTTCATAGAGGAGTCACCAAGGGTTATCGCACCATCTGGTAGGTAGGTAGATTACTATGAGTGACTACTTAACCCACTCTTCCTTCCCTACCAGTCTATGGCAAAGTTAAGCAGTCTTACTCTCTTATGCTCATTGCTCTCTCCAGTCTGTAAGATACATTTTCTCTTAGTTACATCCATCTTTCATAAAACATGGGAAATCTACTAAGATTACTTAGCTTCTCTGTGATGGATATTCAATTTTAGATCTAAATTCAAAACAGTAGAGTAGAAAAACATTAGAAATTAAAAAATCTTGCTATTAAAACTCAGTTTAATCTAAATCACTTCAATTTAAATAACTGTAAGTCTAGCAAGCAACTAAAGAACTGACAACTATAATCTTTTGATATTTTATGAGAGCCAATAATAAATGTATTTGCTATAAAGGAACATCAATAGGGAATAAAAAAAGTTACTTATCACTAAGATATGGTCACACAACGGTGTCTACAAATGAGACAATATGACTTCCACTTTGTACTAAATTGGTTACCCAATATGGGCAATATTACATAAAAATATAACAGAAAATAAATCAAACATAAAACATTAAGCAAATAAAAAATATAAAAATATAAGTTAAGATACCTCACTCTTAATACTTAGAGTGGTCTTTTAACTTTAATTGATGAAGTAACTGTATCATCAAAATAAAACAGACAATATTGCCTTAATAAACAAAGAAGTTTTTTATATCAGATTAACTTGGTACATTATTTAAACATGTTTTCCTAGCAGACTTAGCAGGACTAATAAGTTAAGCTCACTTTTGAATTACAAATACATAATAAATAAAACTTAAATTAATTTAGCGTAAATGCATTCTTGGTAATAAATTGTTCTGACTAAATTTTCGAAATATCGATGCTTCTCTGCATCTTATTACCAAAATTAAAACCGCAAAAATATTTGTGCAAAACTGCTAGGATAAATACAACTATAAAATGATTAAATTAATAATACAATTATATTGCATTGAATGCGATACACTTATACTTCAATCCAAAAATTTCCATTTATCAATTTTCTTTTTTTTTTTTTAGTTTATCTCATATCATATTTTCCCTAAACTTAAGAAAGTATACTTATGAGATTATTTTTATTACTACAATTTCCAAAAAGGTAAAAGATAGTCCTTTGTAATTTATCTTACTGCTTTCCAGTGACTTAACTGTAATATAAATATTCCTCTTTATAAAATTTTTCTCAGTAAAACAAAAATTACCAACACTTCTTTAACTGATAATATAATTTTAACAAAAAACAAAAAATTAACAAATTGTACAATTATCACATTTTAGATAAAATTAGGTAAATAAATAATGTAACTTATTTTATTATAACTAAAGTTTTATATTAATCGCTACTCTAAATTTGATCTAAATGCTCTAAAACATCACTTAATTGTTTTTAATTCATCACATTATTTTGTCTTATTTTTAAATTATGAATTAATAAATAACTTTAAACTTCAGTAACAACCTCCAAAAATATTGCTCACACAATCACTTAAATTCATCAATCAAACATTGATATATGATTTAATACAAGAGAGTTTTAGCAAATAGTAGTTAAGAAACTTTTTAAGTATTTTATGAATGAAGAATTATTGGTAATTACAGAGGGGTCTGGATAGTAATAATGTAACTTAAAAGTTTTCAAAATTAATGTTAAAGAATAGAAGTTACCCTTATGAGTTACCCTTATTAAACTCATTAATGAAGTAGTATAGTGGAAAAAGTTGTAAAAATTATTTATGATTCTAGAGACAACACACTGCAAAAAAAATGAAGAAACTTAATTTCGACAAGATTCTAAAGAAATATAGAATGAAAGAAACAAAAACGACTCTACCAAATACAATGATAATCACTACATTGTATTTTTAGGTAGGAATTGCATAAACTGAGATAATTTCTGAGCATAATAATTGTTTAATACTTGTGCTTAAAATTTATAAATAGGGAAACCTTTCTATTGATGTTTTGAGCTATATTAAAAAAATCATAAAATAATTTGACTGTTCAAAACCAAGATTTTCGAAGTTTGGAAAATGATTTTGACTTAAAACATTAAACAATTTCTAACCTAAGTTTAACACCCACTATTCTTCAACTAAGTTTGCTTGCTACGTTTGATATTTAAAACATATTTCAATTCATTTTAGTGCTTCACACTGTTATGTGGCCTCTCTGGCTTAAAATTTTTTAGTAAATCGGCAGGTTTCAAGTTAACTCTGACTCTTTTGCTGATTAATGTAATATTATTTTATACCAAGTATTTATAATAAAAAGGATAATATCTAATTTTCTTACCCAACAACCAAAATCAAGTTTGACAGAGCATAAAAAATTTCCAAATCAACTTCCTTCCTAATCTATTCTTTGTATCATTAAATAATCATTTCACTGCTTCATAAATAGGTAAACTACATTTAAATTAATGTTATAGTTACTGAATTAAGAGTGGAAATTAAGATAAAAGAAGATAAACAGTTTTAAACAAAAGTTAATCTCCACTCCTAAAAATTTGATTTTGCTGATTAATAAAATATATTTTGGTCAAATTATACTTTGTTTATATTAAAACTATGAAAGATAGAGCAATTCAGGGTTTCAAGTAAATCCCCACTTCCATTAATCTGATTTTACTTAAAACTATCAAAATCTTTTAAATATAATTATATTGTACTTCATTTTGGTAGTCTGTTTCAGCTACAGCAGTAAAAAAGCAATTTTTATTTCATTGAGTTAGATAAAACTCTCAATTCAGATTTCACTGGATTTCACTCATATCTCAATATCTGATATTACTCATTGCAAACTGTCTATTTATACTTCAATATGACTGTTATGCGTGCTATACGGTTGCACAAAAATATAAAATTGAGAATTAGGGAACCTAATTTGAGAATTTAGGTTGGGAACCTAAAGCTTTATTTTAAAATTAGAGGCTTCAGGTATACCATCACTCCTAATGATCTAATTTCATTATTTAACTTAGAAAAAAAATTTTTTTTTATGATGAAACAAAAGTTATCTAAGTTGAAGCAATGAATTTTCAATTATTGAGGGTAGCAAAGGAGTATAGTTTTTACTTTTGTGTTCCTATTCTATAGAAATAAAATTACAATAATACCACAAAAATAATGCATGAAAATAACTAAATACTTTTCTCAAATGCTTAAAGAGTTACTACTAGCAATATGTTATCCTGGAGGGTTCATAATCTTTGTATGTCCATAATTTCTCAAATAATCCTACAATTTTGTCTTCTTTTCATTTCAATTGAAACGCTATTAATAGTAACAGACCTAAAAATAACTGGCTAAGTGTCTAAAACATACATACCTATTGCTTTTACACTTTATCTGAAATTTTCTTACAAGTTGGAAACCAAAAATGTAACATTGGGACGATTACCTCCTGTAATTTCAATGTTGATTGATATTTGGATTTATATGGGATCAAATCTTTAGAGATCTATGAAGTTGAAAATAATGAAGACCATTAATTTCTCAAAAGAAAAGAAATATGTTTAATAAGATATTAAATAATAATTGTTGTAATTAGTTTGTTTCTACAATAAATTTATATTTTTAACTTAAAAATATAGAACTAATGTTTAACTCGAGATTTAAAAAAAATGTAGATAGAAAGAAACTGATTTTTATAAATACTAAGATAAGATTACTAATTTTGTACTGAAGTTCAGGGTTTCTTCTTTTATCAAATTCATCTATTTATGGCATTTATGGACTAGCTTGGTACATCACTATAACAAATATCCTGCTATATTAAGTTTAGTTTATATTCTTATTTAAGGATTTGAATAGTAAGAAAGATATCATAAATTCCAGGCTTGACCCTGTAGAAAAGTTACTTTTAACCAAGCTTTTGCGCATCATATCACATGATGCCATCACGGCTTCTTCAGCACTGAAAATAGAATGAGGCCCTGAAGAAGCCATAACATAATGTGCTAAAGCTCAGCAAAAATTCACTTTTGTGCAGAGCCAAACCCGGAAGAAGTATTTTTGAATATTTCTGGAGAACATGGAAGCCTCCATGAATATAGTAAGAAAAATAATAATATGGCTAAATATAATAAAAACAGTATTGTTTATGAACATTAAATTATAGGCAGCATAATTCATTTATTTAATTATTAATATATTTTACCTAATCATCTAACTTGAAATACATTTTTAATTTAAGTGTTTGGCGACATAAATATTACAAATACCTCGCAAATTATTTTCAAATGTTTATTTTCTTAAATACAATTTGCTTGCTCTCAATGTTGACTGTTCAAGTTATCTTTACTAATTGGAGTGTTACATGAAACCTGACATGAAAAATTATAAAATTTAACTAAATTTATCTTACAAGATCTTTCATATCAATAGCTCAGTCATTGATTTTATTACGTCAGTAATTTTAAATAATTTATGTCAGTAACATACAGTGGGTAAAATGGGTTAGTTTTAGAGTATTAATTAGTTCAAGATCAATATCCCAAACAAGCAAAGGCAATTGCTGTACTTTACAAACCTAGCAAGCCAGAACTATGCTAGCTATTTAAGACTCAATAATACAATAGTAGATCAAAAGAGCCTAACTAAATACGTGTCAACTTTCAAAACTCCAACTACTTGTTGTAATGTGTAAAATTACAAGCTATACTGTTTTGAGCTATTGTTGGTTTAAATTACTCGGGAATGAACGCTTCACTATTGCTGGTTATGTTATTTATCACTATTTTTTTTTTTTTGTATTTTAACTTATTTTTTATTACTGCTCAATTGTGGTTTGAAGCAGTTTAAACCTTTCTGTAGTGCAGCCTAGAGAAATTACATTAGGTTTACAGGAAATGAAACTATTTTAAAACAGTGGCAGATATAATTTAAAAAGACCTGACTTTAATAATTCTTATCTAAATTTTTGTCTAATTCTTGTATAGTAAATAGAATCTTTCCTGTACTGAATTACACAATTGCATGGTACATGACTAAATAGTGACACTCTATCCAGCATAAATTAAGGACTACTTTTCGATGCATATGAAAATGTCTTTGATTAAATACTTTTTATAGATATTGCTGCATATGATCTAGTGATATTGCACTGCATTAATTCCAAAGAGTCATTCGTCTTATGAGATACTCTATACCTAGGACTAGCTACTCGACTAGAGTTTGTTAAGAGAGGTTAGTTTATTGAATTTTTAGCAGCGTTGGTTTATTCTGATCCATCTGAAATAGTGGTTTATTAATGGATCTCGTCAGAATTCACGAGCTGCTGGCTGTCTTCATCCATCCTGAGCCTTCGTACATCAGTAAGGGATCTTAATGGGGCTGGTGCCAGAAGGGTGAAGTTTCTTTCTGTAAAGAACAAATTAAATTATGAGCACAAATATCCATACAACAAAGATAGGAAATTAAAGACCAAATATTTCATAAATAAAATATTGCAATACAAGGACATAATTCCTTTAAAATAATTACTGAAATCAGTAGGCTTTATTATTCATAATAAGTAGTCAGGATTTGACTTTTCAGAATCAAGGATATGAATCCTTGGATCGATTGGACATAATGGGGCACAAGAAGGCAAATGAAACTGTTCGGCAATCTTAAGATTGACAATTCACTTCGATGATTTCAAGTTGATAAGGAAGCAAGTATTTCTCCAATGAATTACAATAAATTGATGTGTCTTGCACTGAGACCTGTGTTTGAGCTGACGGGGAGGATTGTAGGGGTTGGAGTTGGAAGAAAAGGTCTGTGCTAGTGGATTAGGATGGAATGACAGTTTACTGTGGAAAAGGCTAAAGCGGGAAGAAATTAGATCCTGAACAAAAGGAATATTAAAATTGTGGTGAAGAGAGGAATTGGATACGTAATAGGGAGCATTTGCGATTAACTGGAGGGTTTTGGATTGACAGGACTGGATTCGTTGGATGTTGGAAGGCTTGGCGGCACCCCAGATTTCTACTCAGTAAGTTCAGATTGGTCATAATAAGGTTTTGTAGAGCATCAGTTTGTTTTCAATTGTAAGATTGGAGTTCTTATTCATGAGTCTGTATAGAAGTCCATATCATCGATGGAGTTCTTGTCTTTTAATTTTAGTGTGTTCGCCCCATGTAAGCCTTGAGTCAAGATGGAACCCAAGTTAATGAACGGAATTTGAATGTGGTTAAGGAATATTGTTAAATTTCACAATTTCAGGGAAGTCTTTTTTCCACAGTTGGAAATAAACTTGAACGCATTTTGCTTCATTAATAAATGCAATGTATACAATTATAGATGTAGGTAAGGAATATAATTGCCTTCTTGGGAAGAATTACGGAGAATTTGACCTGTAATTAAATCATAGCTGGGTGATTTGAGTTTAGGCAGACGCAGATGATATACTTGACCTCGGAAGGTGTTACTGCCTTGAGTGGTAAAGACATAGGTAATGGCATGTCCAGAGACTCCTCAGTCTCCATGGTATTGGACAGGTCTAAGGGGTCTAAATGAGGAGTAAATGTTTGCTTGAGGTGCTGGGCAAACATTTCGGCCTTGTCTTTGTCAGAAGAAGCCCAGGAACCATCTCCACGGAGGAAGGGGGTAGAAGCTTCATGGCTCTAAAGGATTCTGCGAGTAGCAATCCAGAGCAATTTATCTCCTGCTGAGAGGAAAGACAAATGGGCATTAAAAGCCTCATTTCATAAAGCACCTAATTTTTGCTTCACGAACCTGGAAAGATGATTAAAGTCTTAGCGGGGTGTCTATATTTTTGGAACAACGCCCTGGAGCGGCGTTTCGCTATTATGAGTTTTCTTAGCGAATCTGGTAGTGGCTTTTGGGACTCAGAAGAGTATTTGGTAAATTTTGGTTTGAGATTAGCCATACATATACATTTCTGAAGGTTTATGGTAAAGGAGTGTACAGCATCATCTAAATCGTCAGAGGTTTTCAGAGATATTCCGAGGTCAGAATGGTGCAGTGATTGGCTTATTTGGAGGACAATACACTGCTAAAAGTGTGATAGGATAAGAGGTTGTAGAAATTGACACTGCTGTTGATTGAAGGGACTTTGTGGGAATGGAGGGGTATAGGATTTCTTAATAAGACACAATGCGCTCGCCCGTCAGGATGGTCTGTCCTATAAGTATGGTAGCCAGTAATTTTTAGATTATTTCGTTTAGTTAGTCGTGTTTCTGTCAGTAAAACTACGTCTATGTTTTTGTTGTCCTGTACTAGAGAGTTTGAATTTGTCAGTATGCGTCCAGATGACGTTAGTATTCCATAGAAGGATAGAAAAGGAATTTTTGTATGGGGGAATCATGGTGTGGGAGTTGGTAGGGTCATTTTGGTGACCAGGTTGGTCAGGAGGGATATTAGTGGCATGATGAGGGAGTTAAGTTGTGAGAAGAAGGAGTAAAATAAGGTGTGGAGATCATTAGATGAGGGTGGAGTCGGGACGTTAGAGATAGCGGGTCGTTCCCTCCTGGGTGGGGGATGCAATTGTGGTTGTGGCTCGTCTTGTCTGGGATGATCTTGAGTAGATTGCGTCATTCGAGTGTAGGACAGTCCTGGTTCGACAACTCTGAAGGGCGGAGGCACCACTTTCCGAACCTGAGCTGTGGTTGACGAGTAGGCAGGGTCCACTGTTTCAGCTCCTTGTACACCTGACAGCCCTTGTAGTTGGCAGGGTGATTTTTTTGGCACAGTGCACATGTAGCTGGAATGTTGCGGGATTTTGGGCAGCTCATACTGCTGTGAGCGCCTCCTCATTTGACACACCCTGGAGAGTATTCACAGTAGGCTTTTGTATGACCATATTGCTGGCATTTGTGGCATTGTACTACTTCTCGACTCTTACTCTACAGTGACAGAGCGAGGTCAAGCTGTAGATCTCTTGCCCGTTGGGTGTAGGGTCCACAAAGAACATTGGCAAGGGAGTTTTAGAGGTAGAGGTCTCCCCTCTCAAAGGTCGGCTTATGATCACATTTATGTCGTTTCTGACACTGAATCCCAAATCAGTCAATTCCTCCTTGATGAAGTCTGGAGAAGTTGTGTGGTGGAGATAACGAATCACCTCTCTTACAGCCCTCTCTTCTTTGAGCTGGTATTGGTGCTGCGCATTCGTTTCCTTTAGGTATAGTATTATTATATTTTTATAGGTATTTTTTAATAGTATTATTTTTTTTATAGGTGTCTGGGCTGTCAGGGATTATTTTGGTATCTTGCTGCCTGTTGATACACTAATATCTGCCAGGCCCCACTCACTCGTTCAACTGGAAGCACGACTGGTGGACGAAGTATTCCAGGGACTGCTGAATCTGCTTTCATATTTTCGCCTTCCACATCCTGAAGGGCTTGGAAGGGGTTATGAGTAGCAAAATGCGATTGTTCCTCTGACTGGGAATTCTGTTCCGGAAGCTGGGATGGCGGGGATGCTGGTGGAGGGATGGCAGGTCACGCCTGTGTGTGAGGTGCTGGGGCGGGTTGACATTGCGTTGTTTCGCTCGGTGGGGGTTCTGGTCACTGACCGGTGTCTCCTCTTGTCTTTTGGAGGTGTCCAAAAAAAAAAAAAAACTCCGAGCCTTGAACCGGGACATGGAGCTCGAGAGCCCTGTACTGAGATAGTGGCCTTAGTGAGGGAGGTTAAGATAAGACAGACAAATCTGAGCCCTGCCTGCTTGCTTGGGGCTATTGAATAAAGCGTTTGTCTCCACTCACTGAATTGTGGGTGATGTCTGCGACTTAACTTCTCCAAACTTCACACACTTGTTGAGCACACTTAGTTCTTGTAGCCTATTAATTTTCAGGGCATAACACTGCCTACAACCTATAATTAGAATTAGATAATAGGGAGCTACACAAATGAGAGGAATTGGCTGAATGTTATTATTTACATTAGATTGGAACAAATTACTACGTAGTAGCTGTCATTCAATGATCACATGATCAATAATCATGGCAAATTTCTCACAGAAAGATCCAGAGACACGAGTTAAGATAATAATAACTTAGAATAGGATAGTCAACCATAATTAGCTGTTATTATTGATAGTGACCTTATAGTCACCACACAACCTTAAATTGTTATCACTCTTATGGGAACTTCTAAAGTTCCCTAAATATTTTTGATAAATACGAATAAGCAACTGGTCTTGCTTTTTTTAAAATTGGCTTCGAGCCTTGTTGGAGTTTAATTCTATACTAATACATTTTTCATGTGTCCAATACAGATTAATATACCTTCATTCAAATCTAATGATAGACGGAAGTCTCATTAGAGTGAGCTGACCTCAAGGATTTGGTAATTTTAGCTGAAACTGATTTTGACTATTTAGCTAAGACAGTATTCAGACAGACAATAGCATACAAGGAAACTGTACGTTCTCTTCAGGATCATCTACAAACCAAGATCCAATGGCTCAAGTCTTAAAAGAGGGATTCTCACAATATACTCTACAAATGGCAGAGCTCATGAATTTGCATTCATTTGATTGTTCAATCACAATGCAAATTCCGGTTAGGCAAAAGTAACTGGGAAACTAATTGGTTCTGTTGGGTATTAGCACTCTCCTTGGCCAATGGCACTGCCTATTTGAAGTGGATAAGGTAGGAGTTAATTTTATCATGAACATTGGAGTTTTTGTTTCCAAGTTCTAGAACAGCAAATCATTTTTCCTCAAAATTTCCTCAATGTGATTTTGATGGCAATCAAATTCAGACATTAGGAGAAAAACTGCTCATACTAGACCAAGAGTTGTTCTTATTTATGAATTTGAGAAAAAGCACACTGGTTTACAGACCACATTCCAAACATTTTTAAGTTATACTGACCACATATTAAAAGGATTAAGTATGCCATATATTGAAAGCAACATCTAGCAAGATAACCTTTTTTTTTTTAAAGCAAAAAAAAGCATTAGGAGATCCAAGATAAATGTTATGCTATTTGGATGAATACGGGCTAACGAAATATCCTGATAAGTGCATTCTAGGTCAATGACAAGCTGAATTTTTTGGACATCATATATTGGCTGAAAGCATCAAACCTTTTAAAAGACATGTGACTGTCATTATGGATTATCTAAATTCATAAAGTATTATTCCATAAACAAAATAAGCCTGGCTTCCTCTATTCATGGTTAACTTGGAGTAATATACTCACTTCCATGATTCCAAGTATAATTTACTAAAGTTTTTCTTTATTTCTGCAATATATTATTTGAAGTTTTCTCCTATTTAATAATTCTTATTAAATTTATATATTACAAGCTACAATATAGTTAATTTATTACTGTTTGGTCTTTTAAATAATAATATAAAAATCATAATTTTATTAATGCCATTGAATATAGCATACATAATAAATGTATATCATTCTGTCCCATCAAACATTTATATAAAATATTTTGTTTTTAATTAATATTACTTTTTCATGCTTCACTAAGCTTATTAAGTAAAAAAACAATTTTGGTGATAAATTATTAACAATAGTGCCAAACCTCTGACATCATTACTGGATCGTTGATATGGTCTTGAAGGCAGCATTACCCGGGATGATAAAAGAGTGTTCACACTTCCTTTTAATAAACTTTCATCTAAAAAAATTATGATAAAAATGCTTTAATATTTAATTTAGGCTAGTTCAGAATGATATACATAAACACACACCTGCAGGCACGCACACACCCACAACGGCATGCGCGCGCGCACACACCCAAGACTGCACACGCGCACTCACACACACACACACATATATATATATCAGGATATTCGCAAAAATATAGTCCAACCCGGAAGATGAAATGGTAAATAAAAAAATATAGTTGAAATTAAAATCTATCTAATAATTCGAATTTAATAATTCGTAAAAATAATAAAAGAAATATTAATATCAAAAGTGTGAAGCATCATATATTGTACAACTAATAATAATGACAAGCAATATTCTATTTGGCATTGTTACTCATAAAATATTTCAAAAGTACAGTTCATTTGTCTTAAATATTGTGAGAATATACCTTTTGCCGAACTGGACACATATAAAACTGACTAAGTAGTGGTTTTGGGAAAATCGATCTAAAAGTAAATGAGAATACCAGTTAACTAAGTGGGCTCAATTATTATTTTTTAATACTTTTCATTATACTAGAAATGTTTATTTCATCATACTTGATGTTTTCATTGTAATGGACAGCAATCACTTTGAAATTAAACTAGAAAAATTTGAAAAAAATTAAATGAATTTTTAAAATCATCTACCAGTATAATTCAGAACCATTGATTTCTGCAAAGGTAGTCAAAACATTGTGAATAATGAAACATAATAAACTTATTTTAATAATACATATATATTTAATGTTTTATAAAGGATCGAATCATCACAATCATGTTTTAAGCTTTTCCATGACTTACATAATTATTTATAATAATAGTAATAATTATAAACCAAAAATATTCATTTTTTTATGAATGGTTTATTTACTTACCCTGGGACTGGTCTTTACCAGGATCTTGCTTAGCAGATATACGAGACTGGGGGCTCTTATTGCTCCCCACAATATCCTGAAATTAATATGTAAAATTTATTTTATTTACAACAAATAAGGAAATAAACTAAAGTTAAATAATAATAATAATAAATACAGAACTAATAGGATCTGATTACACACAAGTGATGTACCTCAGTAGAAACTCTTAAAAACTTAAGGACATAAACTGTTAAATTAAAAAGTAGAGAAATCACAATTTAAATGAAAGTTGGATAAATTACCCTGCACTCATTGATGGCCAGGCAACAGTTAAAAAATATTTTTCATATAACCACTTTTATTGAAAAATAAAGAAAAAAAAAGAAGTCACTTGAAACCATACCCTCCGTGGACAACTACATATCACCACATGATATAATTATATTACATATAATGTTCCTGTGAACAATATTTTTTCCATGTTTTCTGACATGGACAACTTAGATTCTACAATTGAGGTACAAGAAACTATTTCTAAAAATAAACATCCCCCCCCCTCTCATTATTCTAAACAGAAGTTTCCACAACTACACAGCAATGTTGTATTTAAATGGAAAAAATATAAAGTAGCAAGAGAACATTTCTCCCCTACTAAACTGGCCTGCCAATCTATTTCAAACACAAAAATACTCAAACACTAAACCAGGAAATACCTATTTTATATTATTGGCTAGAAATTATAATTACATCAATTAAACCCAAATAATTATTTAAAAAATTGCAGTATTATTAAACCACAAATATTTATTTCAATATAAATTCTATGTTTTTAGATATAATAATGAACAGCGCTAATATATCTAAAGTGAAACTAATGTGTTGGAATGCCCAATCAATAAGAAATAAATTAGTGTAATTTAAAGATTTTATCATCTCAAACCAATCACAACCTCAACCTGCTAAACCAATTATAGAAAACTGCAAATCATACAAACTTATGCCTCCCTATAGTAAATAACTACCTTCGCTACACACAAATATCAGTAATGCATGAAGAACTTTCTACACCTCTTATCAAAGACTGTATATTTACAACCATAGAGAAATTTTTCACATACATACATAGAACCCGAGAATAATCCAGTACAGCAAATTGTAAAGTATGAGAAGACTTCATTAAAACAATGCATGCAACAAACACATACTAGTGTATGAGTATACGATAGGCGGACCAAACAAATACTACTGTAACAGCAAAAACAAATAACTAACCACTATATTAATATGTAATAGTGTATTTTATTACTGGCCAATGTTTTTTTTTTGTTTTTGTTTTTTACAAATTTTCCCATTAATTACAATTTGTAAACTTATACTAATGTTGTACTTATATGTGTATATNCTCATAAATATATATATATATATATATAATTTAAAGTTACATGTTATGAACACCACACACGTGAATATTAATGTAAAGTACATGACTTGGACTCAATAAAGAAGTTACACGCCATTAAAAAAAAAAGTTATAAACATTAAAAAAAGAAAAACCAGTCTTATACCATGATATAAAATAAAATACAAACATTCACATTTTTTTTTTTTTAATAGTGCACATAGACTGCCAGTCATTGGCACTACACTTTATTAAAATATAACATTAATATCAACAATCAATCAATAAATATAAATTTTTTTTTCAAAAATTTTTTCTTCTTTACACAAAAAATGTCCATACCTGATTAACAGAGTTATCAAACTCATTTGGAAATCTGAACATCTTAAAGTTAGAAGACCGAGGCCAGGAAGTAGGTGGAGGAGAACGAATCATATGCTTATGAACTTCAGGCAAACTGAGAGGGTCTGCATCAAGCTCACTTAAAAATTCCTTAAAGCATAGAAGTCAATTTAAGTCAGTAAATTTATAGAAATTTGGTCTAAGAGTATATTGCCATGTGAAACCATTAGCTCAGCATACATACATATGGACATGTAAAAGTACATTGGGCATGCAAGAACTAATGTACATAGACATGTAAGATCTAATGTATATGGATATGATCATATTACATTTTTGATACCATATATAGTTGAAAACTAAGTTTAAATTAATTCAATTTAACTATTAATAATAGTAAATTATGTAAAATACTTAATAATGTGATGCCTTCCCATTAAGGAACAGGAATAGGATTAAGAAAATTATAGACCTATGATTTTATGAATGGTAAGGCAATATAACTGAAGGTTAAATTAAAAGATTTCAATCAAACATTCAGTCAGCTGGAGAGGTCCTCTTTTTGTATCCTTCCCTGCAGCAATCTGACATATTGTGTTAAAAAATTAGCTTAGTTGTAATTATTACAAGTACTACTCTTATATCATTTAGGTTGCAAATGTATAATATTTGATTAAATAGAGTATAAGAAGAGAGCAATTATTATTTTTAACTTTTGAATATGGTGTGGTAAATATTGTTTACAAGAATAAAATTATTTGCTTTTATTATTTATATTTTTTTAAGGGTCAAAGTATCTTCATTTTTCAAAATGAAGTCAAAAACTACTACAGTTGACTAGAAAATCAAAGTTAGGCTTACACAATAGCTTATTTTATTTATTTATTATTTTTTAATTAATTTTATAATGGCTGAGTAAAGACCAATTACAATGTTTTTTGTTCTCTGAGTTTTCCCTAAGAGGTCTCTATTTGTTTTCAACTTACTTAAATAAATTAAATGTAGAGGAGCCTATGGAAAAGAATATAAATCTTAACAATCCCATTGGGATACCCTCTTTGTATATCTTTGGTCATACGTATAGTCTTGGTGAAACGGGGTCAGATATCAAAAAGTTTCATACAATTTAACAAATTTAAATTTATAGTACTTTATGAACAAAATAAAAAAATGATCATGACAAAGTGGATTATTCGACCCTTAGATGAAAAAAAAATAGTAATGAATTTTTGAGAATATGACTATCTGCTTCATCAACACCCATGGGATCCCTGAAGAAAATAAACACAAAAGATTCGCCTCCAGTATATAATAACTGAAATTTAAACTAATATTATAACATGGAAATAGCAAAAAAATAAAATAGTCAATATAGCAAACTTCATGCAATATTAATTGTTAAAATGAAAAATGTGATATTGCTATAAAATTGACTAAAGTCAAATGAAATTGTTGCCCTTACAATAATATACTTAAAAAATAGACTATTTGATTATTACGATGGCAAAATAACTTGCCTGGGACATAAGATTAGTGTCATCAGATTCA
Organism: Oncopeltus fasciatus; assembly: GCA_000696205.2. Classification (NCBI taxonomy): domain Eukaryota; kingdom Metazoa; phylum Arthropoda; class Insecta; order Hemiptera; family Lygaeidae; genus Oncopeltus; species Oncopeltus fasciatus. The sequence goes on along the minus strand of KZ807669.1, from coordinate 255,861 downwards.
GATTCCTCCAGGCTATCAAGAAGACTTTCTCTACTGGCAAGTACTTGCTGGAATTGAATGCCATTTAATTAACAATAGCTTAAATAAAGTATATTTCAGAAAGAGCAAAGCAGTTCAAGAAATTAATCACTAACTTTCAGAAAGGGATTGTCATGTCTAGAAATTCTTAAGGCTTCCATGTCTGTGTCAATATCTCTGCTTCGACCTGGAGTTGACAAAGGAGATGTAGGATAGTTTGAAACCAAAATATTCCTCACTGATAAAGTTGAAGGAATTCTAGTGACATCAACTAGAAAAATGAAGATATTCTATAAAATAACAAACATTTAAACTAACTTCTATCTTTGAGAAATACCTCATAATTAATTAAGTACATTCTCAAGCATTGGAATAAAACAATTCCGTTTACCTGGCTGATTACTACTATCCATTTCATTAGTACCACTGATTTCAGAATTTCGTTTTCTTTTGAATAGATTAACAAGAAATCTTACAGGCTTTGTTTTAATATCAATTCCACAACCATTGTCATTGGATGAGATATTCAGCATTATCCAAAATAGAAAGCGAAATCCATTATAAAAGACTGAAAAGGTACTAATTTGGAGAGACGGAAAATCAATGTAAAGGTATTACTTTTATTCCCATTGACTAATGGCTATCCACTACCTTAATACTTAGTGCCTAAATCTGTTTATGAAACTAATTTAATACTTTCCCTATAAAATCAACAGTACCTAACCCTATCAGTCGCCGATGTTGACCGCACAGCTGATAACGTAAATCAGCCCGAGATTGCGCAAACGTTTCTACGTATAATTAAAATTAAAGCATGGATTACAAATTTATGTGAATTAATATTACCTAATTCAGGTAATTGAACAGGACTAGGCCTTTCCACAGACAAATACAAAACCACAATCAGATCTTTAAAAAATTTTCTTGTTGAAATCCCAGATGAGAAAATATTCGTTTCCCATAGAGTAATTCAAAATTATTACTTTTCCAAGCAACCTCTTAAGAAGTGTTTCAAATTCCTGACTTAAAGATTAGTGGTTTGAAGATACTCAAAATTCATTTTTAAGCAAACGTAATCATTCATTAGAGAAATTAAGCATTCTGATTTTAGGAATTTCCTTTGTCGTTGACAATAAAATTTTGCCACATATAATTGTATAACCAAAAGGAACAAAAGGATTAGTACAAAAATGCATTAGGGAAACAGAGTTATATTTAACAAATATACAGACACAGACATAGCTTCAACGAAGCATATGTAAATTAAACAATATACACTATCTCACATTACCACAAGTGAATTAAGTTCATTACTGTTCATAATTGTGCTTGATGTGCTTCCAGAGTTTCCCTTCGTTAAGTCTTTCGAACAATTGTTCCGTAGCTAGATCAAAGCCTCTTTCAAAGATAAAAGCTCCTGAAATAATCACCAACGCATATGTAGAGGATCTCTTGAAAATAGTATTGTAGATAGTATTGACTAGAGACATTTTATAAGAGTTTGATTTAATTATATCTTTGCAAGTAGTGAAACAGAAACGATCTTTTTGTACAGGTTATAATCAGCTGAGGAGCTGTCGGTCACTGGGTGTGAGATATAAAATAATTAATTCTACATTTATGCTTTATTTAATTTTTTAATATTAAATAAATATTTAACCAATTAAAAAACACTCTATATTAAAGAGATATAAATTAACTAAGGGATTTTTGTTTACAATAATTTAATGCATTAAATTTTGAATGATATTTCATGCAGCCGGTAGGTGTGCTAGGGGGCTAGGTTGGGTTAAAACTATTGTTATCTTTTTTGGGGAATTTTAATTATGGAAGCTTATGAAGTTATTGTCAATCAGCCTGTTGTTATAGATAATGTGAGTTGGTTTATTAGTAATTTCTTAAGCATTATATAACTTTCTTTGATGTATTTATTGAACAAGTTCTATATTTTGTCTTTATTGTTATTGTATTATTTAGGGTTCTGGCGTTATAAAAGCTGGTTTTGCTGGTGATCAGGTTCCAAAATGTTGTTTTCCAAACTAGTGAGTATAATTTGGCTAATTATTCTTTATAGGGTACTTCTTAATTTCTTTGACATGACATGTGTCACAAATTTCTATTGTCTTGTACCTAACGATTTCTGATTCATCACTTAATTTATTTTTTAGCATTGGAAGACCAAAGCACATTCGTGTAATGGCAGGTGCCTTAGAAGGAGATATTTTTATAGGACCTAAAGCAGAAGAGCATCGGGGTCTTTTGAGTTTAAAGTACCCCATGGAACATGGAATTGTCACAGACTGGAATGATATGGAAAGAATATGGCAGTTTGTATATGGCAATGATCAACTTCAGACATTTGCAGAAGAACATCCTGTACTTTTAACAGAAGCCCCTTTGAATCCCAAAAAGAACAGGGAGAAAGCAGCAGAGATATTTTTTGAATCATTCAATGTGCCTGCTTTATATGTTTCTATGCAAGCAGTTTTGAGTTTGTGGGTTTTTTAAGTTTACTAATTTTTTTCATTAGTGTTTTATTATGTACTTGTTATTATACATATATATGTTTGACAGATATGCAACTGGAAGAACTACTGGGGTTGTGTTGGACTCTGGTGATGGTGTTACTCATGCTGTTCCTATTTACGAAGGATTTGCTATGCCACATAGCATTATGAGGGTAGACATTGCTGGGAGAGATGTATCACGTTATTTGAGGTCAGCTTATATCAGTAGTTGAGATTAGTTGACCTTAGTGGTCTAAGGGAAAAATTGTTAGGTTTTAGTTTATTGGCCTTATAATATTAACATAATTGGGAGACTTATTAAAGCCAGTATAACATTAATTCTGGCTTTTGAGGTTAAAATTAATAATATACATTTACTAAAACTATTTTATTACCTAAGGCATTTGCTTTAATAGAAAGCTGTCGGTCACAACTATTGTTTTTATTTATTATCACCAATGATTGATATCTGGCCATTTCTCCTCACATTTATTTTATCATTTATTACTTGATAAATAATAGTTCTTTTTTTAATATTTTTAGGAGTTGGTAGTACAGAATACAGAATGATAATTATTTTATTAGTTAACAGTTTTAATTTTTGTTCTAAATTGTATGATTTGGCATACATGTACGAACATATATGCATGGATTTGATTGTTTAATTCAGCATTAATTTTTTTAATTGAAAGAAAGTCAATAAAATGAGAATGGATAAGATTTGTGAATAATTTTAAATTAAATTATTAATAGGAAGGAGGTTGTTCTTAGTTCCTAGTACAATTGTAACAACTTACTAGAATGACTAGTACTATTTAAGAGAGATGTCTTAGGTAAATTTAATTATTTTTGAATATTATAAAATTCTAACATGCCTTTAAATTTTATATGATATGTTTACTGGGTTTTTTTTNTGAGTAATCCTTCATTCAGTATGAATTGTTAAAAAAAAGAAATACAGCCAATTATATTTCTATTCTTGCTAATTTTTAACAGTTACCTCCAAAGCAGTTGTTTTTAATGGAACCTATATATTTTTCGATAAACTATAAATAGGTCTATTTGACAATACAGTTTTTCAGTTTTTTCATTCACTATCTTTCAATTAAAAAAATTAATGCTGAATTAAACAATCAAATCAATGCATATATGCTCGTACATACATGCCAAATCATACAATTTAGAACAAAAATTAAAACTGTTGTCGAATAAAATAATTATCATTCTGTATTCTGTACTACCAACTCCTTAAAATATTAAAAAATGAACTATTATTTATCAAGTAATAAATGATAAAATAAATTTGAGGAGAAATGGCCAGATATCAATCATTGGGGATAATAAATAAAAACATAATAGTTGTGACCGACAGCTTTCTATTAAAGCAAATGCCTTAGGTAATAAAATAGTTTTAGTAAATGTATATTATTAATTTTAACCTCAAAAGCCAGAATTAATGTTATACTGGCTTTAATAAGTCTCCCAATTATGTTAATATTATAAGGCCAATAAACTAAAACCAAACAATTCATTAATTGTTTAAAATTTATGTGGGATAAAAAACCACAACCAAATAAAATATTTGAAAAGAAGACTTTTCCGCAGCTTTCTTGCCAAGACTTCTCCAATCCTTGTAGTATTAACACATTGCCTCAGTGCGGACTGTTGAATTATTGTAACATTACTTGGTTGATTAATTTGTAGTTGTATATTAAATTACCTTGTCTCTTCAGCATTAGATACAGGAACTTACATCTTAGAGTTATACTATAAAATACCAGAATTTTATCGCCTCTTAAATGATATTAGAATTTTCTGTTTTCCTTGGGCACTCAATCATGTTCACTGGCTTGATTTTTTAAAATAAAAATAGCAATATATTTATAGTCGTAGTTAGGTAACAGATACTAGCTATTTACTGTGTATATCTATATCTTCAAGCTTTTTAGTCTCCTAATAATTAATTTTTAGTAACCCAGCATTACCTCAATTTGCAAGTGTACCTCTATCTTATTGGCATACTAATATTACCAGTATTAAAACCTTATTCTGTATTTTTTCAGTAATAAAAGTTATTCTAATGGGCCTACTGAAAAATATTCAATATTATAAGATGCGATTAGATCAATTGCATAAATATTCCATTTTATATTTTTTAATGTTTTGATTATATCTATTTTGTTTTTAATTGAGTTAGCAAAATAAAATAATTTAACCTTTTTTTTTTTTTAGATTATTACTCAGAAAAGAAGGAGTTTATTTGAAAACCACATCAGAATTTGAAGTTGTTCGAACTATAAAAGAAAAAGCATGTTATCTTTCCAGCAATCCCCAGAAAGAAGATTCTGCTGATACTGAAAAATATCAATATATTCTTCCAGATGGTAGTTCCCTAGATGTGAGTAATGCAATGTTATTCAATTGGCATTTTTATAATAATAAAAAAACAAGTTTGTGGATTCTTAATTAAGTTATCTAAATAAAAAGATAATTGTATGAAAAATTAAAGCATGTTTACTTTTTAAAGGTTTGATTCACAGTAAACAAAGTATATTTGAATTGGCTTAGTTTGAATCAAACCTTTGAAATTATAGCATTGTTAGGCTCTGCTCTTATAATTTAAAATTAGCCATTTACTATAATTTGTCTGTCTTAATGAAATGAAAACATGAAAAATCTGTCTAGTTTATGCAGTTCCACCTGATAATCCTAGAGAAAGAAAAACTATTATAGTTTAAATTAAACATTTTAAAGATACTGTTTCTTATGTCTTTATTTGTTATTTATAATATTTAATTATGAACTATTAAAACAAATTTTAAAATATTATAAAAATAAGTGATCTAGAGCCTTTTTTGTTAATTTAAAACACCAACAACAGAACCCGTCGTAACATTCCTTCAGTTGTCCAATCTTCGGATTTTTAATAAACCACACAACTCACTCTATTATATCCCCATTATATCATAAAGTGTTCACTAATTTAAATTAATTTTATCATACAAAATAAATACTAAACCCACTAAACAATTAACAATGAAATTCACTCCTTGAAACACCCCTCTCTTAGGGGTTACTATTAATATTCCATTTAAAGACTCCTGCTCTTCCCAACCAAATCATCTCTTTACAGAATAATCATAGAAGATATTAAAAAAAAAAATATATGTATATATATAAGAAAGCCAAAAAGCTTGAATAAATCTTTATTTGTTAAAATGGCATCAAGCAACCTCAATTCAATAAATGTAACCCTTTGGCTGTTAGAACAGTTAAATATTTTAACCCTTAATTCAACTTCTTTAGAATTAACAAGCTCATATGAAATCAGGCATATTGTAGGAACAGATATAGCATAATTCTTAAATTTCATAAAAATCAGTTCAGTTTATGTATTATTACATTTTTTGATTTTATGTCTAAATGTTTTCACAACTGCAAAGACCCCATTAATGTTTCTGAGCTGAGGGCTGCCACATTGGCCTATGCCAAAAATGTGCAGTGACATAATCTGGCTTGAAGGGCATGGGTTTTATTTTGCTTACTCCATTTTGGAATGAGGTTATGATCTTCAAGGTGGGTGGCAGATTTCAGCATGTCCAGCACATGTGCCCTGCTTATTTTACCATCACATACTGTTTTATTTTATTTGCTTATTTTACCACCACTCTCTCTCTCTCTCTATCTATCTATCTATATATATATATCACACGCACACACAGCCATTTATGGCCTGTATCTTTTTTTTATTTTCCTCCTTACTCTTTGCTGTATCTTTGTTGGGCAGGGATGGGGAACCTCATACCAGCTACACTACCAATTATTGTCTTTATTAAATTTCGATCATCGTTATATAGAGGAAGATATTTATGTCCTGTCAAAATGNTATATATAGGTTGAATTAGTTGGAATTTTTCTCTCCTGAGCAAATCTGAATATTTATGACTGAGCTCTGAGATTTTTGTTCCAATAATCTCCCAAAGGTTTGTAATGACAAACTATTAAAATATTAAAGAAAAAAAAAGTATCTTTGAGGTATTAAATAAGATGTAATGATGTCATCTAATATGTAACCTAAATATTTTGCCCATAAAATTTGTTGTAAATACAAATTTAAACTGAAAGGAGAAGGTCACTGGCAAAAGAAGCTTGAACAGGTGATGAGAAAAAGCCTTTTATAAATAACAATTAATCTAAAAAGGTAAAAATAAATTTGAAACCTAAAGCCATTTACTTGATGCATATGTGTTTCTTGTGCAGAATTAATTGTGTTTTACAGATTCATAGGTATATGTTTATCATTTTAGATTGGTGGAGCTCGATATAGGGCACCAGAAATTCTTTTCCGGCCTGATCTAATGGGAGAGGAGTGTGAAGGCATCCATGAAGTCCTTGTTTATTCTATTCAAAAGTCTGATCTAGATTTGAGAAGGGTACTCTTCCAAAATATTGTATTATCAGGTGGATCCACTCTTTTCAAGGTATGTGAAATATATTTTGTCTCTATCTTTAATTTATTGCACAAACAGAACTACCTTTAATTAATTGATTGATCACAGTTTTTACACAGCATAGAACAGTATCAATATGTCTATTTTTGTAAAAATATTAAATCAAATTAAAAATTTTTGGTATGAGGAGGGTCCAATCATTGCATGCACTTTAATGTATTTTAATTGGTGTTATGTATGATAGTTATATAATGTAATTATAGTCTGGCATGTGATCTCTCCTTCACTTCTTCCATCTTCTCTCTCTCTTTCTCTATCTATCTCCCTCCCTCCCTCTCTTTATCTCCTCCTTCTCCACTCCCTTTCCTTCCCCAGAAGGGAATATTTTCTAGAATTATCATCTTCTGGAATTTATAACTCCATACCCCACCTATATAAGACTGTTTACATTGCTCAATTGAGTCACACAACATTGATAGACCATTGATGTTACCATTCTTCCAGTCGAGTCCACCTGACATTTTGCCTGGCCCAGAAATGGGCCTTATCACACATCACTGCAAAACGTGTCATTTTCGCTGAATAAAACTTGATGGAAGAAGATGGGCTCTCATTCATCTTCTCCAGTCCCTCGGCTCAACCTCACTGAACAATTTTATGGAATAAATGATGTGTTATTAGTTATTTCTCTAATTAATATAACTATTGCATAATTTTTTCTTCCCTTATTGTGAATATATTTTGACAAAAAATAAAAGACATTTTACAGTTCCAATAACCTGTACATAATTTTATATGTATGTGTGTGAGTTTACACATATTAATGCTTTAATCATGAATAATTAATTTCACTAATTGTCATACAGGAAAATGTGAAATAAAGAATTAAAAACCCATCTTAAACTATCATTTCATTTATTTAATCTTAATACTGTTTCTCAAATTTCTGTAACTAAATTTCTTTTTTACTTTTTCTCATGTCATAGACGTAATAGAAAAAAAAATCACCCATTTATAACATTTAAAATTATTTATTAAATGATTGATCTTATTGAAATTATTATATGACTGATAATGACAATGAACCTCACCTTCCAATGCTTTGATTTTAGTGGATAGTTTTTAAGTAATTTTTTCCCAATTAATTCAGATATATATATAGTTTTACTAATATTCTAAGTATGTTTTTCAGGGTTTTGGTGACCGATTGCTCTCAGAAATAAAGAAAGTAGCTCCTAAGGACATTAAAATTAGGGTAAGTTAATATTTAAATTATTTTTTGTCTGATAATATGATTTATAATTCTGTATTATATATACAATTTAGAAAACATTGTTGTACATTTATATTATCATTAATATTTTTTCATTTTCTCTTTTTAAAAAATGTTCAAAATCAGTTGTTTAGAAAGAACTCTTTTTCAGCAATGTTTTTAAATATCGCAGCAAAAAAGGATAGTGCCCATAAAAGATTTATATTATTTAGATGTTAGTTGAATATTGTTACAATATTTAATTTTTCAAAATATATAAATTAATTTTTAAAAATCATGGCATTAACAATGTATCTATATTATATGCTAATAATAATCTGCATCATGTTTAAACATGACTAAACAAAATGTTTGACATGGCACAGAATATCATATGATCTAATCATATATAATTTTAATCTTTAAATTTAGATTTAATCATATATAAAATAAATGTTTAAACATAATTTTTATTGGCACAGATATCTGCACCTCAAGAGAGGCTATACTCCACCTGGATCGGAGGCTCAATCTTGGCTTCTTTGGATACCTTCAAGAGGATGTGGGTTTCAAAACGAGAATTTGAGGATGAAGGTGGGAGAGCTATCCACAGGAAAACATTTTAACCTTGAAGTGCCTCTTCTTTGTGATACTGTGAACTTCTTGGTATTCCAACGCCTTCTTTCGCACTTTTGACCTGTTCTAATTTGTATCAGTATGCACAATGCAGTCATTCAAAACATTGTTTTGTATATACTGATAAATTTATTTTGTATTTAATTTTATTTGGTATTATTATCACTTCTTGATTATTGCAAGGAAGTGAAGTGTTATTTATTCTGATAGCACTAAGTGCAATTGTATAAATAAGTTTGTATATAATTTTTTATATTATTTTATTCTTTCTGGTCGTGCACTTAATTTGATGTAACATAGTTAATTTATATTAGCTCTAATTTCTGTGCTAAAACACGTTGGGGATGTATTTTTAACGCTATTTATTTTTTACCAAAATTTTAATTTTATTATAATTGTTTAGCCTAATATCAGTGCATTTATTTTCAATGCTTTACATGCTCATACAAAGTTTTAGTTATTGTAAAATGGTCGATAATAAAGTAATATAATGATAGCATACTAAATCAAAGACGTTATTTAAAGTTTGATTAAATTGTATAAATATATTTATTACGAATTATTAAGATTAAAATGCTAGGTTATATTAATTTATGCTTGTTTATAATTATTTATTATTTATGCTAATTATTCTTTATAGGGTACNCTCCAAATGTTCCTATATTATACTTCCAAGTTTATACTTAAACTATTAATAATTAATTTCTCAATTGGGAATTTAGTAAAAATATAAAATTAATGTGCACCCTTTGTTTTTTTTTAAATAATAAATAAATCTTTATTTATTACATTCTGTTGCTATCATTTTAAATAGTCTGAATGTTCTTATTGGACCATTTCACTCTTAATTACTCAACATTTTATATAATCATATAATTCCCAACGTGCAAGAGATCTACAACTTGACCTCGCTCTGTCATTGTAGAGTAAGAGTCGAGAAGCCACATCCTCGTCAAGAAATAGTACAATGCCACAAATGTCAGCAGTATGGTCATACAAAAGCCTACTGTAAATACTCTCCATGGAGTGTCAAATGTGGAGGCACTCACATCAATACGAGCTGCCCAAAGTCCAGCAACATCCCAGCTACATTTACTCGGTGCCAAAAAAAAAAAAAATCACCCTACCAACTAGGTAGGGGCCCTTGACATGACCCAAGGTCTGTCAGGTGTACAATGAGCTGAAACAGAGGACTCTGCATACTCATCAACCACATACTGCAGCTCAGGTCCGTATAGTGGTACTTCCGCCCTCCAGAGTTGTTGAGCCACGACTGTCCTGAGCTCGAATGGCACAATCAACTCAGGATCATCCCAGACAAGACAAGCCACAACCACAACCTCATCCCCCCCCCCCAGGAGGGAGCGACTCGCTATCTCTAACGTCCCGACTCTGCCCTCATCTAATGATCTCCACACCTTATTTCACTCATTCTTCTAACAACTTGACTCCCTCATCACACCACTCATATCCCTCCTGACCAACCTGGTCACCAAAATGACCCTATTAACTCCCACACTATGATTCCTCAATCCAAGAATTCCTTTTCTATCCTCCTATGCAATGCTAACAGCATCCGGATGCATACTGACAAACTCAAACTAGTACTCGACAACAAATACTTAGACATAGTTTTACTGACAGAAACACGACTAGCTAAACGAAATAATCTAAAAATTACTGGCTACCACACTTATAGGACAGACCATCCTGACGGGCGAGCTCATAGTGGAACTGCACTTCTTATTAAGAAATCCTATACCCATTATATTTTACCCTCCACTCCCACAGAGTCCCTTCAATCAACAACAGCGTCAGTTTCTACAACCTCTCATCCTATCACACTTTCAGCAGTGTATAGTCCTCCAAATAAGCCAATTACTACACCAGAATTTTTCACTTTCCTCAAAGACCTCAGTCCCCGTTTCCTTGCCAGTGGAGACTATAATGCGAAACACTTGCAATGGGGATCGAGAACGACCGACTCTCGTGGTCGATCTCTATATAATGCTGTATCATCCCAAAACCTCTTCACAATTAGTCCTTCATTTCCCACTTATTGGCCCTCTGACGTAAACCGCCTTCCTGATATCCTGGACTTCTTCATCTGCAAAAAACCTTACTCTTAATTATTCTGCTTCTACCTTAAATGAACTCTTCTGACCACAGCTCAGTCCTCCTTACATTATTCTTGACCCCTATCCCAAAACAATTGCCCCCCCCCCCTCCCTCATTAATGATCCAGTCGACTGGACCTTGTTTAGAACTCTTAAGAAGAGTCTCTTGACCTCGGAATATCTCTGAAAACCTCTGACGATTTAGATTGCGCTGTACATTCCTTTACCACAAATGTTCAGCAATGCATGTATATGGCTAATCTCAAACCAAAATTTACCAAATACTCTTCTGAGTCCCAAAAGCCACTCCCAGATCCGGTTAGAAAGCTCATAATAGCGAAACGCCGCTCCAGGGCGTTGTTCCAAAAATATAGACACCTCACAGATCGCTAAGACTTTAATAGTCTTTCCAGGCTCGTAAAGCAAAAATGAGGTGCTTTACGAAATGAGGCTTTTAATGCCCACCTGTCTTCCCTCTCGGCAGAAGGCAAACTCCTCTGGATTGCTACTCGCAGAATTCTTAAGAGCCATGAAGCTTCTACCCCCTTGCGCCGAGGGTATGGTTCCTGGGCCTCTTCTGACAAAGACAAGGCCGAAATGTTTTCCCATCACCTCAAGCAAACATTTACTCCTCATTTAGACCCCTTGGACTAGTCCAATACCATGGAGACTGAGGAGTCCTTGGACAAGCCATTACCTATGTCTTTACCACTCAAGGCAGTAATACCTTCCGAGGTCAACCTAAGCGCAAATCACCCGGATATGATTTAATCACCGGTCTAATTCTCCGTAATCTTCCCAAGAAGGCAATTATATTCCTTACCTACATCTATAATTGTATACTCCAAACTACACACTTCCCTCTCCTTTGGAAATATTCCGACATAATATTATTTTCCAAACCTGGAAAACCACCACATAATCCTTCATCCTACCGTCCTATAAGTCTCCTTCCTTCACTTTCTAAGGCTTTCGAAAAAATTCTGTTAAAAGGAATGATGCCTTCCATTGAACCCTACAATATCCTGCCAAATCATCAGTTTGCCTTCCGACGTAAGCATTCTACTGTCCAGCAGGTGTTTCGCATTTGATAGAGTCTGGCACAGTGGTCTCCTGTTTAAACTGAAATCCATATTTCCTAATAACACTTACCTTATACTTAAGGCTTACTTATTCAACCTTTTCTTTAGGGTTCGGCAAGGATTAGATTACTCCGATTTCTACCAAGTGAAAGCGGAAGTTTCTCAAGGTAGTGTGCTTGGACCTATCCTATTCATCCTGAACACTGCTGATATCCCTACCCTTCCAAGTACCCTCTTAGCTCTATTTGCGGGCGACAAAGCTATCCTATCCTCCCATCCCGATTCTAAAACTGCTTCTAAAAACCTACAAGATCAGCTCTAAAAAATCAAACAATGGTGTGGCAAATGGAGAATAAAATTCAATGCGTATGGAGAAGAAAAAATGCGTACAAGTTAATTTCTCTATCAGCCAGACTCAACTACGGAAAAAAGACTTCCCTGAAATTGAGAAATTTAAGAACATTCCTTAACCACATTCAAATTCCGTTCATTAACTTGGGTTCCATCTTGACTCACGACTTACATGGGGCGAACATACTAAAATTAAAATACAAGAACTCGATCGATGATATGGACTTCTATACAAACCCTGAATAAGAAGTCCAATCTTACGATTGAAAACAAACTGACGCTCTACAAAACCTTATTATGACCAATCTGGACTTACGGTGTGGAAATCTGTGGTGCCGCCAAGCCTTCTAACATCCAACGAATCCAGTCCTTTCATTCCAAAACCCTTCGAACACACGCAAATGCTCTCTATTACGTATCCAATTCCCTTTTTCGTCACGATTTTAATATTCCTTTTGTTCAGGTTCTAATATCTTCCCGCTTCAGCCTTTTCCACAGTAAACTGCCATTCCATCCTAATTCACTAGCATAGACCTTGTCTTCCAACTCCAACCCCTACAACCCTCCCCGTCGGCTCAAACGAAGATGGCCCCGCGACCTCCTGGGGACATAGTCTGTAAATAATTTGAGAGTGGTGTCACTGGTCACCTTATCTCCTCATGTGACTTTTATTAATGTCATTTTTTTTTTTCATTGTAATCAAATTACTAAATGTTTTTTTTTTTTTTGTTTTTTTTAACAGAATTGAATATGTAAATAATATAAATAAAAACTTATATAATTATTTACATGCATTGGTTTTTCAATTGTATTTAGATTGCAGAGACTACAATCACAAATATTACTTGTATCCCAAAGCCTATAATTTAAATTAAGTTATTATCTGCGAGTTTAAGTATAAATTTACACAATAATAAGCTTTTATTTTCCTCAAGTTCTGTAAGTAAACTTATATGAATTAGATGGTGTCATGCTTTAATCCAATATTATTAAGATTGTTTGTACCTCTTGTTAAGTTAATACTATTTTATTTTATACAATAAATGCAAGGGAATAGAATTTTTAAAAATCATACTACCCTGCTCGACTAGCAGGAGATCCGGGTTCGAGTCCTGGCTGAGGTAGTAAGATTTTTTTTATTCTATTCCCTTGCATTTATTGTATAAAATTAATTTTGAATTAAATACCACAACAAATACAATATTTATTTTATTTTATAACTTAGGATCAGAAATTTTGAATTGTGAGAGATTTAAGAATTTGGTTTTCCAATTTCTTGGTCAGAAAACAAAATTAGAAAGTTTCTTTAATAAAATTTTGACTATCCTTTTTGATTAAAATTTTCTGTGAATAAAAATGAAGTCTCTTTGGTAAATTTATATATGAGTTTAAGATACTCAGACTTTTTTTAAATGAATAATATATTTTTGTCTCTGCTTCTCAAATCCATTTAGTTGTCCCCCATAAGGACACCCTTAACTCACACAAACCCACAGGTTTATCTGGACTATTCTCTCTTAATATAATCATTTGTAACTCTGGAAATGGTTTAGTTTTGGCCCATTTTTGGGCAAAATGCCTATTGAAGCTGGAATTGAGAATTAAGCAGTGAAAAAATTTGCTACCAACCAAAATGGATTCAAAATAGACAGAAAAACATAAGACACATTTCTTGCTACAATAAAATTTGATATTGCGGTCCCCAAAAAAGTCTAAGAAGAATGTACTGTGAAAATATAGGAAAATTGTTTCCATACTTTTAAGTGTTTTATTGATGATAAGAAACAGAGAGTTCAGCTGGACCATGAAGAATACTAACCCGGAACTCATATTTAGAAGAAATTCGCTACTTGACGCACCTAATGCATTAAACGATGGTTAAGTACAAAATTACATAAATACCCTAAAATGTATTTTAATTAAATTAAATTAAAGTAATTCATTTCAATTACAATAAAATACAGTAAGCGAAGCGAATAAACTAAATCTGTGATACACATTTAAATGAAATTTGCTTACTCAAATCACAAAGGTCCATAAAAGAGCATTTTGTTAGAAAAAAATATACAGATATACTGACCAATATACATTTTGCAAATATTCGCTCATTGGAACAAGTTCGCCACTTCGTTCAGCCCTAAAGGTTTTCATAATAAATTCTTAACTTGGCGCCCCACCTGAGTCATAAAAATGTGACCTACAAAATAACTTAAACCCTATGATACAATATAATTATTCTTAATACATATTAGGATTAAATACGTTACTTGGAGCACCACAAGTTAGATGTTCTGCTAATACTCTATGGGTCAGAGATTAAATTAAACCTTAAAATAAATAAATAAAAAGTTATTCAATCTGCAATTTGAGGAAATCCACTCCTTCTCTCATTCTTGCCTCTTAAAATGTATTTAAGTGTCTAAAGTAAAAATAAAATAAACTTGCAATATACATTTAAAGAAATTTGCTACTTGGCATGCTCATGAGTATTTACATGTCTAGCCTATATTCTTGAGGTCAAAACAAAGTCCCATTTGGCTAAATTTGCTAATTTGCATATCTTTTGAATCTCAACCTTCTATGGCTCAAAGTTAAAAATGGATGGATGGATGACTGGGGAATAGCCCAAGTGACCTCCTAAAGCGGTGGGTACTAAGAGATTTGCCTAAAAATCCCTCACCATACACCCACCTTTGGGTTAGGTCGGGAAATTCGCTCTTATATCCTATGACGTCACCAGAAATGAGGTAGGCGAGAGAGCAACGCCATTTTCATCATTTGTATGGCCCAGAACCGCCATTTGTTTTTGGCGTTTCCCACCATTTTCATTTAAGAGGCAAAGAACGTCCATATTTGCTCTCATACAAATTAAACTTAGACTTAAAAAAGTCTTAAAATAAACAAATTAACTCTAATATTAACAACACAGAAGCCTATTACAAACTTAAACAAAGAAGAACTGTCTAAAAGACTCTTAACCATGCCCAAATAAAGAACACTACTAAATGATTCAATACTTGCCTACTGAAACTAAAACTGGCTATTATTATGCTTCTTTAATCATATTTGTAAAACAGGTCCCTTGGCAAGTTGAATTTGCAAACAAATTGGATGAATGTTCAACATACAAAACTTATGGGTATTGAGGAAATGTACCAAATGATTCCAGTAATTCAATTATTTTTGAAAGGGGAAGATCAAGCATAGATCAATTAATGAAATTGGAAAGCGAGTTGCAGTATTAATTTCTCAAAAAACAGCAAGCAGTTGAAGTGTTTTTCGACACCGAGTCAGCAGATGGACGCATTTGGAAACGGGATACAACTTTAACTATACGTGATAGGTTCTCTTCCCATTTTGGAAAACAATTCCTACACGATCAGAATTTAAGAGTTCGCTTCGGGAATCATCATTCTAAAACTAATGAGCAACCAAACGGAGCAACTCTTTCTTGGAGCTGTAACATACTTTTATACGTGGAAATTAAATTTCTTAGAAATTTAAGTTCATTTAATACTTATTATTTTTAAAAAAATGTGGTAGTTTGCAAGGATTGAATATGGTGAAATATCATGAATAAAAATAATTGTCGTTGTGTTTACAAGCAAACACACTTGTAAGCAGATGGAAAACAAAATGTATCTTGTTATAGACATGTTACGTACATTTATTTTAAAATTAATAACAAAAATTATTGAAAGAGTGTAATAACTTTCCTCATACTTCTTTTTGAAGAATTCTTCCTTTGTATGGTACAAAATTGTTACAGTAACAGTGATAAATAAACTATATGTGTCAAAAATATGAATTGTTATTTTTGTTATAGCAGTTAGACTGCATTGGAAGGACTGTATTCTTTGGATGTTGGATGATTTAGCAGTTCGACTCCATACGCCCAAATAGGTCTCTGTAGCGTCTTATAAAGGGTGAGTTTGTTAGTAATAGTTAAAGTTGATTTGCGGTTTAACAGCTTGTAAAGTTGTCCAAATACCCTATTTAGTTCCTGTCTTTTGATTTTTATGTGTGTGTTCTATGTTAGTCGAGAGTCAAGATGAAAGCCCAGATACCTGAAGTAGTCGGAAGTTGGGATAGGAATATCATTAGAGTAAATTCTGCCAGGTTGTTTCTTCCATAGTGTGAATGTGACATGACTGCCTTCGTTGAACTTAATGCGCCAGCGCTGTATGCCGATGAGATGCCGTTGGAGATTTTTCCTGGCAGTTTGTGAGTCGGCATGGGAAGAAAGGATTGCTTGTTCATCAGCAAAGGTTGCAAGGAATATGTTAGGATGAGAGGGGATATCGGCAGTGCACAGGATGTAAAGGATGGTCCCAAGCACACTACCCCTTGGAATACCCGCTTCCTCTTGGTAATCTAATCCTTGTCAGATCCTGAAGAATCGGTCGGTTAGGTAGGGGCGAAGGATAAGATAATGGGTGCTTGGGAGAATAGATTTTAATTTGAACAATAGTCCGCAATGTCAGACCCTGTCAAATGCTTGCGACACATCGAGGAAGGCACCAACGCAGTACTGCTTGGTCTCAAAAGAGGAAGATATGCAATCTACAAAACGAAACACCTGTTGGACCGTGGAGAGTTTGGTTCGGAAACCAAACTGGTGTTTTGGAAGTATTTGGTGATCTTCTAGGATTGGTATCAGCCTTTTAAGAAGAATCTTCTCAAAGACTTTTGAAATGAGGGAAAGGAAGCTTAGGTAAATAATGTAAAAGGTTATTTTCACTACCAATGAATATAGAACTATCATACCTTCTGTTATCCGTCTTCATTGGTTTCTGATTAACCATTTTATAAAGTAGAAACCAACGAAGACGGATAATATAAGGTATGATAGAAAGGAAGCTTATTGGACGATAGGAAGGATTACTTGAGGGTTTACCAGGCTTTGGGAAAAGGATTACGGATAACTTCCACGGGAGAGGAAAGTGTGTGGTTCGGAGAATGGTGTTCTAGAGGTAGGTGAGGAAAGTTATTGCTTTATTGGGAAAGTGGTTTAGAATTTGGGCTGTAATAAGATCATGCCCGGGAGACTTGCGTTTAGACAAGCGGGAAAGGATATATTTGACCTCAGAGGGGGTGACGGCTTTAGGTGGTGGAGACATAGGAACAGGGAAATCAAGGAATTCTCTTACCTCCATGGTCTTAGAATGTTCTGGGTCCAGGTGGGGAGTGAAAGTTTGCTGAAGATGTCGAACAAAGACCTCAGCTATGTCTGCATCAGATGCTGCCCAGGTGCAATCATCGTGGTGGAGAGGAGAGGTGGGGGAGTGGTATTCGAGGATTTTTCTGGTGGCAGTCCAGAGGGATTTGTCTTCCGTTGTGAGGGATGAGCGATGACTGTTAAATTGTTTATGGTGAAATGATATGAGTTCCCGTGTCACTAAATTGCTCAGTTTATTATATGCTTGGTGGTCGGATGGGTACGAAGTTTTCTGCTCTGTGGTTCTGGCTCGTCTTTTGGACAGTACAAGAGACTGTATATGGATGGGAAGAGGTTTGATGTTTGAAAGATTGGGATTTAGAAATTTTTTGAAAGTAGGTTTGGATGCTTTCCAGCATGAATGTTGAATAGAAGAGGTGAAGGTTGTACAGCAACGTCAAGTTCTTGCGGGGAGTTTAGGGAAACTCTTAGCATCTCCAAGGAGGGATTTGAACCTATCCCTATCAGCTTGGCCATTCACCAGTGACGGATTTTGGGAGGATTACGGGACTGTGATCAAATGAAAGGTCATTGATTGTGGATGTAAAGGATTTAGGCTTTTGCAGACAAAAAAAAGTCTGTGAGATCTGGTACTCGGTTGTCATCTGAAGGCAAGTACGTAGGGGTTATCAATTGGTTCATATTATGAGGCAAAAATATATGGCTTAAATAAATACAAGAGATGTTAAAAATGAATTTATTTCATATGAGTGCATTTATTTCATTTAGAAGTAGTGTTAATTTGTCTTTGTGTATGTACTCCGTTGGCATTCCATAGGAGAACAGTGAGAAATTTGCTGGTAAGGGAAATCATGGTTAGGGAACAGGAAAGCGGGCAATAAGAGCTGTGATGAGGTTAAGGAGATTTAACATGGACTCTATCATGAATTGGGTTCTTGTGAAAAAGGTTTCCATGATAGCGTACATGCCAAAGGAAGTAGGACCACCTCTGGATTGGGAAATGGGTGCATGATACTCATGCAGTGCTGGCTGCAATTGTTATATTGAATATTTTTTTCATTGGATTTAGTTTCTCCTTTAAGAATTTATACTAGCCAGATAAGGGAGTAAGAGTAAGCTCCTGGGGCTATAATGGCTGACCAAAAGGGCCTGAGTGGTAATGAAGTTAAGATGGGCGTGAAATGTTTAAGGATTTTTTAGGGGGACCTTATTAGGTAAGGGGTACAGGCCTTATTGGTGGGGAGTAGGTTATCAGTAATTGTAACTGATAAAGCTATTTTGGTCTTACTGGCCAGTGAATAAGATACAATCCCAATATGGTCATTATTGCAGATATGTCTATTTCAACAAATACCGCTTTCGAGGTTCATAGAAGAGAATATACATATTTCACATGTTATTTTTTCAGCTACTTTGGCAAATGACTCAGAGAAACATGAAGATACTTTTATGTTAAAGATTTGTATATTTCTATATTCCCTATTCAATAGGGCTCTTATTTTCATTAATATTGATACATTTTTATTTTTCTGCTAATTAATGAGGACAGGTTCGAGATAAGGGATAGTAAGGAGCTTTGCAGTTTTTAGAGTGTTTATTATTTAGGCAAATAGATTTTTCATAGCCTGAGGAATTAATTTTTTTAAATACTTGAATAGAGAAAAAATGCATTGGCTAAATTTCAAACAAGCAAAATTTCTTATTAAGGAGGAAATATATTTTCCAACTATGAAATTTTAAACTTTAATGATTTTGGAAAAAGTTAATGATTTTTTGGATTCGGGTAGCTTTCCATAGTTCCTCATGTTTTAACATGTAAACCTCAAATAATAAAAATATTTAAAAATGTTAAATGCTTAAAGTAAATGTAGAGATAAATTTAAAGTAAAAATCTGTGTGTTAGTCTCCTAGTGAATGATAAGTACTAGTCAGATGTTCTAATCTAAAAGAGCTTTAATTAGAACCTCTCTTAAAGGTGTGCAAGTTAGGAGAGGCTGAATTTGACTGCTTTATGTCAGTTAGCCAGATCGGGTCTTTCCTCTTGGTTGGCTCCCCTCACTCTTCTGTGGGTTTCCATGGATAGGGGTTTCTTGTTATATCCTCAGCAAAAGAAAAGTAAGTTGGAAAAGTTTATGGATTTGAGCTAACATAACAGACCATGAAGTAATATTCAGTCAAATGTTTGGGTGACGCCTAGGAATACATCAGGCCAGTATTCTTTTCCCTTAAGGGATGAAATAACAACGAAGATGTGGAATTAACAATGCGAAATACTGGGTGGTCAGTTGAATGCTGGGATCGGAAGTCAAGCTGATGTTAAGGATGGACATTTAAAGAATTTAGTTTTAAAATAACTTCTTCGAAAACAAGATTTAAAAAAAAAAGTTTTTTAACATGTTTATGAAAAGCACATAGTGATGAAGACTTTTAAAAACAAAACTAGGAGGGCTGAGAACTTTGTTTAAAAAGAGTTTCTTGACAGTTTTTAGCAAGATGTCATTCTAAAAGATTTGTCACCTTTTTTTTAAAACTATTACTTGCTAGTTACTACTATTATCATCTATTTTTTTATATTTTAGTATTTTAAACACATTTAAACATTTTAGATGTTTACATACATTTCAATATTTTAGATGTTTGAACTAACAAGTTCGCTCACATAAAATTGGTCTCTTACGGTAGAATAATAAAAAATATAATAGATAATTTTTTTCGAATTCTTCTTTTAAATTAATTAATTTTCTACAATATCTGAAAAATCAAAAGTTTGTCTAAAAACAAAAACAAAACATAAATGGTTCCTATTTACAATCTCAGGCTTAAAGAATAAATATGACAGAATTCAGTTTAAAAAAAAATATGAAGACATGATCTTAACTTAAAATTAAACATGCCAAACTTTTTTTAATGTTTATTCAACCTAAGCATCCAGAGTCATGTAAGAAGAGAGGTATGACATGCTTCTCAGAAAACATCCTAACTAATGCATGCCTCACTTATACATATATCCATGTTCATATTATGAGGCAAAAATATATGGCTTAAATAAATACAAGAGATATTAAAAATGAATTTATTTCATATGAGTGCAAAAATAAAATACTAAGACAATTTTGATATTTTACCTACAAAAAAGCCATGTTATAAAAAGATACATTATGAATATTGAATTAATAAACCTCAAAAAACAATCAAATTCAGTACTTTTAGAAACAGATTACTGAAATTATACAACTAATTAAATTAATAATTTAAAAAAAAAGTTATTATTCAGAATGAATTGAGCTTGAAGAAAACATTACTTAAAAAATAATTTTTGTTTTTTTAGTTAAGAGCATATTTAGTTTCAAAACAAAATGAGTGGTGCTTGGCATTTTACAATAATACTAAATATCTTGAACTAATAGCACTTAAGCAAGCTCATTTCATGGACGGAACTAGCTGAACCCAGCATGGCACAAGGAGTTGTTTGTCAAGATTCGCTCAACAAGCATATAAAATTTCATAAAATCAAAATTTATATTTTATTGAGTTGGCAAAATAGGGTGATGGCAGAGAGCAATAGGATAAACAGTATAGTAAAATTAGTCATTCTGTTACACTGCCAACACCATAAACACTGTATGTGTGAGCATACATACAATCACATATAAGTAAAAATCTTTGCAATAAAAAGTTCGAAATCTTATTGATTTATTTTTTATTAATTCAAAATCTGTAAATCAAACACCCACAAACATCTCCTGTTGAAGTAATTCATTTAAAATAACCTATCACTAAAAATAGAAGTATACTTTAATGTTATCACAGAGCAATTGTACAGCTAAGGGTATTTTTTTTCTATTATACCTTAAAATAGTTACTGACAAGTCACATTCTTAGTCTTATAATTCAATGACAGAAGAAATCTAAATTGTGCACAATAAAAAATAACCTACTCTAAAACACATTAAATACTACTTCTGTTTGGAAGGCTAATATAATACATTACATATAAGGGTATGTTCTAGCTCTTGGGATCTAATGTTTATTTCGAGATAAATCCTTTGGCCTTTAGGATATGTGGACCATCGGTGTAACATTGGAACCTTTCTCCTATAGTATTATAGTTTGGAAAGCTTTTGGATTATTTAAACAAGGATCTATTCTAATTTAAAATACTTTATTAGTATACAAAACATTATTAACTTATTACTTTTTGCAGAAAATGTAATTATTGCTTTTTGAAGACATTAAAATCCACTAAAATACAGGGGTAAACAAAGTTGTTATGATGTCAACTCAGTCAGACAGACCAATTATTTAATTGGATTTCTATTATTCATTTGCATTGTTAACAGTTAGCTTAGCACTTAATTCTTCTAAGTCGTAATTCTGAATTACATAATCTGAAAATCACAAGCCTTAATTAATAGTTTAAATATATACAAAAATTCATAATTAATAAAACTTACTAAATAATGTGGAATATTTGAAAGGAAGGATTTTGTTTTTTAAATTCATGTAAATATTAAAGTAGTACAGTTAATGAGAGTTGAGCTAACTATATTTCATAAATAATTGAAAACCTAATTCATATGGCGTTAATGACTAATTAAACTGTTATACTATATGGCAAAAAAAGGAATACAAAATTTTTGTTTCTTCCTTTCTTTAAAGAAAAAAAAAATACAGCTATAAAAATTTGGAAAAGATTATTGGATACTTTTATTTGTGACCAAATCAGTCTTAAGATTGCTCAAAAATCATTTTGTATCATCAGAAATACTTATTACAAAATTAGTATCTTGTAGCTTAACATAAATAGAAAAATTAAAATAATGGTCAATAACCCTATGAATTTTTTACAATTTTCTTCCATTGCTAGTGACATTACACCTCTATATTTGTAAGTAGTTACTGCAATAAGACTTTCTATGAAGGGCACACATTTCTACATGAATGTAACTGAAGGCTCATTTAAAAGTAAAGAAATCGAAATTCAAAAGCAAACAAAAGTATAATTCCTAATACAGTAATATTTCTCCTTTTTTTTCTTTTTTTTTTCTTTAAGATAAAACAACAAAAATAATCAACTTATTAAAAAGAAAAAGTATTTAAACAGTTTTTAGTCAATGCTTTAAATGATTAATAACTAAGGAGTTAAAGAAGATAATTTATGAACATGTCTGTGATTATAGATGATCAAAAGAAAAAAAATTTAAATGACCATACCACGTACATGTTAATAAATGACTGCCTAAAAATATAACGTTTATTAAATAATCATGAGGGAGATTTAGTCTTAGGGATTATGTCGAAGGCTAGAAACTCTCAAGTGCTACAATTGGTTAGCGGCATGGATATATGGCCTTCCTAAAATACACAAGGATGGTCTCAATGCTCCCACATAAGAGATAGCTAAATATATGACTAAAATATTAAATACTCTAAGACCTTTCAATGTATATATTTTTCTGAATTCATTTGAATTTAAGAAAAATATTGTCAAACAGATTCTTTCTCTAGGCTACATATTAATTTCACTGAATACCGAGTCTTTGTTTATGGCTCTGCCCACTCCCTTGTATATTGAATCTATTAGGAAAAAATGAAAAGTACTTAAAGATGTTAATTACATTTCCATGAGAAAATTTATTAAAATTATGCAATTTCTATGAGAAATAATTTTTTTTTTTCAGATTTAATAAGGAGTAAAACGCACAACAAGCAATTAAAGGGATTTCCTTAGGGGGAACGGTGTTATGGGTGACCTAATTCACTCTGTTCTCCATAAAGTAACTTTATACCATTTTTATATATGGTAGATTTGTAGATGATATTTTCACAGCTGTTCCTACTAATAAAACTGATGACTTTCTTAATGTATTTAAAGAATATCATTGTGATATCCAGTTCACATTTATATAGATATTTATAATTATGCGATATTATTATTGCAGCAACAGTCTGAGATATTCTAGATTAATCCAAGTACTGTCTCTTGGTCAAGTGGACTTATATTCTGATATCTACGTTGAAATTATATTGTGCCCATAGAGCTTTATCTGTCAATTTTACTTTTTTTATTATTGCTTATGGCTCTAGATTTAAATAATTTGTGAATTCCCCCATTAGAAAAATATTCACAACTATTTCTTTCATAAATTTTTGTTATTTTACAATTATATTTATATACACAACCCATATTTCTTAAATTTTAATAGTGAGAAAAAAATGAAAGATAGCAAATTCTGCAGACAGGAATTGGATTGCCCTAAAATTGATTAAGTATTGAGGGGAAGAAATAATTAAAGATCAGCACAGCTTTTAGCAGTATAATTGTCTGAAAAATACATCCTAGCAAAGATTATGTGATTGTCCCAATACATAAAAAAAAAAATAAATAAAAACAGGCAGATACCAAAAGCTACCCGCATTCAAACCTGACAGGCAGAAAAAAGTTTCTGTTTCAGATTCACACTACCAATGATAAAGTATGGAGCAGAGGCCACAGTGTGTGTGTATACATATTTTCTTGGACTGAAGGAGGCTATTGACATAATATCAAACTAAGGGGTTTGTATTGCTTTCCTTTATCCTCCTTTTTTGGAATTAGAGATGATAGTTGCTGCTTATGGTATAAATTTCATGAATATTGGAAATAAAAATATAGCTTTCATAAAACTCAAAGAAGAGAAGTATCTTTAATTGAATTATTATTTTGTTTTAAAAGCTTAATTTAAATATTTAAGAAATTCATAATCTCATTTATTAATAAAAAGCAATATTCATTCACAAGAAGTAACCATTTTATTGGGCATTAAATTGTAAACATTATAACATTCAATACAAATATTTATCAGGTCAACTTCAGTTATCATGCTTATTTATGAACATCTGGAAATATAATTCGAGATTATTTAACCAAAATTCTATAGGATGATCATTATTTAAAAAATTGTCAGTCTCTCTATATAATAGACAGTAAAACACATTATTAAAATTTATCAAAGATTAGAAAAATAAATATATGGAACATAAACATATAATATAAACCTTTTCTTTTTAAGAAAGAGATCTAAAAAAAGTATAGAGGAATGGAATATCACATAAAAGTCACTTAAAGATATTTTGATTTTATGATAAATTTATCCTCAAATCCTTGAGTCTCCTCTATCCTCGAACCAGAAAGTAGACATTGCAGGCATAAAAAGTGTAAAATTTTTCTTTAGGCCATTGGAGGCATATTTTGCAATTAAATTTCTTTTAAAATACAAAACTAAATAAAGCCATTGGTAAACAGAAAAGGAAAACAATAATAATACTTAAAAAAATTGTAGATAATCTTACAACAGCTAGTTCACAATTTGATTTCAATAAAATTAATTTAATTAAAAAAATTCTTCATCACACCATCATCATTCAATTTGTTCTTAACTATTATTAAATACTCTTTAATAATGAGAGAAAAACAGGTTTCATATCAAGACTAATCAATAATAATTAATTTGGAGGTAATAAGTTGACCATTGAGCTTTATGAGGAGAAGTTAGTCAGAGATTAGGTCTTAGTAACTGAAGAATTAAAACTGATTTGTGAATAAAAAATAAAATAATAAAAAAACTTTTTTATTTACAAACCAGTTTTAATTATTCAGTTACCAAGACCGAATCCCTGACTAAACTCTCCTCATAAAATTTTAAAAGATCACTCTATGTGTAAACTAGTTATTTTAATAACTCAATTAGAAAGATAGAGTAACATAAAACCATACAGTCTAGAACAATAAATATATGAAACAGATGATTCTAAAAACTTTTATCTCTTAGAGCTCCTGAGAGACATTCAGACACATTAGAAGGAAAGGACCTGAGATATTTATATATAGATATATTTATAGTGGAAATTCATTAAGTTAATAAAGATCAACATTACTTAAAACCCTGGAGATTTTATACATATATATTATTATATGCTTAAGCAAAAACCCAAATTAATTTACTAATAAAAAAAAGTCATGTTTCTTAGATTTTTTTTTCGTTGTTTAACTCTTAAAAATAAGCAAGGGATTTATATATTTTATCAAGAATGTTTAGACAAAAAATAATTATTTGAAAAGTATATCAATCAATAGCATTTTTTTTAATTGGGTTTATACAATTTGTTCTTTTTTAATTATTATAAATTTAAGATGATAATAACATTTTTTAAAAGCAACAATTATTTATTATTAATTTTTCCCTTGGTTTTGGACTAGTTAACAATAACAATAATGTGGATGGTCTCATTGGGAGGAATTTAGTAGTGAGGAAACAGAGTTCATGTTTTTGAGAAGTCATGGAGTTAGAAGGTTTCCAGTGAGTTAAAGAAATTTAGACAAGACTTTTGAGAACACCTAAATCCTAATTTTATATTGATATATATTCATATTTTATATGAATAAAACCTCCTGTGAATTTTTTTAAAAAACTTTTGAGATATTGAGATTCTCAACTAAGCTAAATTTCTATAAGCTAAAGCAATGAAGAAACACTAATGTGCATTTTTATGGAAAGTAAAATAAATCAGATCTTGGGTTTCCAAGGCTAGTATGACAAGTAAGAAAAAGTAGTACATGCTATAAAGGCTGATTCTTATGGTAGAGGAAAGAAGACAAATATCAAGGAGTTTGTTGCTTTAGAAGACGGGCCTCTAGCTTGATATGTTCTTGGTGAAGTTGTCTTCGGAAGGCTCCCAGCTGAGTGAGAATGTTGTCTCTCCCTGCTTCTGTCCTTCTTTGTTCTCCCCCAATTTTTGGGATCTATAAAAAAATGAAATTGTTTCACACATTAAAAGAAATGAAAACTAACTAGGAACAAGTGTTTTAAAGGAATTTAAGAAAAATCGATTTATTTTTTAAGATAATTTCCAGACAACACTTTGTGAAAAAAAAAAAGCAACCAAACCTAGATGGCAGTTAGCCTGATAACTTGTTAGCCTGAATAAAAAATTATTAAGGAAACTGAAGCAAAAGTTCGGCTCCATTCCCCAGCAGTGGTGGCTAAAGAACATAAGTCAAGTAAGACAACTAAACCGACATACCATCAAGAGTTGTACCATGTACTATTCAGTCTGAAAAATTCACACATTTTTAATTATTAGTATAGACTTGGTATAAAAAGAATAAATGCAGTTCCCTTAATTTCTAAGTTAGTCTCTCTCGATCAGCTGTTTTGTATGAATGAGAAATAACAAGTAGCTTTCAAATGCAGTAGTGGTAAGTAGAGACCACTGAATGTAGCCTTGCTTGAATGTAATCCTTTTTTTTTTCTAAATGAAAATACCTTTTCTGTATAAAAATACATTAGCCATTGAAACAAAACTTTTTAACTATCATACCTTCTATTATCCGTCTTCATTGGTTTTGCAAACCATCTTCTGTTGGCGAGCGCTTTCGGACATTGTCCATCCTCATGGCCGAATACATGTGTTCACTTCAAGTTGAATACAGACAGTAACAGTGAACACATGTATTTGGCCACGAGGATGGACAATGTCCGAAAGCGCTCGCCAACAGAAGATGGTTTGCAAAACCAATGAAGACAGATAATAGAAGGTATGATAGTTCTATATTCATTGGTAGTAATAATAACCCTTTAAAACTTTTTAACATTGAAAAGACCTCATGATATATTATTACTGTTATTAGCTCTCTTGACTTACTAAATATCCTAAATGCTGTAATACATGGATTATTAATACAGATCGTGCACATAGAAATAATAAATGAATATATTAATAAAGACCATGTACTTTGAATGGTAAGAATATAAAAAGTAGATTTTGCATGGAAATGGCAACTTGGTTACAGCAGTAAACAAGATTTACAACTATCTTTGGATTGAACAGCACAAACAGGAAACGGAATGAATGCAACAGTTAGCTGAAGAAACTCTGGCCATTCCTCAACCAGTATTGAAGAAGTATGATTTCAAGGCAGACTTAAAATAGTAAACAAAGCTCTTCATTCAATTTAGCAAAGTCTCAGGGCTAATTTATTAATTTAGAAGAGAATGTATCACCCTAATTATATGGGAATTTTGATGCTAAGTCACAGATTCAGAGAACAGCTTGTGCCAAAAATGTTGGCAATGACTCTGAAGATGATAAATAGTTTCTTGAGTAGGAGTCTCTACTTTCAAAGGGAAAATGTAGGATGAAATTCTTTAGCTGAATGGTAGGCATAGGAAACTACTCGAGTGGTCATTTTTATTTTATAGTTTATACATAATAGTAATTAAATAAAACCACATTTTATCAATAAACTAATAGTTGTATCTAAGTGTTTAATAAATGAAAACCAATCACTACCTTACCCTTCTTGCTTATTACCTATTCCCAGTCTGAACAAGAGTTCAACTCTGTTTATGACTCCATCAATCAGAAGGAAGACTCCAGTAACTTGCATGAGCTTGGAAGATATCCTCGATAAAGAAGAATGATGGTCACCAATCAATGACTACTTTAATACTACAAGACGAAGAAAACAATTAGGTGAAATGTTAAGATATCTCCTTAAGGCAATTTAGATTGCCCTGGATGGGGACTGCTTAATATTTGTAGTTAAACTCTTAACATATTTCTCATTATTCTAAAATTTTATATAATATGAATGTTAGAAAATTAAATTTTACACCCATTAAGCCCTACAACTTTTTTTTTTTTCATCACATCATATCTAACTAGATATGAATGATTTTTATGGTTTTTCTCTAAATCCTCTCCCCTCTTCTTCTTCAACAGATTTCAATCATTAACCAAATCATAAAAATATTCTAAAAAAATAAAAAGTACTAAAATTTGGTCATGTTTTTGAAAATTGTGGATATTAGAGTCATATAATATAGGCACACACATGAATCCTAATAAACTGGAACTTTGCTGCAGGAAAAATAGATAATTATTTCCCCTTATTTCAAAACTTTAATATTGTTTTTAACATTTATTTTATGATATGGATGAAAAAGACAAATTAATTTGGTCTTCGATATCTCCTCCCATCCAAACATACTCCTTGCAAACTTTGAGGACGAGCAAGCAATTCTTTCTTCTCATGCCGACTCACATACTAACAGGAAAAATCTCCAACGGCATCTCATGGACATACAGTGATGGTGCCAGCGCTGGCGCATTAGGTTCAACGAAGACAAATGCTGTCACGTACCGTTCACACTAAGGAAAAAACAACCTGGCAGAATTTACTTTAATGATATTTCTATCCCAACTTCTGACTGTGTCAGCTATCTGGGCTTTCATCTTGACTCTCGACAAACATGGAACACACACACAAAAATCAAAAGACAGGAACTAAATAGAAGATTTGGACAACTTTACAAGCTGTAAATCAACTTTAACTGTGACTAACAAACTCACCCTTTATAAGACGCTACTGAGACATATTAGAACTTATGGAGTCGAACTGTGGGGAACTGCGAAACCATCCAACTTCCAAAGAATCCCGTCCTTCCAATCCAAAATCTTCAGAATCATAGTTGATGCACCCTATTACGTCACCAGCTCCTTACTCCTCAATGACCTTCAAATCCCTTTTCTAAAAGATGTTATCACAACCCATTTTAATAAATTCCACTCTGACCTTTCCATGTATCAAAATCCTTTAGCCCAAACTCAATCTAGTATTACCCATCCTAATAACCCACCACACCGCCTGAATAGGAAATGGCCGGATGACCTCCTCATTGCCAACACTTCCTAATAATAATAATAAGCTCTCCATCAAGCGAAGTTTACATTAATTTAAATATTATTGTCTTACTTGTACATATTTATTATATCTTTTGAGAGCACATTGCAAGATGCACACTGTGCAGGATGTAATTCATAAAGTAAGTGTTTAAAATAAAATAAATTTGGTCTTATTTTCATTAACAAGGATTAGTAATTAATTATAATGAAATTTGGTTGTAAAGAAATATTTTGAAAAATGAAACATAAAAATAACCTGAA
>KZ807669.1:195091-220225 GCA_000696205.2 Oncopeltus fasciatus | reverse complement strand
AGCCCTGAAGATGGCTTACAATGTAAGCCGAAACGTTGGCAGATAATCCTTTATTAAAAAATACATTTTTCAAATTTGTGTTTTTTGGATCTACCTTGACCGAACCCCAACTAAAATCATCTTAGAATAATATCTACGGTCAACAAACTCTCCTTTAGTACATAGATACGTTTTAGAACCATGGCACGAGCTCTATCTAAATATTTTTGACAAACAAAATAACAGATTAATTACATTAGCTCTAACTGGTGAAAGTTTAAAATTACACAAATTCTATTATCTCAACATGAAATATACTATATCCAAAATCAGTTATTCTTTGGGATGGGTAATCTAGTAATTCAAAATTTTAAGATGAAGTTTATGGTGAAACAAGGTACACTATCTTTGGCAATGATTTTTATACATGTCTTCATAATCATTCTACTCTAATTTTAAGGTAAGTTTCATAAGAGTAGTTTAATCTCTCAGAAGCCTATACTTAAGCCATTACCTAGCTGGAGATATAGATAATGGAAGTTAAAAAATATTTTGGGTTTGATAAGTGTAGTAATTGGGACCTAGGATTAAAGGCATCTATTTTTTGTAGCAGGTACAGAATACTTTTATAGTAGCTGATGTCCTAACTGAGGCTTTTTTTGCTTTAAAAATTAAGGACTGTTTAAGCCATTAACAACAAAGCATGAATAAAGGTGTCCAAGAAGCATATGAAGACAATATGAAAGTAATATTTAAGTTAAACAAAGATTTATTTCTAATTTGTTTAATTATTATTTAAATGTTATTACCTTGTAATTAACATGTCTTAATCTATTTGGAACACTTCTTTGTGGGTATCTCTTTGGCTGCAGGATGGAGATGCAGTAGAAAAAATTATAGATAGCTTCAACCTCTGGCTATACTTCCATATAGTACAGAGCCAATGGTCCGAGAGAGAGAGTTCAACCAACTTAGGATGAGGTGTAGGCCTTTAAAGCGCTCTTCATTAAAATAAATGTTTGAACTGTAGAGGTTTGTGACCATTTCTCATTTATTTCACTCACCATTAAAAAAGTATTTAGTAAATAGTTTAGAAAAAAAAATAGACTATTGTTGAAGTGATACAAATGAAGGTGTAAATAAATGAAAACAGCACAGTGCTTATAATGTTATCAGGACTTTTTTTTAAAAAATTAAAAATTCTTTAACCAATAAAATAAATGAATATCACAATGCAGGGAGAAGGGGCTCATCGACCCTAGTCCTAAATTTAGAAATTAGCTAATATTGATTGATGTATTTATACATCTCGCTCGATTAACAAGTTAAGGGTATTTGGATTTAGCCAATAAACCCACAGGTGACAATCTTATGGGAAAATCATAGCAGTATTTCCAATAAATTTTAACAAACTGAAAATAAATTTCTAACCTCTTAACTGATCGCGAGGGATCAGTCTACTGCTCTTTATCACCTTCCCCAGAGAGTAGATAGCGACTAACAGTATCTTTCGATACACTTAACTCCTTGGCAAGTTTGCGAGTATTTGTGGATTGTTGAATCAACAACCTCCAGAACCTCATCAATATCAATTAATTCTTCCTTTCCAACTACCTTCTTATTTTCCTCTCCTCTGCTCAATTTTNAGCTTCTCCGATGTAAGATCAGGGAAGATCCATTGAAATTTTTCAAAAACCATGTCATGATAGTTGAATAGCTCAATTTTCTAATGGGAAGTCTATTAAGAGGTTGTTTTTTTTTAGGCTATTCCTTTATAGCTCAAAATGGTTGCGATTTTTTCAAGGCTTGAATTATGAAATGTTTCACTTAGCAACAAGAAAGAAATATGGAATAAGGAAAAACATTTTTTCCACTATGACAGGAAATATAAAAAATAATTACTAATCTAAATAATGGGGGAAAAATAAGAAAAAAAAATAAGAAGATTTGGTTTTACATGAGGTCATTTGTCGAATATTATCTTACTCACTTCAAAAAGTTAAAAATAGGTAAACAAAAATACACATCTTGCAAGAACTGCATAAACTAAGTGAATTCCTCAATATCATTCTTAATGACTATTTTCAATGTCATATAAAACCCATTCTTAATGTTTCAATTTTCTAATAACAAAAAGAAATAATAGAGTTAATTTTTGTTGGCCACAATTTGGCCAATTTGTAAAATTCAATTCAATTTGGCCCTTATGTAAAATACCCCCTCTCAAGTTGGATATTAACTAAAAACAAATTATTTTTACAATTTGGATAACAAAGCCCAAATATCAAATTTGGTTTATATATTTTAAAAGTGAGGGGTGGGGGGGGGGCAGTCAACTCTTGAATATACAATATTAATTATCTTCCTTGATATTAGTTTTTTTTAAAAAATTACAAAAATATTTGTCAGAAAATTATATTTTATACTGTTGTGACAAACATTTTTTTTTATAATGCTTATAACAACAGATATTAAAATTTAAATTCCTTGTTCCAAACTCTCTGTCTTTTTAAAAACTAATGGGGTTTTATAAACTAAAAGTAATCGCGCAAAAAATATCCCAATAAGGGTTCAAATATTTTTCTACTTATCTAAATAGAATTTAATAGGCATTGGACACATTAGAACAGTTAAAAAATTTAAAATTTATTTAAATTAATTGGATTTCGGGTTTTAACTGGGGAGGAAGTTTTTATTTAGTGGCTAACTAAAATTGTGGTTTGATAAAAATTTGGGTCATCATAATTTAGGTTACCATAGGAATAACCTACAGATTTTCATCTTATTGAAGATGAAATAATTAATGCTAGAACCTATCTACAAATAAAACTTATCTATGAACGAATTATTTTTCCAGTAAGATCTGGAAATTCACGCAGTGCATAAGCTTGTTAATTCTTAGAAAAACTTTTTTTTTCCTGTATGAATTAATTACTTTTTTTCTATATTATTAAGAAATTTTAATCATTTTAAAAACTCTACTTACAAAAGATCTGACCAGCAAAGGAGTGGGTTCTGAGAGAGTGGTTTGAGGAGGTGGGAGTGGACGACTGCCAATAATCTCTCTCTTCATTTCAGGAAGAGTTTCTGCGACATCTTGTTTTTTCTTTTTTTCATTTTTCTTTATTTCCTGTGCCTCTAGCTCCAGCTCAAGCATTCTCCTCCTGAGGACCTCTTCACGGCTTTGTCTCTAAATATTTGTGATAAATGAGTTACATGATAATTTAACAATTTACTAAAAAAGTATATAAATGTTTATTTTTAAAACTATTGTAGGCAATTAAAGAGCCATAAGCTATTTGAGGTATATTTAAAAAAATACAAGTTAATTAAAGACATACCTGTGGCAAATATGTGAAACATATTTGTAAAATATTATTTAAACTCTATTTCTCCATTTTCTAAATTTTCGCATAGTTCATATTCATGTTCATAATATTGTTTGAGGCACAACAATGTTTTATTTAATACTTTAAATAAATAAACAATAAATTCTACTTAAAGATACTGAACATGGTAAACACAATTTGGTAACTGAGTATTCATTTTAATATTATGTATGTAATTTTGTTGAATTTGAAAAATTATTGTTACTGTCAAAGAGTATAAATGCTTTTAATAAAAATTATACACATAAACTTAATTCATTCCTCATGGAAGAAATTTGCTGATTTATACAACATTTATTTAAATAATAATTTAAAGCATGCTTATCAATCCCACTAAGATTTCTTTTGAGACCTTCACTAGGATAAAATCAATGCAACTGAATTGATCTCAAGAGTGAAAAATGTTTGAAACTTAGGATTAATATTATGTAAAAGTCAAAATATCCTTTTTAACCCTTCATAGCTAATTATAATTTATAATTATAATTTATCAGTAACCTCATTTATTTCAAATGCAATGGAGCACTAGATTTCCCAGTATTTTTCTCGACCCTACCAAATCTATGCCCACCCAAGCTCAGATGAAAAACCATTTTGAGCAATATAATCTAAATCACATTTCCAATAATCTTCAATTCACTTTTTGATGAGAATAAAATTAACAGAAATAATGGATCATATAGAGATAAGAAGATGCTTTTGAAGAAATTGCAAATCGTAGTTGAATAGAAAGTTTACAGGAACAAGAAGAATATGAAAATAAATTTTTTTTTGTGGTATTTAATCCTACGTAAATTTTACTAATTTTTAGTGCAAGGG
Source organism: Oncopeltus fasciatus (assembly GCA_000696205.2). Lineage (NCBI taxonomy): Eukaryota > Metazoa > Arthropoda > Insecta > Hemiptera > Lygaeidae > Oncopeltus > Oncopeltus fasciatus. The sequence goes on along the minus strand of KZ807669.1, from coordinate 216,038 downwards.
AACAGAATGAAAAATTTTACTGTCCCAGCCAGGACTCGAACCTGGATCTGTCAGCCACAGAGGTTAGACTCTTGACACTAGTGCGGGGCATTTAATAACTTATCAGACTGGTACCGGTAGCATAATTGGTAAATGCACTCACTGGCCTGGATAGCAGGAGATTCAGGTTTGAGTCCTGGTTGGGACAGTTAGATTTTTTATTCTGTTCCCTTGCACTAAAAATTAGAAGAATATGAAAGTATTCTTTTGGGTTAAAGCAAGAAAGCAAAGTGGACCAAGACAAAATTCAGTACTTGAAGAAAAAAAGATAACCATAATATATTATATATTGCTGCCTGGTGTGATTTGAGAAGCTTAGCAAGCCTAAAACCCCAACACAACTGCTAGGATCAATTTTTTAACACAGATATTATTCAAAAGTCTATGTAGAAAGGTTACAAAGTGAGCCAGACAAGCTTCCTTTCAGTGCAGCCAGCATGTCTGGAAGATATGCTCACTTTTTCAGCATTCACAAAGTGGCTGGAGCTAATGAAGTGGCTCTTGAACAAGTGAGCTCTGAGCTTTTTATGCTGTTTATAATTTGAGAATAAAGACCTGCTCAAGAAAACATCTTAGAATTTTTGGAAGTCTTCAATACTATGTTCGATCTAGCTGCTTCTAAATGGCTTCTTGCTAGGCCTGGAAATTTGTAGAAACGAATGCTTGATCAAGTTTTCTATTGGAGATTGCACATGGATACCCGTGTGACCATTTAAAGTTAATTTTGTGGCTACACAATCTGAAAACATTTCAATTCATTCCAAACCAAGTCATTTGGATATTTACTGTTAATTTGCTGAAGGGAGAGAAATTTAATAAATTTGTAAGAAATTTTAATCTCCGTTTTTTTTATATTGGGGATAACTGTGATTTGTGGTTTCAGAGGCATGAATCAGGGAAGGCATAAATCATCAACTAATTATTATGGGTTTCAGATACCACTTTTGAAGTGATGAGCTTACTGTTTCATTCTTATTATTATTTTTCTCTCTGTCCTATTAAGAAGAGAATGATTAAGAAATGAAATGGCTTTTGCATTTAAATTTAAGTTTCATCTCTTTCCTGTACAAAAAGAAATTTTTGCTGATTTTCAGTTTTGTCTTTAACTAGTTGTACATATTTTGAAGCTGGCTTAAGTCAAAAACTTATTTCTGACATATATATAAATATATATATTTGTTTTTAATTTGGAAAGAACAAAAATAATTTTTTTTTCACAAAAGTTATTTAATCATACAGAGTTCATCAAAATATGGCTGTGGAAAGTTTTATATTGAAGACATACATTATTTTTAAACCATTAATGCGAGGGAATAGAATAAAAAATCTAACTGTCCTAGCCAGGACTCGAACTAATGGTTCTATCCCATCTATATTAATGGTTTAAAATTTATGTGGGATAATAAACCACAACTAAATTAATATTTATAAATGAAAATAAAAAAATAACGAGAGTCAATAAATAGCTAGACAATGTCGGCTCCTTCGAGCATAAGATGATGTATTCATCTTTCTCGTGGGTTAGGCTCTCGCTAGTGTGTTGTGAATTTAATAAGTTATCTTGCTCGTACTGGTGGTGTAATGGAAACATACCAGCCCAAAAAGCAGGAGATCCAGGTTCGAGTCCTGGCTGGGACAGATAGATTTTTTATTCTATCTTACGCTACCGAGACAAGTCTGATAAGTTATTAAATTCCCCACACTAGTGTCGAGAGTCTAACCTCTGTAACAGACGAAAGTATCGTCTTATGCTCAGAGGAGCTGACATTGTCAAGCTGTTTTAAACATTTAATAATTTAAAATTTACTAGAATTTAATAAATTATCAGACTTGTCTCAGTAGCGTAAATGGAAAACGCACCGGCTCGAAAAGCAGGAGATCCAGGTTCGAGTCCTGACTGGGACAGTTAGATTTTTTATTCTGTTCCCTTGCACTAAAAATTGTTAAAATTTCCGTGGGATTAAATACCAAAAAAAAATGTTTATAAAAACTATCTTATAACTAAATTGTAACGTATAATTTTAAAGTACTGTTAAGGTCAATAATAATTAAAACAAAGATAAATTAAAGTTAATTTATTATAAGAAGTAAATACACCTACTAAAAATCGAACATACTGCTCTTACTAAATAATAAATGAATAAATAGGTAGAAAGGATAAATAACTTATACTAATTAAGAAATTAATTACAAATAAGAAGGTCAAATGTGCTTATTTTCATGGAGGCCTCAAAAGAACTGTCAAGATTATTCTCCTACCAAAACAGTATTTATAGACATTTTTTATNATGCTCTTCAAAGAAACAATCAGAAAAATTTTTAGCTTCTAAGAAACTAGGAGAGTTTGACATACAAGTGGAGGAGCACAGAATTCTTAACAGCTCAAGAGGCGTTATAACCTGTTCTTATATATACTATTATATTATATGAAGTGTATACTCCATAAGCCCTCATGTCAAAATAACAATAATATTAAGGATATTTGGGCATAAAGGCTTATCAAGAAAAATAAATAAAAAGAAAGAAATTAATTACAGAAAAAAGAATAACTCTTGTAATGGTTATGGTTAGGATAAAATGAGAACCTATATACAAATTTTGGCAACTCATAATTTTAATAATTATGTAAAGAAACATTTGAAGTTGGATTATTGAGTTGTATTAGAATTATGAATGCTTGGGAATGAACTGAAGGTTCAAAACATAGATATTGTAAATGAATAATAAATATTGGCTGGGGCAAAATATAATAGTTCTCAATGAGGAGATAGTTCTTTCTGATTACTTAGTTATTTATTTTTTTATTTAATTATTACTTGGAACATGTTTAAAACTCTATTAATAACCTCAAAATAACAGTTTAATCAAATGAAATGTGCTCATCAAATGAATTGACAAAGGTCAATTACCTGGGCCATCCAGTCATGTCTTCTTCTCTCTTCTTCATTTAGTTCAGTCTCAATTTTCTTCTGTTGAAGTCTAATCCTCTGCTCTATCATTTCTTCCTCTTCCTTTTCCCTGAGTTTTTTAATTTCTTCTAATCTTCGCTTTTCCTCTATCTGTTCTTGGAGAGCTTTAGCATATGCAGCTTTCCGCAATTTTAGATCTGAGAGATAGGGAAAAAAGACAAATGTTAACAATAGAAAGTAACTAACAAACATGAGTAAAATTCATATACATTTTGAAATGAATATCTTTCACTCAAATTCACCATAAAACCATATTAAGGTAAAAAAGAACTAAAATAAAATAAATTAGATGGGATTTACTGCACTTGTTGTATAGCTTATTAAAAATAAAATATTAAAGACAAAAAAAATATTAAGGAAGAGGTTGAAGAAGCAAATTTATGCTTCAAATGGATTGAAATAGTAATTAAATCTTTTTTATATAAGAACATGATTAATTCCCATGATTAACGGGAGCCAGTTTAATGTGCACACAGTAAATAAACAATTTTTTAAAAAATTTCAAAGCTGTGTTGATATTTAAGATATTGCTAGTTTCCAGTTTTGACTTGAAGTATATCTTCTGCCTTACTAATATTATTTGAGTTTTTTTAATGATTTAACATGGCTTTGCTAATTTCTCAGCGGTATTAGTTAATCTTTCAAGCTAGGATGGTGGCATTTTGGAACTGGATCTGGTAATATAAGTTGGTATCTATGAAATATTTCGCTAATGTTGACTTTTTTTAATACTGGGGTTTTCGGCATGCCCTATGTTGGATATCCTTCATGTATATATCCACTGCAATAGAGCACAATGGAGATCCCATTGCAGTTTCTTAAAGCTGCGCATAAAACTCCCAGTTAAATTAGAAAACATTGAAGGCTGTTGGAATTTTTCTTCTGTAAGATGGTGTTTCATCAAGTTCAGAGGCTCTTCTATGGGGAGGAACACAGAAACATTTCATAGATACCACCACTGAACAATTAAAGAATACATAGAAATCATAAAAAAACCTAAATACTGTTAATAGGAATGAAAGATATACTTCAAGTCAAAATGGGAAACCAGCATTATCTAGCAGGAAAATGCTGCAGCAACTCAGTTGCTAGACATCAGCCAGACAACTCTCCAAATTAACTGATAAGAGTCAATGAATGGGAAGACAAACTTAGATCAAGAACCGGTCCCAGCCAGGTATAAAAGCCCCTGGACCTGTAGTCCTCTCATTCACCATTAAGTTCTGAAGAAAACATCACATGACATGCGGAAGCAAATCTGCCTTCAGCAAAAATCAACTTTTCGAAACGGTGAAGAAGAACAAAAGAAGTATTTATTAATAATTCTGGAGCCAGTGGAAGCCTACTTGAACGTCAACATTAAAAGTGTGCTTCACTACTTATATATCGGGCATTGGCTTGGATGAGGTGTTCCTTTTAGAATTCCAGGGTAGCTGAGGGTTAGTGTCCCACTTTGGAAAGGCTTCAATAAAAAATTAAAAAGCCAGCCCAGTTTCATAGGTTTTAGAGTAGGGTGCCAACTTATAGCTAGCACTTCCCTCCATGACCCTAATGGTTGCATGGGAGATAAAAATTAAAAAAAAAAAATTTATGCATGATGTTCATTAATTGTCCATTGTTCATTAATTGATTTAAATAACGATAAAAAATGGATTATACTCTTTTATAAGTCGTGAAATTCATTGGAAGAGCCAAGGAATATGAATATGGGTGTTTTCTGATAGGGTCATCTAGTATCAGGGGTACCTCTCCTTGTCTCAGAATTTGAACAAAAGCACAGAAAGAAGTAAAAAACGAACTATACTCTAAAGTATTGAACCTGAGACCTAACTTAGGTTCAGGTGTCTGGAGTCTACTATTATTTCAGGTGTGAAGATTTAAATTTTTAAAATTTTTTTTTTAAAGTTGAAAAAAAAATGTATTTATAATAAATATAATCATAAATTACAAACCTTGGGGTTCATCTCGGGGACTGACTTTTTGAGAACCACCAGGGAAACAATTAGATACTCCATGAAGATCTGACATTAGTTTATCTAAAAACAAAACACATTAGAAAAGAGGTAACTTAATTATTTACTAAAGTGCCTTTTAATTTAAAATAGCAACTATTCTGGAAAATTTCAGTAAAATTGCTTATAACAATTTAGAGGACCAAAACGTTTGTTTTAATTATATACCCATTTACTTGCAGTAACCTTTTACTGATAAATGAAAAACCATACCTAGCATGAAAAATTCTTACTATTTTTATATTTTCATTTTCAGAGCCATTTTCAAACTTTATTTTATTATTTTTAATTTTTGTGCAGAACATTCATAATATTGCAATAGGGTTATTTCTTTATTTATAGAACTTCTATCAATAAGCCATTCAAAATTAGTTGTTAGACTCATGTTGGTATTGATAAGCTATTTTTATGCATGCAATTTATGAAAATCATGGAAACATCAACTTCCCTTATATGTAATTTATATTTTTTCAATGGAACCAATAGTTAACAATGTTAATTTTCAATTTTATTTAGGGTAAACAGCTTAGCTTATATATCAATGCACAGATTTTCATTTGTGCACAACTTATTTTCCTTCCACTAGATTACGATGATTTATAAGAGACTATTTGAAACAACTTTCAATCATATCATAAAGCCATTTTCCTCTATTATCAATAAAATATGTTTTTTAGCTACTTTTCAGTTATACCACAAGGGGTTACTGATACATGTAATTATTAAGGGTGTAGGGGCCCCATGGGTTACCAGGGTTCGGTAAACCATGCATACTCAACAGGACAGAACATCCTCACTTACACTTATCAGGATATCAATTGCAATATTCACCCTAGGGGAAACTCAACAAGTTTCTTCAGGATGGGCTAATTTCAATTGCACTAAGATGCAGACCTCTGAATGTCCTAGAACTGGACTGGTTGATTCCCTGCTCATCTTAATTTTTAAATATTACATGTAATCAAAATTATGCAGTTGGGTAGCTCTTATGGCATTCAAAATGGTAAGAAAAACAGATCTGGGAATTGAGTAATCCTGTCATTTCTCATCTAGTACTTATTATTCTTGGCCACTTTTTGAAATGAAACTTAGCAGAATAGCTAGCAAAATCTATAGCACTAAAGTAGAAGGGAAGAGAGGAAAACTTCAACACTGAATAATGCAAGTATGAAATGGAGGTATTTTCAGAAAAGTGGCTTTCAATGGAATACCAAAAGGTAACTTATTAGTGAAAGACAAGAAATGGAGAGGGCTCCATTGACTTCCTCCTCACACTGCATAGAGTAATTCAATGAGGATGAAACTTGATGCTGCTGAATGTTGTAGTTACAATAACACACACACTGTCTTACATAAACCACAACCCAAAAAATAGTCAAAAATAAATTTTTGACTGAGTTCATTTTACAAATCAGTATAATGGTTTTAAATACAAAGATCAAATTTCTAGAATTATTTTCAACATTTTTATTCAAGGGATATCAATCCAATAAAATGTTAAAAACTAATTTAGAATTCTCAGAATGATAATTACACTTTCCTAACTGTTGATGTGAGATGGAGGAAGGAAATTAACAAGACATGTAGAAAAATCCATAAACAAACAATTCATAGGATAACAAGCAGGAAATACCAGTAAATCAGGTTTATTAACTTTAAATAAATTTAAAATAAAACATTTGAGATAAAGCCTTGCTCGTAAATATTTCATTTAATTAGTTAGTACAACAGAAAATTAATTATTTTGTAACTATTTGAGCTGATCTAATTAAAAGAAAAATAGTTACCACTAACTTATATGTTGCCAAATAAGTTTACTTTATAGATTAATTCACACAACTAATCATTCATTTTTTTAAAGATTTAAGTATGATGTATTTCCACAACTTTAGTTTTAATATAATGAGGATAATTTTGATAAATACAACTTTTAAAAAATGGGTTCTAGAAGTTCAGGAATAGTCCTAATCATAATGTCTAATTTCAGGCAAACCCTCACTTCTAATCACCTGATTTTAGGCACAAATTAGAAGAAATAAAAGATACAAGGATGTACAGATAAGGAAAATGTGAGAGAGTTATTGAAACGGAGGAAGAAAGGAGAGATGGATTAAATTATCAAATTAAAATTTAAAAAAATATAATTGATAGAAATTATAATAATTTTTTCTCATGAGCTATAGATGGCATGAATTATTAGTCTATGTAATATAGACAGAGGATTTAAAAATATTTATTTGCCTTACACTCAATTATAAATAAACAATTATATATACCAGGTATGCAAGTTTAAAATGTCGTTTTAATTCCAATAGAATGCGCTCTTAGCCTATTGAAGGATTTGCTTATCTCTAAACGCTATTTTGTTTGTTAGTCATTTGTTTACAAAAGTCAGTTGTTTTTAAGTCGTTTACGTGGACGTATCATACCTTTCTTTGGTGTTAAAAATGTCTAATTTTAAGCCAAATAAAGAGCATTTGCGGCATGTCATGATTTTCTTATTTAATCAAAAGAAAAAGGCATCTGAATGTCATCGAATTTTTGTTGAGACTTATGGTGATCTTGCTCCAACCGTCAAGACATGTGAACATTGGTTTCAATGTTTCAAACGTGGTGATTTTGATGTTACTGATCAAAAACGAGAAAATCGACCAAAAAAGTTTGAGGACTTCGAATTGCAATCTTTATTAGACGAAGACAATACCCAAACCCAACAAATGATGGCAGAACAGTTGAATGTCACTAGGCAAGCCATTTCCGATCGCCTGAGAGCTATGGGAAAGATTCAAAAAGTTGGAAAATGGGTTCCACATGAATTGGACGAACGACAGATGGAAAAACGAAAAACTGTGTGCGAAATGCTGCTTTTACGCCACAAAAGAAAGGGTTTTTTGCATCGAGTTGTAACTGGCGATGAAAAATGGATTTATTTTCATGAATCCCAAACGAAAAAAATCATGGGTAACGCCAGGACAACCATCCACATCGAGTGCAAGACCGGATCGTTTTGGGAAGAAGACAATGCTGTGTGTGTGGTGGGATCAGAAGGGAGTAGTCTACTACGAGCTTCTCAAGCCCGGCGAAACAGTCAATACCGAGCGCTACCGACAACAAATGATCAATTTGAGTCACGCATTGATCGAAAAACACCCAGAATGGGCTCACAGGCACGCCAGTCATTCTTCAGCATGATAACGCTCCTGCACATTCAGTCAGATTGACTAAGGAAACGATTTCTTCGCTTGGTTGGGAACTCCTACCCCACCCGCCGTATTCACCTGACCTGGCGCCTTCTGATTATCACCTCTTCTCATCGATGGGACACTCATTGGCGGAGCAACACTTCAACAATTTCGAAAACGTACGAAAATGGCTCGATGAATGGATTTCAAATAAAGATGAAGCATTCTTTTGGAATGGTATCCATATATTGCCCGAGAGATGGACAAAATGTGTAGAAAGCGAGGGCCAGTACTTTGAATAAAATATATTATACTTTTTTTTAAATTACTGTGTATATTACATTATTATTATTATTTATTGTATACTGAGAGCACATTGCAAGATGCACGCTGTGCAGGATGTAATTTCTAAAATAAATAAAGATTTTCTTCTTAAAAGTCAACTGTGTATATATTTTAAGAAATAAACGACATTTTAAACTTGCATACCTGGTATGTATATAGCAATCAAGAACAGGTGGGATAGATACTAGCATCTAGTATCTCTTCACTTCTCACTGAAGAAGAGTGAGAGATCCCTGAAAATTTTGCTCCTTGTGATTATTTCAGATTATTTCATTTTGTGAGTGCGTTGCACTCTCTATTCCACCTGTTTTTGATTGCTACATATCGCAGCCGGGAGTGTTTCCCGGAGTGTTTTTATATATATATATAAATATATATACACACACACACACATATATGCCCGTATAAATGAATTGCTGACCCAAAGATATATTCACTAATACCTCTAGCCTATTTTATGTCATTTATATTTACCACACCCATAGCATTATATAATTTTAAAAAACATACCTCTTGGACTAAGATAAAATATTTCATTTACAGAACTTCTATGTTTATGTTGAGGACTCTCAAAATATTCAGAATGAACACCATTCTCACCCTACAGAAAGAAAATAAAATTATTAAATCCGCTAATAGCTTCTAGAATAGCAATATTTTTTAAAGGAAAAGAAAATTACAATGTCATTCCTATTTGTTTCTTCTATATTCCTATTGTTTATTTCATCAGTGCTGTTTCTATTATGTCCTTCAAAAAATGACTCTGTTTGTGTGGAAATAGAATTACACCTTTTCCTCTTTTCTATTTCTTCAATACCACCATCTGGTTCATTCCTCTGGTTAAAATTGTCAGTAGAAAGACATTTATCAGCTTTCTGAGAACCATTTCTAAGTGACTGGAAATAAAACAAATGTTATTTTCAATATAAAAATTAAGTGTATAATATAGCACAAATCTGACTCTGGCCACTTCATGAGCAAAACCTCATCATAACAAATTTTAACTATTGAACTTTTATTTGGAATTTCTAAGCTCAACCTCTTTCAGCCCAATTTAAAATCCTATCTAATTATTTACATAGAAATATTAATAACAATTATATTATATATATTTTAGCAGATGATAGCTGAGTAGATTTAGGTTCAATTAAAAAAAAAAAAAACACAATGTGTAAAAAGTGCAATTTTGAAAAGCATATTTATTTAAAATAAACATTTCATTGCTTATAAATAGGAGAAAAATATACATGCTGACTCATTTTTGAAATCTTTAGCTAAATATTTATGTCTATATATTTATCTTAACAACATACTTTTTAATGATAACTCTCTATTTGAAAGAAACAGCACTAATTTCATGCATTTTCAATTATTGTTCATACACCTGCATCATGCAGCATGCACCTGCTTCATTCAATGTATATATTGAATTTTTTTTTTGGGGGGGGAGGGCACTCTTTTATATACATAAGTTAGAGAAAATAATATTGTAATGAATTATAAAAGTCAAAAATACTTAAATTTTGATTACATAGATGTTTCACAAAAATGCCAGTCTGTCACTGTAAAATTCTCAATCCTAGTATTAATCTCAGTATTCTTTAACTCCAAAATTACAAATAGCTTTCAATTATATCTCTCACCACAAGGTAAGAAAAAAAATTAATAACAAAATAAGCCAGGGGAAGAATGGATCCTTTGTACAGAAGTAGCAAGCATAGAACAAACTAGAAGAAGCATCCTTGTACCCCGATCATCTATCATACCTACTTTGAGCCAGGTTGCTTCTCCCTTTTTCCAATTTAATTCCTCAGGAATGCATAACAATTCTCACTTTCAATAGTAAAGGAGATGTTAAATATTTTTTTTTTTGAAGAGTTAGGCTACAAAACCTATTGTTAAATTCTCAGCAAATAGTTACTCTAAACCAAATATTATGTCAGCTGCATTGAATACATTTGAGATAATCCCACACTCAATTGTATTCAATTAATTTGCTTAATAATGAACTCAGTCTCTCTGTCTGTGTTTTAAAATAATATTCCAAATCGTGTGAGAATGGTCGGGGTTTCGGCCAGGAAGAAAAAAGAAAAATAAATTATACTATATGCTGATCCAGTTTTTATTTTTATTTTTATTTTTTTTGCATTTATAGAAATGTATAGAAAAGTATATATTTGAAGTAAATCTCATGTAGATATGTATCTATTTTATTATTATGCTTGTGGGGTGCATGCACATATATTTATTCCTTTTGGAAGGGTTATTGAAGATCTGAAGATTCTAGATCTTTATAATTTTCTAGATTATAGAATCAGACCTTCACTAAATATTTTATAACAGTGAAATATAACATATTATTTTGAGTTCTAGTGAAATATTATAAATTCCTAAAAAGATAATTGTGAGGATAAGGAATAAAAAAAATTAGGATCTTGAAGAGAATTAATGATGCTGAAGCTCACTTTAAGCTCACTGGGAGGGGAGAGATTTACATCTTTCCTTCACTTTAATGCATCTTTAAAATATTTAAGAATGAGCAATGAATGCACCATCTATTTTTCTTTTCCCAGTTGGCAACACTGATCTTAAAATTTTCCCTTCATTGTCCTTAAGATCAACTAACAAAATCACTAAATAAAAATATCAGATTATAATGAAATGGGAAAAGAAAGAGAATATTACAAGTAGTTTTTTTCCCTACATCTTGAAGAAAATACTTTTACATATTTTCTAAAACTTACAGAATCAAGGTGATCCTGATATTCTTTTCGCCTTTCAGCTATTAGCTGTGCTCGTCTCTCATTGTGCTCACCAGATCCTTGAAGAAAATTACTAGCTCCCTTAACATTTAGTGGAGAATATTCACCAGGTCTTACCATAATTCCCTGCAATTATTATTAAAACATGAGATGAGTATCACTTAGAATAAGGTTACATCTAGGTTTCTAATTCTAAAAACTAATGAAACTAATTCTGTGAATTAAAACTTCTCTAGTTCACAAAATTTAAAGAGAGATTAAATTAGATTACATTTTACCCATTCCGACAAAGGCTAAGTAATTTATCTTCATTTCATTTCATTACATGTTGAATAAAAGAAAGAATTTTCTTCAATTAATAATTTACTATTTTTAAACTGGTTTAGGCTACATTAGCATTTTGAGCTAAATATAAATAAAAATTATACTAATAAACCTAGTATAACTTCAATAATAATTTTGTTCTAAAAATTGTTCTTGATTTAATAAATTCAAACTCTAATTAATTATCAATTAATAGATTGTATAAAATTAACAATTCAAAAATTAAATCTCTAAAAAAGATATAACACCAAACTTGCTCTTACTTGAACTGTGTTATCTTCTTAGGTGAGGCACTAATCATTTTCTGAAACTAATGACCAGACTTCCCCAAATCAGATGCAGGGCTACTAAAAGCATATACTCCACCCTCCTCTGACAGTGGTGTGTAACCTTTAGAGTATGACAATAGTTTCATAAAAAGAGACCAGACTTATATAAAACCTTAGAAGCAGTTTTGTAAGCAACTTCTGACCCTAGCCTAGTGAACATTAGATAAATGTGAAGAGAGGATTATCAGGAAGTTGGTCTTGGTAGTTAAAGAATTAAAAACTTGTTTGGTTAAAATTAGTTTTTAATTCTTCAATTACCAAAACCGAATTCCTGATAATCCTCTCTTCATAAAACTTGATGGTTCAACAAATTTACCTCTAAATTAGATAAATTTTTTCTTCCTTTTTACAAGCCCTATGCAAGCTATCTGGCCAAAGATATGACCTATGTCATAGATACCTCTTGTACCAGCCTTCCAACCTTCTATGCTAAAGATGGATATGGAGCTATAATCATTTAAACTTTAAATATTGAAAACAAAATTAACTATATCTTGCTATAAGCCATAATAAAGGTTCGTGTAATTTTATCAAAATTTTGGTAAACATAATATCAGTTAGAATTTTAGAATCGTATTTTTTACCATATATTTATTCTCTTTTTTACCATATTATAATTCTCACAAATTATTTCTGGCAAGTTTTGCTTATTAATTCATAATAAAAAGCTTTTAGAATATACAAACACATATATACACACAATGAGCTATCATTTTCTTTAAAACAAGCCAGTAAATATACAAAAATCAAGCTTTAGCTGTGGTTGATACAAATTTATCAGCAGAAAGATTCAAAACTCTTATAGATGGTAAAAAAATAAATATAATTAATTATATTAATAAGNTAATTAATTATATTAATAAGTAAATACTTTTATTTTAAACAGTAAATCTTAACAATAAAATGATTGCACTACTAAAGTTGATTTCTTTTTTAAATGCTAACTTTGAAATTGATAGAACTTTGTTCTATAAATTTCCATTACAAGTTCAGCATACGAGTGAAATACACAAATAAAATACAAATAGGTGCTCATAGAGTTTCTCTGGTGAAGAAAAAATGGGTGCTGTTTCACATTTAAAAAAAGTCAGCCAGACATGAACTGTCTCAACTAGGCAAAGTCTTCTTTTGTTACATCGCTCTAAACCAAATATTATGTCAGCTGCATTGAATACATTTGAGATAATCCCACACTCAATTGTATTCAATTAATTTGCTTAATAATGAACTCAGTATCTCTATCTGTGTTTTAAAATAATATTCCAAATCGTGTGAGAATGGTCGGGGTTTCGGCCAGGAAGAAAAAAATATATACACCACAATTTGGAGTAATATTTTTATTTATCCCAACGTTTTGGCTTAGCTAGTAAGCCATCATCAGGGCAATGGTGTTGGGTGGAAAAATCTCCCCAGGGCGGTGTCTGTTCACATTGTAAACTGCAGAAACAACTGAGTTGTTTCTGTCAGTTGTTTCTGCAGTTTACAATGTGAACAGACACCGCCCTGGGGAGATTTTTCCACCCAACACCATTGCCCTGATGATGGCTTACTAGCTAAGCCGAAACGTTGGCATAAATAAAAATATTACTCCAAATTATGGTGTATATATTTTTTTCTTCCTGGCCGAAACCCCGACCATTCTCACACGATATTCGAGACAGCCAACTAATCATCAACCATAATATTCCAAAATTTCATTAAGATAAACAATTGATAGTAGGTACTCAACTATTACATTTACAATTGAGTAGTGTTTACCTAAGTGTTCAATTTAGCTGAGTGACTCTTAAAATACATAGTTTATTAATTAATGAATCTGTGTTGGCTTCATTACTCTAAACCAATTAACTATACTAATATGTCTGCTACGATTAAAAAACTGTATACTCCCACTTGACATTCCAGATAATTCCTGCTTTTTAAAAATTAAACCCAACTTTTCATTTAACATTTTAAGTTAATTTTGAAAACAACTAATTGCTAATTAAAAAATCACTAATAAACTATAAAATTAAAATTTATAGTTTAGGGTACAACCTCACTACTGATTGCTCAATTATGTTGGGTAACTTGCTCATAATGACACCGTTATTAACTTAACCATCTCTTCTGTAATGCTAAAAATGTAGGTACAAAAAAATCTGGAAAGCAGTTCTGGAAGCTTTTTTTTTTTTATTGTAATAACACATTGACAATATAAACTGATTTTTAGAAATTTTTGGCCCAGAAGATGGAACCTAACTAATAATAGGCTAGCATTCAAGCCAATATTAATATTAGTATTAAAAATAAATTCATCATAAATTTCTAACAACTTTTTTTCTAAACTCCTATAAAACTGAAATAATTGTTGATGTACTCATACACTGCATGGAAATTATATTCTTCCTGTCTTTATTTCCAATTTTTAATAGATATATGTATATAAGAATAATGTCGTGTGCCAATCATACTAATAAGGAACACCTCATTTTGAGTAACTAGTAACACAGGGAATTTAAAAAAATACTTATCTCCAACTTTTACAGAGAAGCTTCCTAAAGTTCCAAACAAAAAATAGTTACAGTAAAAAGTGGTTTATAGAATTCTTATCGAAGTCCAGTAACTATTATATAAGTTAAAAAATAATATGACATTATTTACAGCAATGGGTACATTATGATTTATCCTGCTAATTTTAATAACATACAACACTAATATTTTAAACAAATATTAGATATTCAGAATAAGCCATTAAATTGAACAGTAATAAAAAATATATATAAATACCTTTGATGGAGACTTCTGATTAATTTTGGAGACTTCTATAGAGCTTTGCTTAGACTTTTGAGATAATGAAGGATTTGGACGCTTATCCAAACATTTTCGATAATAAGTTCCTGATGAAGCTAATATTTTACATAGCCGTTCTTTTTCCAGATCCCTATCATTTTTAGGGCATGTAAGTGGAACTGAATATTTAGGTCTTCTGACTTTTACAGTTATACTTGGACTCTCAACTGAATTATGAAAACGAGCAGGACAACTGGATAATATTTTAATAAATCTCTCTTTTTCTTCTTGCCGCCTGTCATTAATATTTATATCCGGAGTACGGCAGATTGGTGGAATTACTCGGTCAACAGGAGAAAACTGTCTTTTAGAAAATTTTTCAATAAGTTTTATTTTTTCGTCTTCTCTTCTGTCTCTATACAGTTCTGGATGTAAAACAGCATATATTTCAGGGACTTTACTTAATCTTTTTTCTTCTGCCTTTTTTTCTTCTTCTGAACTAAATTTAGTTTCTAATTTCCCAATTAATTTCTTATAAGAATTTAGCAAGTCTTGCAATTTTTCCCTTTCGCGTTTCAATTTTGGGTCAGCACAAAATCTTACATCATCTGAGTTTAAATATTCCTCTGCCTTCAAGGAAATACCTTCTTGTTTTTCAATATTGCAAGGCACTTTAGAAGCTACTTGTTCTTCATAATCTCTTCCTTTCTCAACTTCAACCTTTACAAAAATAAATTGTCTATTAGGTGAAAATATATAATAATTATAACATAAGATTCATAAATATTTTACTGACTTACTCAATAATGTAGATGATCCTAAAAGCAGCATAGGCAAAAAAAGAAGTAACTAAGCATGCAATGTTTAACATATCATGCAAAGGAGTCAATAATTGCTTGACCTTGTGACTAAACTTGAAAGTAAATCAATAAGTCTCTCAGTTAATAATATTAATTTTAAATTTCAACTCCCAGGTAAACTTATACAAAATCAATTTAATAAAACTATGGCATTTGGAGTTATATAAAACATTTTAAGGCATAGTAAAATTGCTGAGATGTTCCGAAACACTTTATTCAAATAAACTATGCTAATGGAATTTAGTTTCAATTTATCAATACTATAACTTTTATATTTGAAACAAACAAGAAATTAGTATGTTACAACTACAAATGAAGCATACATAAAAGTGAAGTTGAGCAACTAAATAAATTAACAATTTGAGAACTGATGGGAGCCTTTAGATAAGGGAATTTTAGAATGTCCCTATACAATTATTTTTTGATAATCTTAAGCAAAAACCAAAATACGATTAAGTCTTTCGACTATTCAAAATTACTTACATTTTTAGATGCCATGAGACAAGGTAGATCATTCAATACTTTTTTTCAAATTCCTTGCACAATGTTATATTTTACTCAGCAAGGCCCACTATAAGATGTCACTTAAAACAGCGATGACAGAATACCTCAAATAAGAAACACTTCTTGACAATTGAAAATTACCAGTGGTTATTTTCAAATATATCCGTTCAAATTAAACTTACCACATAGAATATCGATTTCTCAGGTTATCGTTAAAACAATGACTAAAAGTTTTACTAGAACTTAACTAATACGAAATAGTAACACAAATTGTAATTAATTTTAGAATACAAATGAGATGTTTCTTTAACATTTTGTATTAGCATATCAATTATTACTTTTACAGCTATGTTAGAGTTTGCTTTGAAATGTATTCTATCGATCTGATAAATAGCTCATACTTTGCATTTCAGAATCGATGTTTTAACACTTAGATAAGAAATGTAAACAAAATATTACTTTTACGTTTTTTCTTTATTTCAATGAAAGTACTCTTTAAAAATATAGAAAACGTATTTTTTCTCTAGCAGTAATAAATTTAGTCAATGATGATAGAATCTGAAGAGCTGGTAGGTAGTAAAAGTCAAGATTCTATCAATGAAGCTAAAGCACTGGTATGTAACTGAAGTTCATTTTTTTTTTCTGTTAGTGTTTGGCAGATTATATTTAATAATTTTATTTACCCAAGGTTGAACCTCTTATGAATGGAAAATCATCAGTTGAAACTTCGTTTTCTATTTCTTCCAAATGGGACTTAGAATCCAGCTCTAGTAAGTGCCAGCAGGACTCAAAAGCTAAAAAGAAGGTAAATATCTGCACTGAAAATACTGAGGGTGAAAGGAGGAACTCAGAAACATCAGAATCTTGTGATAAGTCTAGTTGTGTCAGTAATGAGAAATGCTTGACTATGACTGGAACTATCAAAAGGGGTAAAAAAGCAGGCCAGAGCCTTGATGTTCGGCTAAATATTTCCAGGGAAGAATTAGAAATAATGGAAGCTAATATTGCAGCAAAAGAACAAAAAAAGAAATATTTTTGCTCTTTAACAGATGGTTTCCACATATTTCTTTTTACAGTAATATGCTTTCCATTTGCTTTTTTTATATCTAGTATTTACTCTTTTTATATGGGGACCATTACTTGGTACAGTATTTTTAGTTATGTGACTGAAGATAAAAGAATGTTATTTAAAATACTTTTATCACCCTTTGTGATCCTCCTGTATCCTTTAGTAATAATAACATTTACTGTTGGCTTAGGACTATATGCTGCCATTGTACAAATATCATGGTCATTTAGCAGTTGGCAAAAAGAGATATGTGATTGGGAAAAAGGCTTTTATGGTTGGTTATGTTCAATTCTCTATCTTGAGGAATGTTCTCCTTATGAAGTTGTTGTCTTGACTGATATT
The DNA here is from genome assembly GCA_000696205.2 of Oncopeltus fasciatus. Lineage (NCBI taxonomy): Eukaryota > Metazoa > Arthropoda > Insecta > Hemiptera > Lygaeidae > Oncopeltus > Oncopeltus fasciatus. The sequence continues at coordinate 198,529 of KZ807669.1, read as the reverse complement.
AAAGTAACTTCAGAGAAATGTAATTCTCAGGATAGCATCCTATCATAATATCCCATTGGTATGACATATTTATTAATTGTGATATACTTGCTGCATTTGATATCATGTGACCATTATGATCTCAATTACATGTAATTTTATTTGATTGGTTGTTCCTATTTAAAAATATTTCCTTATTAATGGTTAATCTACAAATCGACATATTTCATTTTCTTAATATTTAATGTAAGTTTTCTATCCAGTATTAAAAACTTGGATTAAAAGAACGAGGGTTCACCAAAACTAGGTTCTAATTGGTTCTAATGAGTGGCGATGCTTAGAGCTTAGATTTAGAATTGTTCTTTGCTACCTAAAAGAGAAAATTTTGAAAGAGTAAATATTTCTGATCAGTACTGTTGCTGGTTTCAAAGCTTGGACTATAATTACTTTTATTTCTGTTATTACGAAATTATAGTTCAAGCTTTAATAGAAGCTCTGTTTATATTTATTATTTAGAATGGTTTCGGATTAGCTATACAAATAACTTACAATCATCATTAATTAATTGGATGACATTATGGTAAGTTAGCTTAATAACACTGATAGTATTTTTATTTTTATAATAATTCTTGCATAATATTGTCTTTTAGGCTAAGAAAACATAATAACAATTTTTTAACTAACGCTTCAAATGAGAAAATAGTTTCAGTCAGTTTAGTAGAAATTAAATGCAGGACTGTTGCGAAGTTTGCCTTATACTTTTTATACTTAAAACCTTTATGCAACAGATACTATTTTACTTGTTTTAAAACCATATTAGCAGATTTCTTGATAGAAAATCAAGCTGTTTACATAGGTACCATGATGCAACTTATGGAAAGTTTTTTCATATCTTCACTGATTATACTTAGGAAAAGTTAAATATTTGGTCATTTGACTGGGAAGTCATGAAAATGGGATCCTAGTGACATTATGGGACTCCAGTCCTAGGGGACCTCTCGCCTTCATGATAGCCCTGAAGATGACTTACAATGTAAGCCAATACATTGGCAGATAATTAAAAAATACACATTGTTTTAAATTGTATTTTTTGGATTTATCTTGACCGAACCACAACAAAACAATCTTATAATAATATCTACTGTCAAAAAAACTCTCCATTTCAATAAATGTCTATATTTTTTTATGGATCATATTTTTAGCTTCTCTTGAAGAGAATAAGTGATAAGTTAGAGAAAAAAAATTGTTTGAATAAACAACTTCATTTCTTTGGGGGAATTTAAATAAAACTTGAGCTAAAATTTAGTCTATCATTTATGAACTGGTATTCGTAAGACATGTATTTTAACCAATTAGATTTCTATCATATTTAAAAAAATACTCTAATTTGATATTTATTTGTGACTGGGTTTGTTGCTATATTTCGGAGTGACATTTGATATAGCAATTTGATATTTATAGTTTGCCTTAGAGTAAGGTAACATTTAATTTTCGTTTCAAAAATATTTCTTCTATGTGTTACATTGATATCTATACAATTGGTATAGCTATAGTGGAAGCATTGTCATATGATTTAAATAATCAATTTGTATGCTCCCCTACGAGAAAGTACTATGTGTATGTGATGGTTTAGTTACCATCCTTTCTTCATTTGATTAAACTATAATTATAAAATTTACTTCCCTGCCTAATTGTATTATCAGTATTAACAGTTGAAACTTTTTGTTTATTATGTATGTTTTATTTTATTTTTTTATTTTACAAAGAATTGTAAATATTTTTGATCAATTCTTATAAAGTTTCAATGTTATTTTTTGCTTTTTGAAAGTCTAAAATTCTAATAATAATTAGGTTTAAATATTTTTGATACGTGTTTTCTTCCATTTTTGTACCTGTTAAAAATATTAGTTGTTCCTACTCTCAACTAAAAATTATGAAATGATAATTTTTTTATTATTTATTAGTAGTATTAAAATTTATAATCACAAATAATAAAATGTGATTGAGTGAAGATGGGGATGTATCAAATTTAGCTCTAGATTTTAGTGAGTCAGATATTGTGATCATCTGCTTAAATACTCTCTTAAATTAAAAAAAAAATATTTTGTTGCAATTACATTAATGTATTTGGGATTGAGGTTTATGTTATTAACTCTTTTAAGATGAAATTTCCATGGTAATGAGAAGAACTTCTCAGAAAAAATTCCCTCGCTCTGCTGGGCACTGTTCACCCTGCAGCTTCCTGCTATCATACATGACATACTATTCCTTTTCTCTTTTGTAGTATTAAGATTTTTTTTATAAATATTTCTCTGTTGTTACTATTTATTAAGCTAGTAAATTTTAATTTTATGAAAAATATTTTTCATTATAATTGAAATAACTTAAATAGTGCTTAAAATTTAACAATAAATTATTATTTATATTTTTAATCTTATATTTATCAGAACCTTAATAATTACTATTAAAATTTGGTCAATCATTTTTTTAATATTTTCCTAAAGGAGTTTTAAGCCATTCCACTGCACCATGTATTCAATTCTCCTTGTCTTTGTTGTAATTTACATGCCTCGCTTGTAGGACGTTCAATTTTTCCCCATTTTAAAAGTAATGTTATTGATTTGAGGTTTCCCTTTAAATAATGCCCATACTAGTTCAATGGGATTAAATTGAAAATGATGAAGCGTTGGAACTTTCATTTTTAGTTGGGCCCAAATTATTTCAATGAAATTCAATTGTCAATGTTGTTAAAGTAATTTGGTTGGGTATAAATGGTAAATAGAAATATTTTGTTTATTTGGTTTTTTGAATAAATTAAAAATAATTCACTACACTTAAAACTACTACTACATTTTGATATTTAAAATACCAATTAAAAAATAAAACTCACTCTTCAAATACTCAAGATATAGTCTCTGAATCGCTTTAAGGATTCAATTTTTACTTCCTGATTTATAGATTTTTCAGAAATCAATTAATTGATTTCTTACCTCAGTAAAATTGCCTAATATATCGACATAATATTAAATCTTTAGATTATGAAGAATAAATTACTCTTAACGTAGTTGAATGTGGATGTACAGGCAACAAGGGGAAGGAACCAGATAATATAAGTTAAACAAAATAACGGCTTACTTTTTACTTTGTCAAATGCTATATGTATGTATATATATATATATATAATAAGTAAGAATAGGTGGGAAAGAGAGTGTAGTGAACACACAAGAAGAAAAAAATTAGAATGAGTAAATTTTTGGGTAGACTTCTCACTTTTCATCAGTGAGGAGTGAAGAGAGACTCCTCACTGTTGAAGGGCGAGAAATCTCCCTGAAAATTTTACTGATTGTAATTTTTTTCTTTTTATGTATTTACTACATTCTCTCTCCCACCTGATCTTAGCGAGTGTTTAGTTTTTTATCTATCTATATGTGTGTATGTATGTATATAGTTTGCCATATA
>KZ807669.1:164842-194977 GCA_000696205.2 Oncopeltus fasciatus | reverse complement strand
TATATATATATAATATGCTATGAAAATTTTTTGTCTTAAATTGCCAAAAGTGCTACATAAGCTATATTATTATTTTAATTTTTGTAGTTCACTAGTGCCTAATAATATGAAAGTAATAATTCTGAAATATAAGAAGAATTAAATTGATAATGTTTAGGTTAATAGAATGCTATATATTTAAACACAATTAAGGTAAAATAATATTAATTAAGTTTTTTGGCTGGGGAATCACTTAAAAATAGATCTTTCTGTTTCCCTTACAGTAATACTGCAAGACATATCCTCGAACCTAACATTCTATTCTGCTTAAGTAAGTGTAAGTTAGCATATTATCTCTACTTAATAAGGTTGGATAATTTATTTGGTCGATTTTTTATTCCATAAACTTATAAAATTAATGTGTTTTATGAAAGCACTAAGGGACAAAACAGAAATTAAAGACTATTATGAAAATAATGTGATAACTATGAACAGGTTAGAAACATGTAAATCGATATTTTTGTTAGATATATATTCCTTTTATATTGATTTTGTGTCTAGACATTAGTTTGATTGTATTTATTAGATATATCATAAATTAAAGGGACTTATTGTAATTTAGAGCCTCTTATTCCTCAGATTGTATGTAATTATTTTTAGCCACTTGGCATTTGATGTTTTGTGGAACTTTTTTGTACTTTTTTTTTAAATTTAATAAAATGATTATATCTTGTACATATATAAATTTGTGTTCAATTTTTTTCCTTGTAAAGGAGCTTCTAAATAAATTCTATTCCAAACTGTTTTCATAAACAGATTATTTTTAATTTAATTTTATATATTAATGCAAAATTATTAATTTAAAAAACATTCATTATTCTTGTTCTGATTGATTTATATTTCATTCCCCAATTTATAATTATATATTTTCAGTACAGTTAAGAATTAAAAGTAATGGCAATTTTTAATAGTATACCAGATATTAATTGATACAGATAATAATCTTTGCTGTCAAAAATTATTTTATACAAAATTTTATAATAGTATTTTTTAGTTNAATAAAATAAAATAATTATTAACCACCTTTAGCTTGAAGCTTTTTAAGCTTAAATATATATTCAATTAAACAACTGAAAAGGATAAAATGAAAAGTGGTATATTAGTTTAATTAAAAAACTATGTATATGATCGTTTCAATTAAACTAGAAGCCATGGATTGCAACTTTTCATTAAACAGTTTTGCCACATCCACAAAAAGCCTTGCATAAATATTTTTATTTTCAAAGTCCTCTAACACGAGTTCACTTAATATTGTTCAAAAAGTTACTTCGAGTCTCAAATGTCTTGAAAACTGGGGACCAAAAATGTTAAACAAAAACCGCTCTTCTCCTTTACTACTACAGGGTTTGTAAATAAATAAAAACAAGTATATAAGTACTTGTTATTTCAATATAATAAAAAATGCCATAAGGAAAGCATTATATTAAAATAGATACATAATAGGAAGGCATATTAAAGGAAATCTGTAATGACTTAGAGTATATAGTAGTACTTTAGCGCACTGGGGCCCATTTGTTTATTTTAATTAACAAAAAAAGTCATTTATTGCTCTAGTAGTGGTGTACACATCACTAAATTCAGGTATTTATACACACAAACACACATGTACATTGTGTGGACAAGTGTTTTGGTTTCCCTATATCTGCATTTTTCTTTCTGAAATAATATTTATGTTATACGTGTAAATTACTATGAAAATTCATACCATATTGTAAATTGAAAATTTTAGAAAATAGCTTAAGCCCGAGTGTTCAAGGAAGATTTGGCCTAAAGGACTATATTCTTTTTAAATAAGTTGCAGAATAATTATTTGTGACTTCTTTTTTCAGTGACAAAATTCAAACAGTACATAAGCAAATATGTTTTTTTAAAGCAAGGTCTTTTAAAAGTTTTCTTGTGCGTTCAAGATAAAACACATTATCCCTATGGTAATTTTACATTCGTTATTGTTAACATTAATTTTATAATAGACTAGTCAGAAAAAAATTTTTTTTTTTGTACAACATACAACTGTAAAGAAGATATTCCTTTTTAGTGTTATTAGCCAAAAACTATTTTGTTTAAAAAAAAAATGAAGTATTGTAAAAAAAAGAATGGAAACCTGAATTTCATCAATTATACCTTGCGGTTGTTTTTTTTTTTCAATATATATTTTCTTTATTCTTAACTACTACTTACTATTTTTCTTATATTGCCAACGATTTTTTAATCAGCTAATTAAATATAAAGTATTCAATTCTAAACCTCTTTGTTTTCAACTTTTCCTTAAAGTATATATTTTATTTGTTACTCGATTACATTTTTCAGAATATTATCCTTTAAAGTGCAATACTTTAACTTCTATAAAATATCAGCGAATAACAAATATTGACCATAAATTGCTTATACTCATTTCTCTTATTTATCACATTCTTTTAATAGGTAGGTTATGTTCTGTAATAAATATATGTAAGTCCTTTAAAATTAGCAGTATGATTTTCCAATAATAGTGGTGATTTATTGTGGGTTTTAAAGTATTATACAATTATCCAGACATCCTGGGTCATTAACTGAATTATACTTATCAATTTTCATATGTTAAGTAGCTATAAAAACTATCAGTCATCTTAAGTTTGATATTTACAATATCTTGTCATTCAGCTTAGTTAGGAATTTGAATTATCAAAAATTTAATTATTAGTAAATTTATATTTATTACATTATAAACTCTTCAAAGAATGCAATAAAAATATAAAATCCATCATTATTCATTGAGTAATTATTAAATCATTATAAATTAAATCAATTAATGTAAAAACAAATTTGGATTAACCCTATTTTCAATTGTTTATGTATCTAATGATACTATAAGGTAAAATATTACCTTAATATTATAACGATTAATAGCCAATGTTTAACTTTGAAACTTTTTATATGTATAAATTTTTTCCCCAAGTTTACAGCTGCCTATTAGATCCATATTATTTGTATCGTTGTTCTGATTTTTGTTTTAAGCTCAGCTTTTCTTAATTTCTTTCCCCTTACAGTTGAATTTTGGTATTACCTGCTGCACTCTACTGATGTATACTATAAGGAACTGACTTGCAGGAACTGTGTAATCCAAGCAGATTCCTTAAGTTTCATTAAAGTTAATCTCTTATGGCAAGAGTTTAATACTCTTTAGCTCACACTTTCTGGAAGGAAATCAGTGAAAAGTTTTCTTTGCTTTAATTATTAATATAATGAGCAATTTAAAAAAAAAAAAAATCAAATTATTTAATTTATGTAATGAAAGTGAAAATTCTTTTCATAAATCTGAAGTATACTTAATTATTTATGATGAACTTTATCAGTTGAATTTCTTGTTTATAGTGAATACATTTCCTTCAAAATTTCTTAGTAAAAGAGCTTCTGGCAGTTCAAATCAGTTTTCCATTCTTATAACTATTTTTTAACCAGATAATTATGGGAGTCTATTAGCGACAATAGTTGAACTTCTACATTTTAACACCTATTTAAAAACTGTACTTTGCAATGCTTATTATTTTAAACACATAAATTATATATTTCCTGTGTCAATTTAAGTGAAAATTGTAAGGGTGTGTAAAATAAAATATAATAAAAATATTTAGCATTTTATTTATCTTTATCATGAATCCATGCAACAAAGAAGCAGAGAAGGGTAAATGGGTAGGCAACAGGAGAAGAAGACTACTAGTAATAATGGACACTGGTTATATCTTTTTAAAAAAAGCTCTCTGCCAAGCCCTTAAGTGCCCTTTCACTGCTTGGTATCACCAAGAGATCCTATTCCTGCTGATACTACTGACCACCACACAGTATCCCCTGGGCTACTCTGTGTGTCCTAGCAGAGAACGAGAGGGAGACTAATTGAGACCTTATGATGGAATTGGGTCACCCATGCTTCACAAGGTGAGGTTACACCTTCTAACCTTAAGATGGCAGCCCCATCACAAATTTTTAGGGCATTGGTTGTGTATCAGTTTCTCTTATGTAAATCACTCAATTCTTATGCACAAATAAGAATTTACTTAGACCGTCTCAAATAAATTCAATTTTTATTGAAGGCACGCAGGAGCTAAAAGATCCTACTTTATCAAACTTTAATAGTGGCCAGCTTATCTGGATCAACCAACTCCAATAAGAAAAAAAAGAAGAAACGTAAAAGACACTTGTTCTAAAAATAAAAACCTTCCGAACCTTTGTTTCATATGAAAGTGCAGACAATTTATTTTGATATAGTACAAAGTTATTACACATAAATAGATATAATGCTAGCTTTGTCTCTAAGCCCCAACAAGAACCATGGCTTTCTTTTTATACAATGAAGTGATAATTAATCATTTATTCAAAAAAACCTCACCGTTCTTGATAAAGAATTGTTATGGAAGTCATTTGGTGGAACGAAATGCCTACAGATTCCTTTTTAGTGAAATCTGTTCATTCACATAAGAAAAAATTCCAAACAAATCATGAAAAATTTAATTTAAATGCAGAATCACACAAGCTGTTAAATACTATTAAAGAAGTAATTTATATGCATGACCTAATTAAGTGAAGAAAAAATTTTTGAGGGACTCCAGAACCAGAGTTATATAGGGGTATGTTAGATCAATCATGAAATAGGTGCAGCAAGAAAATCTATAGACAGCATAATTCTTATGACCACCCATAATTCACTGAACTTAACAAGGGGACGGGTTAGAAAATGAAGGTTCATCCCTACATCACATATCATAAAAGAAGTTGCAAATAGAAAAAGTTTTAACATACAGTGGCTTGCTGCAGATCACAATACAGTACTTGTGAATTAGTACAAGTATTATAGAATAGAAAAGATTGGGAGATTGAAGAACATAAATTAGCAGGAGAACAGTCTTTAGCTGGATGAATTTCAATACTATATTGGAAATTATTTTATAACTCTTGTTTTATTTATTGTTATTTTATAATTAATTGAAATTTTTCTTATAAAATAATAACATATAATTACAAGCCAAGCCCCATGGTCAAAGAAAATAAAAGTCCATCACACAGGAACAGCATGAACACAAATTTCTGTTTTATAGTGGGTAATATAAACCATAAAATATTTAAATTTGTGTAATGTATATTTCTAGAGAAGGGAGGCTTTATGAGAAAAGAACTTCGTTATACTCATTATTCATCAGGAAGATGAATAATTCAAGATGACTATTGATCATTCGTTTATTCACCAGGAAGATGAAATATGATTGTTCGATGATTCATCAGGAAGAATAACCTCTAAATAAAAACTCTAAAAAGAAGGGATCAAAACTGTCTAAAGAGAGGCGATAGAACTGTTTCAGTTAGGTTAAAACACTGAGTCAACTCAAGTAGTCAAACTTTTAACACTGATTGAAATATTTACTAAAAATAAGAATTTTTGTTTTACCAATAGACCTAGAAAGATTTAGAGTTTGCAAATTAAACCCCTCCTGACAAATGTTGACAGTTTAGTGCAATAAATAATTAGGAATGCAATCTTTTAAATAGATATAACCTCCGACCTCCTTACTCTTAAAGAGAATATCGCCGTTTTTTATGCAGATTATTATTCTAGCCTTTTTAGCAAGGCTAAAAAACTATAATCATATCTAATAAATGATATATTCAGCAATTTTTATTTAGTCTGATAGCGTTCATATAAAAGGCGGCTGTTGAACAGTAAGCAAAAGGAAACTACAGAAAATTTAATTAACAAGGTTTAAGCAATGTATGTTCACTAGAAAATAATAAATAATTTATTTATACCATTTTAACAAATAACAAAATATTTACAATCTTCTACAGTACTTAGTACCCAATCAACCGTTAGCGTTCTTTTCTTCAGTAACCTTTGGTTCCTCAAAATTCTTCAATTCAGCATCAATTCTCTCCTTAGCCCTTACAACTTTCGACTGGAGATAAAATGACCCACCACGGGTTTTATCGTTTACTTTGAATAAATGTTCGTATCTCTCTTTCACATTTTCTGGATCTAATTTATCAACGTTGAGTATTTGTTGTGCTTCTTCCAATGTCATACCTGTTCTGGTATTCTCTGCAGCTCTGTTGGCACCTCTTTGACCACCACCAGCTCGACGAGCAGCCTCTTGACTAGCAGCCCATTCTTGTTTCAAAGCTCTAGCGAATGCTTTCCCTACCACTTGAGTCCCAAGGACAATTATTTGTGCTATGTATTTGGCCATTTATAAAGAAAACCGGTAATCATATCAACATTACAACCACATTTCTTACCTATTGTGTAAGTTAATGGGAAAAATAGAGAGGTTTTATAACCCTTGTCAGTTAACAACGAAGTCTAAACGAGATTGGTATCGATAGTACCTTAAATTCATTTCTGATTGTGCTCAATTATAAAATTTATAACCAGTTATATATGTCAATTTTAATTCACCCAAAATATAAAATCTTCAGTTCCTAAGATATTAATTATAAATAAGCGAAGGCCCCACTTAAATAAAATATACGCGTCATATTTGATTGATAAATAACAGCTTTTCCCGAGTCATGCATGTTTAAAATGAGATGGGAACTTGTAGATGCTCTATCGCCTCTCTATGACGCTAAGTTGTTGAAAGGGAGGTTAACAATTATTAAATAAATAAAAGAATATGTTTAAAAATAATCGTTCTCCAGATAAGGTAGTTCAGCGAAATCATCACCTTTAAAGTTAGGAGAGCTGATGAATGCGACGTCATAGAAATCTTTCTTCTGTAGTAGTTATAGGATAAGTTGGTTGTTAAAGAATGAAATTTGAAAAAAAAAAACAACGCTTTCAACATTTTATTGGCAAGCCTATGACAATTCGGCAGTCCATCTTTTTATTTTCAAAATCTTCAGGTCTCATTCAGGACTAACAATTAAATGTGGTAAATAAATGGCGCCACGATAAAAATGTCCTGTAGTTAGCAGGCTACTGTAAGCAATTCTAAGCGCATTTCTTAGTAACAATTTTATTTTATTTTTGCTCTGAACTGAATCTAAGATAAAATACATGCTACTTTTTAACTGCTAAATTTAAATTATTTTGAAGAAAATGGCTCAAACTATCGTATTCTTTTAAAATTTTAAAAAACCATTACATGGATTATTTCTCCAATTGAAGATTCCATGCCCATTGTTACATGCCATTCCAGCCCTCAAAATGTTTTCAGAGGGAGGGAGGCGCCTCCCTGATTTTCACTATGCAAAAATCATACTATTATAAAATAAAACATGGGCCATTGTGACTTAATCAATCTGTGGGTCATATGAGATGAGAAAATTCAGTTGTAAGTTTTATTTGACATGATAATTGATTTATTTGTCTTCCTTTCTCATATATTCCGGCACATTACCAGTGTTCTCTTTTATAATTTTAGAGAAGATCTATGTACTACTAACAGTCTTAGCTATTCTGTCAATCAAATGGAGTGGGTTTTCCCTATATTTTTATTATACATTTTATTAAAAAGACAGCTGTTCAAATTTCCTTGAGTTTTTAAAAGAGAAGATTTCAGTAGGTAGGTTAAAAGTTTATCAAATATACTGAAAGTATAAGTCAGTAGTATATTATTTATATATTTATTATATTTCTTAATATTTTATATTTTGCTATATCTAATTATGTTGCATGATTTTGATTTCACAATAATTAAACTCAAAGCCAACTGTGGAAAAATACAGCAGAAATATGATAATTATCTTGTTTATTTATATATTAAGAAGCTATAGGTAATGAATAAGACACTAAAAAGATAGTCCACAATAATGTTTGTTGGTTTATAACAAAAGCTTACATGGTTTACTAACTACTTATGTGTAATCTAATTTTTGATAACTGACTTTAATGGAACCATAATAAATACATTGATAATTCAAACCCTAAATTAGCCAGTGTTCAGTGAAAAAGTTGACGTTTATGAATTGTGAATTACATTACTGTGAACTATACATAAATTGCAGTATACAAAAATATTTATGAAATTCAAGAAACAAAATAGCAACAAATTGACTAAACAAATAACAAAAAAAAAGATACACAGATATTAATAGTCCATTCAAATATTGTGAGTCCATTAGTAGACTCTTGTCTGGAAGATTCCTGGGCTCTGAGGATGAGACATTGAGTCTTGAAAGTTCCCAGCTTTAACTAAATATTCTAACCGAGCGAAGTTTAAAAGTTTTTATTCCTTATAATTGTATAGCTTCACCCCTGTTCATGGGAAAAAAAATAGATGGTAACTGCTTTCTGAGTCCATGTGATTTTTCTATTGTCTTTTTTCCATGCTCCTCTGTGATAGTCTTTCAAAATTTCCTGGGTTACTGCGACCATTTGTAAATAGCCTCTATAGAAATTTATCATTTCCAAAAACCAGTGAAATTGCTGAACAGTCTGGAGAAGTTTCTAGTCAAGAATGACACTGATCTTTTCTGAAAAAGAAATCGATCCACTTAGAGTGATTCTATACCCCAAAAATTCCAATTCTTGAAATCCAAACTAAGATATGGCAAGAATTGTACGTAAGACATACTTGTTCAAGCTGATGTAAGCAGTGTCCAAGTGACACTTCCATTCCTCTTCAGTTGAAAAAGAAATCATCTAAAAATATTTTTAAAAAAATACAAAATCGAAACCTGTAAAACTTTATGGATAAAACGGAAACTACTGGGTGTATTTCATAATACTTGAGCCATGACATTGAACTAGAAACACTCAAATGGAGTGATAATGGCTGTTTTAAATTTATTCTCTTCAACTATGAGAATTTGATAATAGCCCTTAAAAAGATCAATTTTAGAAAAAATTGTTTTACCGTGTAGTACTCTGTGTAATCTGGAAGTCCATTATCTTAGGATTGGATCGCGATAAGGAACTTTAAGATCATTAAGTCGGCAGAAATCACTATCATCCACCCGAAGATCCTTCTGGTAGTTTCCAAAACAAACTGAGTTGGAGTTGGACTCATACTTTGACTTATTTTTCTTTTTGTTTACTTAATTTTTGCAAATGATTGGATTCATTCTTTGACATGCTTCACTTTTATGCCCCAGAATGCAATTATAACTCAATTAGAGAAGAATTCAGATTTACCATTATTCTATGACACAATTAGGTACCATATTATAGAAAGATTTTTCCTTCACAAAAATCTGGGAGGGGACCTTCTACTAAATAAATATTTTAGGAGTGGGAATGATAGATCACTAAGAAAAAGATTGGGCTAAGTCATATTGACTTCATGAAAATGTTTCGATGACAGGCACATTAAGGTTTATCCACATAGTCTTTTATTTTACATTTAAAAGTGACATGCAAAATGCATTACAAAAAACAAAATTTGGCTCATAAACCATCAAAATAAACTATACCTGTAGGCATTAAAAGACACACAAAAAATTTATAAAATTTATTGCGATCAAATACTTTAGTGTGAATACACAAAAAGTGAGTAAAATCCTTATTATCCTCATATTAATGTTATAAAATGGAAAACAGTTTCTTCACTATAAACATTAAGGTTTATCTACAATTATTAGATAAGCTGATATTTAACAACTTGGACTTTCTTCAAAATTTGCAAGCCCTTTCTTTACAGAGGAATGAGTTCTAGTCTTAGACTAAAGACTGAGTATCTGATTTTTGTATCAGGTTAATACTGTATCACAATATTTACTGGAATGGGTATTTTCAAGTCCAGGCACTGAAGAACTCCAGTCTGAGAAACAATTTGAATAAATGATACATTTGGCCGGCATCACTTTTCTGCGCCTGTTACTTTTTCCTATTTGATGCCTTGTATTAAATAGTATCATGAAACCCTAATGAAGCCTATCTGACACGAATAAAGATATTTCACATCACCACTTATATTGATTTTTAATCTGAGCTTGGCTAGGGTGGAGGATTTAAATAATAATTTGAGAGAGTTGCTACATCCAATAAAATTTATTCACATTAATAACAAAACTTTTAAACAATATGTCTAGTTACAAGTGGTATATAGTTATTTATAGTATATATATATGCAATTATTTACATCTTCAGAAATATACAATTTTAAGTACAAAATATTTGCAACCACTAATTTTTATATATTAAAAATAACAGTTAATATACATATTGCAATCATATTATTTACAAAACTAGTTAGTAGTTATGCTGACAAATTTACATTCTTGTCCTAATTTTTTTATTTAGAAGTTTGTTCAGCCACTTAAATCAACACAGTTTTGTATTGTTTGATTATAGCTAATCATCAAATTATCACTTTTGTTTGTTTTGTTACTGGATATATATATATATATATATATATATATATTATATATATTATATAATGTATGTATGTATTCCATATCTTGTAAATATGTGGAAACGTACATTAAAATAGAAGTACTAATTGTAAGAACTTAATATAAATAACAGTCTTCAAAGCATGCATGGCCTTAAAATTTGAAGCTTTATATAAACAAATTGTTGACATGGCACATTAAAACTCAATTTGGCAGTCACTAAACTTCTAAAAATGCATTCCTAGTCTGTTTGATATCAAAGTAATGTTTATCTAAAATAAAGGTCTTGGCAACAAAATAAAATTGTAGTTGGCTACGTAAAATAATTTTAATAATTTACGTATAAGATAGTAGAAACGAGAACTACTTAAGCTGCTTAGACATCTGATCTTGTAATAAAAAAATGCAATTAAATTAAATTATTGAATAATATTAATAAAACAACTAGTGCATCACAAATTTCTTAAACATATATGTTGATTAGCTTAGGGAAAATTTAGTAGAACATAAATTGTAGAAAATATTTTATAGGCACTTACAATTAGTTACAGCAGTCTCATTTCTTATGTATTCACTTAAACTATATAGTAAATGGTTGTTATATATTTTATGAATTCCTGCTTTTGTAATATTGATCAATATTCTTCATCTGATATAAATAAGTAAAAATATAAAATTTCAGTTAAATAATTTGAAATTCATTGGAGTTTTTGGATACAATTTTTAAAAGGAGAGCGTAAAAAGAATAATCATTTGACAAAATCGAGTTATATGCTACATAGATTAACATTTTGTACAGTTTATGCATAATAAATACTCTAATAAATTAAATTTAAAACTTACATTAATATCAAAAGATACTTTTTTTTAATCACTGCTCTGCTTATGTCTGCTCACTTTATTAATCTGATTAGTTTACACTGCCCCTATTTGAAAAACTGTTTTGTTTTTTTAGTTCTTTTGGTAATTGACAATGACATAGGCATTTTTTTTTCTTTTAAAACTGAACAAATATATAAAATGAAAATTAAGATAGAATTGAAAATTGAAAATTTGGGTAGAATACCTATTTTAATTAAATAATTATCTACGATGGAATAAAAAAGGTAATTAGGAAAAGAAAATTTATTTGGTTTGAATACATAATTTTCAACACAACTAGAGAATAACTGTATCAGCTGATGTAGGGATGAATGCAAAAACAGAACTCAGCATTTGATTTATCATAACATGCATAACCTGAGCAAGTCTGAGTGTAATATATCTTAAGCCAATAAAAAAAAACTTATGCACTTTTTGAGCATTTCAATTCACTCTTCTTTGTCTCATTTTGTGAACATTTTTTAATTTTTTATTACATGGAAAGTGAAGATAAATGATTTAAGCTGTTGTTATAAAAATGTTATTTTCATACATCTGACAATACTTCACTTAGAAATATTAAGACCATTCCTCTCAGTCCACAAAGAAACAATTTTTCTGAGTATTATTAAAATAGTAAGAGTATTAAATTAATGAAATTAGAATAATTTTAATTTTAAAAATTTGATACTGTATGCCTAGAAAATATTTATATTAATTTAAGACAGTTCTTAAAATCATAGAACGATAAAATTGCTTTGTTATAAACTGAAATAATTGATTTAACACAAGCTCAAATTAAACTTTATTTTTATCTACTGGAGGGTGATGAATTCTTATTAACATACCTAAATGTTGAATTACTATCCGAAATTTCTGAATATTGTTGAAGGAACTATATTTTTCTAACTCCACATATCATTTTTTTGATAAGCCAGCCATTGAAAAACTGTTTTACAGCTTTTATATATGTGTATATAGTGCTAGTTGGCTATGAACTAGTGATTTTATCTCTTATAAAGATACTTTCTAATAATATCTGCTATTTCTCAGAAGGAACTGCCACCCTGTGAGAAGCTTAAAATTTTTGGAAATGAGTAGTAATAGTTTTACTTCTGTCTAGTAGAGGAACCTGGCAAGTGGAGGCTCATTCTCCCATTATCTCGTGCTTAATTCCTCAAATGAATTATAATTTTTTTTTTGTTATAATAAATTAATAAAGGATTTTGATCATTTTAAATAGTGTTAATAATCTATACATATGCAATATGTCTCTTATATCCAAAATATGTGAAAATTGTGTACTTATTTTAAAAGGGATATTATTTCAATTTTAGTGTTGTATTGCTGAATCAATAATAATAATAATAACTCTGTGTAGTTAAATTGCCTTGAAAAAAAAAAAAAAAGAAAAGAAAAGAGATTTTAAAATTCACAAGAGAATCTGTATACAATTAAAATTATTAGTCCTAGTTTATCTTGTTTGTGCATTACAAAAAGTAAAGTAAAATATTAGAACCACAGCAGGAAATGTTAAAGAACCCCCCTTCCCCCCCCAAAAAATAAAAAAATAAAAGGAAATAAAAGTGCCAAAAGACTTTTCTTGGTGGTTAAAAGTTTCATTTAAATGTAAAAAATTATCTTCTATTAAGTTTTGAACTCAAACTCATTAAGACATCTGTTTACCACAACTCTAACTCACGTGTAATTAATTAATCTCTAACCTAAAGAATAATTAATAATAGTTCAAATAGAGAGGTTTTTGACCATAGAGATTATTAGTAGAAATTTGTTGGGGTTCAGTCGTGGTTGAAACGTCAACCTTGATCAAACCCCAACAAATTATCTGCTATTAATAACAGTTGTTTCAGCATTAGTTACAGTTCGCCCCATCAGATCACAGGTTCACATAACCCGCAAGATTATATGTGTATGTTATATAAATTATGAACTATAAATTAAAATTTGTATAACAAAATTAAAAAAAAAAAATAAACTAACAAAAAATAAATATATTAAACATCATGAAATAAACAAAAATAATTATTTCAATACTTCCTTAATTTTTGTTGTCAATAACTATTAACTAAGACTATTTACAAATAAACCAATTTGGAAAAATAATAATATTTTATAAAATTATTTATTTACTCATTAAAATAAGCCAAGTATTTAAGATCATAAATGTTAGCCTAGAAATTTCAGGGTAGTCATGAAATAACGGTTAAATTAAGCAGAGTTTAGTTAACAGTTGAGAAAATGTTGAGGAAATTGTAGGGGTTTTTAAATTTTAGGTTATCACCAAACCAAAATGTATCATGTTGCCCTTGATAAAAAACTATTTCATTATCTAATTTATTCTTGCTCAAAGCCTACTGACCAAACCCAGACCATTTCCTCTACAATATTTGCTTTTCCGGATTTTGGAATCAAATATCCTGATAAGACCAATAGTATTTTCAGTTAATGCTTCATCAATTCCTAAGATATGACTAAATCAGTACTTATATTTTGGTAATCTTATAAAATATGAATAAAATGGCTGCTCATTAATACAGAAAATAAATAATTTTCAGAAGCTTAAAGATTGAAGATAATACACAGAAAGTTAATTGTATTTAGAAACTAATTTAAAATACATATTTTTCTTAGGAGGTTCAACATACAACAGTAAATTCTAATCTATGACATCTAAAGGATTATTTTATATGACAGAAAATGGCACATTAAACTGTTTGATCAATTTTATAACAATTTTTACTGTTTGAAGTAAAAAAAAATCAGTTATGGCTGATCAAAGAAATAATCTTTCCCAGATCCTGTATTTTTGCATTTTTTGGACACAATTTTTGTGAATTTGTATTTGTTTTCTTCTTGGTTCTTTTACCAAAGAGCCAACTTTTAATACACACACGTGTGTGTGTGTGTGTGTGTGTGTGTGTGTGTGTGTGTCTGTGTGTGTTTGAGTATGAACAATTATTATTCTCCAAAAATTTGAAAAAGTATAATTCTACACAATTTTAATAGATTCTTTGAAACTATTTGTATAATTTGAACATCAACTAATTTCTTATACCAATACGTATAAAGAAAGAAAACTTAAGGATTGTACCCTGATTTAAAGCTATGCATTTTGATAGTTTCCATGCGTGTACCTAATTGTCCAGTAGCTTTGGTTTCATATGGTGGATCACAATATTTCTCATTAATATTTTTATTCCTATTATTATGTCCCAACTAAAAAAAACCTGGGTTAGTGTGCTCAATTACACACCTCTTACAATATTTCTTGACAGCTCGGTAGCCTTCAATAGAGATCTGACAGTCTTGGATATTGAGCTGCTGAAGGCCACGACAATAGTAGGCAACACACTGAACACCCCTATCTGTCACAAGGTCACACATTCTGAGACTGAGTTTTTTTAGGTTGGGGCAGGATTCAGCAAGAGCTCGAAGCCCTGCGTCTGATACGTCACACTTTCCGATGTCAAGAGCCCTCAATCGGGGGCATGACCTAGCGATCACTGTCAGCGCATCATCTGATACTGCCTCACACCCCCGAGCATTTAGGTAGCGTAGTTTGTAACATCTTCGGGCAATCACCTTCAGACCAGCATCACTTACCTGAAACAAAATATTTATAAAATTGGTATTTGAAAGAAAAGTGGGATATCTAGGATAAAGTATTATAAAGTAGCTAAGTACATACATTAGTACAGAAAAATATAAAATGGTTATTAAACCAAAATAAAAATATAATTATGGTTAATTTTAAACCTACATTGAGAAAACAAACTAGTTAAAATCATTCATCCAATACTATTGAGAAAAAAATATAACAAATAAAAATTATGACTTTTTTAGGCAGACAAATATTTATAATTACAATTAGATGATTTTTGTTGGGGTTTGGTCAAGGTAGATCCAAAAAAATACAAATTAAAAAAAAATGGTTTTTTTTTTAATTAAAAAAAAACACTTTTTTTTTTAATTTGTATTTTTTTGCATCTACCTTGACCAAATCCCAACAAAAACCATCTAATAATAATACCTATGGTCAAAAAACTCTCCATTTGAATTTATAATTACAGTGAAATAATGATATATTTTACAAGTCACTGGGAAGGTTATTTAAATTTTATTTTTTTAGCAGAAGGGAGGTTGAGCTTTTATGTATTGCAATATAGTCTATATTAAGCCTTTGATTAACCTAAATGAATTAATTTTTAAACTAAGTAGTTTTTTAATGTACTGCATTACTGGTATCAAGTTATTTTTCTATCCACTCAAAAAAAAAAAAAAAAAAAAAAAAAAAAAAAAAAAAAAAAAAAAAAAAAATTAATGGTGGTGCTTTGAGGGAAACTTCTTTGTTTAAGCAGGAGTCATATTCCCACGAGAACTCTCGTGGAATTTATAAAGCTCCGCAACAAGCTATATAGGTCCAGGAGGGAAATACATGTTGAGGATATATTTATTCTTAGTCTACAGCACAATAGAAAAGGCTTGTAGTCAGAAAACCATTCAAGCCCCCTAATGGTTTCCGAAAAGGGAGCCAGAAAAAAAAAAACTTACTACCTCAGCCAAGACTTCGAACCTGGGTCTCCTGCTCTCCAGGCTAGTATGCTGACCACTAAACTGAGGCAGGCTACATAATCTTTTCCACTCCCTGCACTTTACTCCAAGTCTAAACCCCCAAGTAAGACAAATGAGCTAGTATCCTATTTATCTTTCCATGGATTATGAATTAAATTTTTATTATTCACTATTGATCTAGCAAACTTTTTTTAAATAAGAGAAAATGTAACAAAAAAAAAAGTGTGAAGCCACTCTATATTTATGAATTTTCTGTTGGAACAACTATTCTTTTAATTGCAATTTTTTCAAATTTAAATTGAAACATTCAGAAATGAATAAGCTTTGAAATCATGATGATAATTGTGGAAAAGTAATCCCTCATTTCATTATTAATTTGAATCGTACAGGGAGCTCGAAAAAAAACTCTCTACCTCAGCCAGGGAGCTCCCTGTATGATTCAAATAAATGAAGAAGCTTTGATTACCCTATCTCTTTCTCAAAAAAAATATATTAACTTATCAAACCATACAGCAGTTATTAGGTAGAAATTTTTCTAAATAAATTCACTTATTTATAACATTTAATTAAAATTCTTAAATTCAATTAAAAGACATGAAAACAACTGTAAAAAGAAACATTTCAAGTATAATACATACCCTTGTACATTTGGCAACAGAAAGATATCTAAGAGTAGCGCCCAGTTTAGCCAGTTCATACAGACCAAAGTCTGTAACTTGAGCACAGTCAGAAACACTAAGTTCCCTTAACCCTGAGCAGAAACTTGGTACAAATTTGATCCCTGCATCTGAAAATTAAATTAAATTAAATTCTAACTATAATACATTTAAATACAGACTATATTATTCATAAGGGCTTTGAATGTTTAAAAAAAAACCTGCAAAATATTGTTAATGCTGATAATAATTGTCATTAAAAGCTTTGAAATATTTTAAACAAGGCCATAATTAATTTTCAAATTGGAAGAAAAGCTAATACAAAATTGTGATGGGAATCATGTATAAAGTAGTGTGAAACAAATCAAGTTATTATGCAAATTAATTTTAAATATATAAAACTTGATGGAAGCAAAATAGAAAAATTCACAGCTAATCTAAGGCTTTTCTTGAGTGTTTAACGAAACATGAGATTGTATTTCTTACAATTGTAGAATTGTATTTCTTATTAATAAAAAGCAATAAATGACTACTGGAAGAACTAAAGGAAAAACAAGTCAAGCTTTGAACAAAATCATATGACCGATAAACTTACAGTTTTTTTTTTCTTTTCTAAAAACAAAAAAACAAATGATATACCAAAGTCATTACACACACACACGCACGCACGCACGCACGCACGCACGCACGCACGCACACACACACACACACACACACACACACACACACACACACACATATATATTTGTACCAGATAAATGTAGATTGTTAAACTTGCTGTTTTTAGTACTAGTTTATTAAGAAGTGAACTCCATCAGGACAATACATTTTTGCGATGAAATATATGATACAGGCATATTAAAACTAATTATTNCGCACACACACACACACACATATATATTTGTACCAGATAAATGTAGATTGTTAAACTTGCTGTTTTTAGTACTAGTTTATTAAGAAGTGAACTCCATCAGGACAATACATTTTTGCGATGAAATATATGATACAGGCATATTAAAACTAATTATTAATAAGCTTAGTAATAAAAACAGAAAACTAATAATACAAACCTGTTATTTTTACACAACGCCGTAAATATAGATATACAAGTTGAGGACAATTCCTTACAATCACCCTTAATCCTCCATCATCAACTGCGCTGCAGTCTATTAAAAATAAGAGAATTTAATTGTACTGAATATTAAGAATTATTTTCTTATATTATACATATTAATGTAATATACTTTTTTGTAAGTATTACTTAAGCATTTACAAAAAAAATTATTGCTTGTTAAAGCATTTTTTGTGAACAATGCTCAAAATTCAAAGGTATTAAATACATGTTAATAAATATAGTGCATTTTTCTCCCTGAAAATGCCTTGACAAAGGCTTTAAAAGTGAGCATCAATAGCTTTATTTCTAAAACACCTAGTTTTTTTTTACAAGACGGGATAGTTTTTGGAACACGGCTCTAGCTTACAATAAGCCTGGATGGGATTTTTAATTAATCTGGGAGGGTCTGGTATTAATTTGTAGTGAAGTGATAAAAATTGAGTTTGAAGTTTGTCTTCCAAAGGCACTGCTGAAATTGGACTGTAAAGACTCATCAGATGGTAATGACCATCATCCAACTCTTCAAAGATCTTCAAGGAGATTCCGAGTTCAAGGGACTCATCTAATAAAGCTCTAAGCAATGGCCAGTCTATGGTACCATTTATTAGGACTGGTGGCAATTGTCTAGGGATAGTTGTGAGGATGACAGGGCTGTGGTCAGAAGAAGATCATTTAAAGTTGCTATGGAGTGATGGAAGGGAATAAGATTTTTACATATGAAGAAATCCACGATATTGTGAAGTGAGCCATTAGGTAGGAGAGGACGGGTTTAAAGTGGACAGACTCTGAGAGGAAACAGCATCATACAGTGCATGTACAAGGGAGTTGGTCATTCTCCAGCCCCTCTGCAAGTGTTTCGCATTATAATCTCTGCCAGAGAGGAAACAAGGACCTAAGAATTAAAATGTTCTTGGATCTGATTTGAGGTAATGGATTTGTTAGTAGGGCAGTAATTTCAGTTTAATTGCAGTATTATATATGCTAAGAAGGAAGAATAGAAGTGTTTGTATTATTTAAAGTACTTAAAACGAACAAATAAATAATTTATCTGAACTAGAACCCTAGATTTTTTCTCCAAAAGGTAGTTTCTTTGGTTAAATTTCATTCTCTGAAGAGGTACATTTTTCAAAGTTCACAAAGGTACCATGAAACTTAATTGTTTCTCTTATGATTTTTTTTGTACATAGATTTTTAAAGATGTTAGCCAAGTCAACTCTTAAATTTGCTTGAAGATAATAAATTATGGGCGGGTTTACTTTAAAGCCACTTAATCTTGTAAATTCATTGAACTAACATTCTCTCATGTTAATGTAGAGAATTAAGGCTGTAAGAACACCTAATGCTTGGATTAATATTTCAAAAACACGATACTAGCTACTTATTTTTCTAATTTTTTAAAATGTTTACAGCTTCAAATTAATCAATTATGTTATTTATATTACTTAAATAACAAATGAAAAATGCAATATTAACAATAAATAACCAACAGAGGTTGCAATTAAATTTGTTTAGTTCTAAAGTTAGACCTAAGGCAGCGCTCCTATTTGAGTTTCTCGCCGGCTCAGGGCTGATTGCAAAACTTGATTCTTAACAAATAATAACCATTTTTGTAAATGCGCAAAAAAAAAAAAATTCAATAATTTTAGTTCTTATTTGTATCAATTTTGCAAATTACAAAAAAATATAAAATCAAATAATATACTACGGAAGCAGCCAGTTGAAACTGGCTATAAATTTCAATTTTAAAATATAAACTATTCCTTATTAACTATTTCTTAACAGATTTCGTAGTTTAATAGAACTTTCCTATCAATCTCAAGAATATAGTCTAAAATTTTCATTAAGAAAAATAGAGTATGATTTATGTTGTTTAATAGTCCTGTTTGGATTTACATTCATTCATTTTTTGATAAATAACATATCAACATATTCAAAATGGCCATGGTTATCACAGAGGATATGGGATGTGGGTACCGGTCACAGGAGTAAAAAAATCTAGACTAAAATGCCAAAAGTTTCGGAATATTCAGATTCAGGGCCTATGTATATGGAAATAGAAAAATGACAATATTAATAATTGCAATATGGTACAACTATATTTTGGCAGGAGGTATGAGGAAGTGCGAATATAGACGAGTGGCCTGGAGTGGGATGGTAGGTGGAAGTAGGAGGTAAGGACTGCTTACCTATATATTATAGGATATGTTAGGACCTTTGACCAGTCTGGTCTAGGTTTTTGAATAGTAACAATAGAGTTGCCGACTTTGATATGTATTCTTAATTAATTGTATTTTATTGTTATTTTTTTAAATATTTGACATATTTATTTATTTTTTAGCTAAAATTATTTATATTTTCTAACTCTCACTATTTATATAATAGTAATTTTAATATTTGACTATTTGTAAGTATGATATTTTTAAATAATGATTTATATTGTAGCTATACTGGTCTTTTATATAGTGTCGTTTTTACAGAAAATTTTTAATTCCTTCTTCAGGACCTATATTACTACAGAGTAATTTAGGTCCTGAAGAAGGAATTAAAAATTCCGAAACTGTCGGCATTTCAGTCTAGATTTTTTTACTTCTGTGACTGACACCCACATCCCACATCCTCTATGTTAACATATTAATTTCGGGCAAAAAGAATAAACTGTTAAAAGTAACAGGGTGTAACAGATTGCCATTTGTTACATAACTTTAAATTCTTCATATAAATACAAATTTTAATTGTTGATTTTTACTGTGCTAAAATAAATATTGAGAAGTTATTTTCAATCACAATCAGATAGCAGCTAAATGAATTTTAAAAATTATTAAACTCATTACTTTCTTAAATATATTTGTTGGTTGAGTATCTTTTTTGGTGTTCAGTAGAAAAGAAAAAAAAAAGAAAAAAAAAANTTAGTTGGGGTTCGGTCGAGGTAGATCCAAAAATACATTTTTAAATCATTAAAAAAATACATTTTTTTATTTGTGTTTATTTTGGATCTACCTCGACCGAACCCCAACTAAAATCATCTTAGTACATTAAATAAGGTTTCCATTTTTTAAAATATAAATTTCTTTCAAGAGATATAAGTGAAGGATGTTTAGTTCAATTTTACATTGTTTTGTTTTAAATTTTGAGTAGCTAATTGATCATTTAATAATAATAATAAAGCAACATATTAAAAAAAAAAGAAATAAAACAAATCATTTAAAAAAAAGAAAGAAATAAGTAAAATCTTCTATTAAAATGCCTTCTTTTCTCTAAGAAGTACAGTAAATTAAATATTGATTGATGAATAACATTTTATTGATTAATTATAAAAAAAGAGATTAAAAAATATTACCAGATAAAATAACATTGAAATATTTAAATCAATTAATGCAAGGGAAAAGAATAAAAAATCTAACTGTCCCAGCCAGGGCTCGAACCTGGATCTCCTAACCTTGCTGGTATGCTATCCATTGCACCACTGGAACGAGTTAGATAACTTATTAAATTCCCAACACACTAGTGAGAGTCTAACCTACGAGAAAGACGAATACAACGTCTTATACTCGAAGGAGCTGACATTGTCGAGCTATTTATTGAATCTCGTTAATTACTTTTTATTTGCATTTATAAATATTAATTTTATTTGTGGTTTTTAATCCCACATAAATTTAAATCAATTAATGGAAGGGAATAGAATAGTAATACAATAATAATACTTTTATTCTATTCCCTTGGATTAATTGATTTAAATTTAAGTGGGATTAAAAACCACAAATAAAATTAATATTCATTGGATTATTTATTTCACAGCTTTTTTTTTATTGCATTATTTTAAAATTTGTTTTATACCTAAAGTTCAGTAATATGTGTTATTTTGGACACATTCATAGATCTTCTAAGTTTATAATTAGCTATGGAATTAAAACATTCCTATAAGCATATAAGAAAGACAAAATTCTATCATGCAGGAGTTGCATCATTTTTCTTTTTATAACATCCAGTAAATATAAAAACATTTTTTTATTCTTGATTAGAATAAAGAAATATTAAGTGATAATCACATGAAGAGGGGTGACCGATGACACCACTCTCAAATTAATTACAAACTATGTTCCCAGGAGGTTACGAGGCCAACTTCATTTGAGCCAATAGGGAGGGTTGTAGGGGTTGGAGCTGGAGGACAGGGTCTGTGCTAATGGATTAAGTTGGTATGGCAATCGACTGTTGAAATGAGGCCTTTTGTGAAAGGGATATTGAAATCATGGCAAAGGGAGGAATTATAGGTCATGGTATAAGGAGTAGTAGCGATTATTCTGAAGATTTTGGATTTAAAGGACTGGATTCTTTGGAGCATGGCGGCACTCCAGATTTCATCACAGCTTATCCAGATTGGTCGTAGTAAACTCTTGTGGAGCTTCAGTTTGTTTTCTATTGGAGTTCCTATTCATGAGTCTGTTTAGGAGTACTTGTCGTCAATTGGACTATTGTTTTTAATTTTAGTATGTTCATCCCATGCTAGTCGTTAATTAAGATGGAAACCTATGTAACGAACGAAATTCAAAAGTGGTAAAGAAACAATATTAAATTTCACAATTTCAGAATAATATAATTTTTCCGCAATTAGAAATTAACTTGAACACATTTCGCTTCATTGGTTTTTATTCTCCATTTGCCACTCCTTCATTTGCTATTTTTGATATGATCTTGTAGGTTTTTAGAAGCAGTTTTAGAATTGGGATGGGAAAATATGATAGCCTTGCTGTTTGTAATAAGAGCTAAGACGGTAGAGATTAATTTACTCAGATGGGTAGGGATGTCAGTAGAGTATAGGATGAAATGGATAGGCCCAAGCACACTACCTTGAGGAACTCCCGCTTCCACTTGGTAGAAATCTGTTTGTTTCGTTACTTTATGAGAACTAACCTACAAAAAAATAATGTACGACTTCGGCATGATTAAATTTCGGCCTATGAAAAAAAAAAAAAAATCTTAACAATTAAAACTTCGTTAAGACGAGTTCAAGATTTCGTCAACATAAAATATTTTATTTTACCTTCTAAAAAGAAAGATTATTTCTTCTATTCAGCGTTTAAACAATAAAATGTTACTTTACGCTTAAGCCATGAGTGAATGTCGGCAAATCCACAAGTTAACTACGCTTTCATCAAAAGGCTTTGTAAAATAAGTTATAAATTTTTTTTGTCTATTGTTACTTCCTAAGACTATTGAGTTCCATGTATGATACCATAAGCCTCATTCAATAAAGAAATTCCACGACTTCTTTCTTGAATATCATTAAGTGTTGTTCCATTTAACTTAAACCCCAAGTGATCTTCGGTAGATCTAACTGTTAAAACTTCCACCAAAAGACTTCGCCAAACTTATTGTTATTAAGTTATCAAGCATTTCGAGTTCCTTACATCCTAGGTCTTCTGATTCGATAAAGAAATACCACAACTGAATTCTTTCGCGAATGTCGATAAATTCACCAGTGAACGTCGCCCGCACCAAAAGGCTTTAGGAATTGAAATGGAGGGCACTTATTCGGACCGACTATAGACTATCCAAAGGGCTCAGAATTAAGGCCAAGACGATTAAGTCAAACTAATATGGGCAGCCATTAGAGGGGGAGACAGTAGTGTGAGCCTTCTGGCTGTTCAGGACAAGTTTGGTTCTGTAATTAACTCTGAGTAGCTTATATCTCTTTGTGGCATTTCAATAGCTCTTTCACCCTTGGCTCTGACGTCCGAGGGTCTTGGCTGCCATTTAGTCCATGGCTCAAGCGCATGCATATTCAACTGAGATTTCTGTAGGTAATTGTCTTCCTAAGAGAGAGAGAGAGAGAGAGGAAAATGATGGAGGAATGAAAAGGAAAAAAAAAATCTGGGTAATGTATAGTCGTTCGACGTGATTCTCAATGAAGAAAAAAATGCTGTAAATTATTCTACAATAGTTTATTTTTGTACGTATTGAATAATCTATTTTAATATGTATTAACTGATTTCTTTTTAAAGGAATCAAGCGATTCACATTGGGCTGGTTCCATGCCGCCACTTATGAAAAATTTAAACACATCCTACATAGGATATCTGCTAAAAATAAGTCCATTAAAATATAATATTCACAAACATAGATAATTGTTTTTAATTTACGCTTTTGCGTTCACAATAAAAAAAAAAAAAAAAAAAAAGCGAAATAGGCGTAAATTCTTACGCAAAATTATTCTTAGGAAGATATTTACAAATATAACTAGGATGTGTGAGTACTTTCCCTACTCTTCTTCCTGGCCATTATTGAGCTACATTTAGTTAACCTTCCTTTTACTCTCATTGGCCTGATAAGGTATACTTTATAATTTGCTCTTATTTATGTCAATTTATGAAAATGATAAAGCTGCTTAGATTTTTCGTGAAGACCTTTTTTTCTTTGAAAAATTTTGCAATGTAAAAAAATTTTTTTCCCTTTTTGTACTATTTATAAACTTTTAATTCATACATATATATTTTTTTTGTGTGTTTATTTTTGAAATAATGATATTAAATTGGGTATTTAAGCATTCTTTGCCAACTGTTCGGTGAGTTTGTTATTGCCTAAAATTGGTCGAGGATTTTAATTCATCATTAAGGAGAGGCACTATCTGCTATATCCAGTTTAATGCATAACATTAATAATATAGATATTAAATACTCATATTCATTATAAAGATTTAATTATATATGTTTGTGTGTCTCAATTTTCAAAAGAACTATATTTTATGTTTTTAGTTTGATTTATTATTTATTTATAGGTAAAATGCAATTAATTTAGAATTNGTGCGGGGAATTTAATAACTTATCAGACTTGTCTCGGTAGCATAAGTGGCAAATGCACCGGCCCGGATAGCAGGGGATCCAGGTTCGAGTCTTGGCTGGGACAGTTAGATTTTTTATTCTCTTCCCTTGCAGTGAAAATAGTTAAATTTCTAAGAATATAATTTTTTTTTTTGTAGTGCGGAGATTATTTATAGATAATTTGTTTGGGTTTGTTCAAGGTTAATAAAAAAAATACATTAAAAAAAGTATTTTTTTAATATCTGCCTGTGTATTATATTTATTGGACCAATTTCGATCGAACCCTCAAATATGCTCTACTAATTTTTAAAAATTTGGTATACAGGCTTTCCATTGCTAACCATGGAACAAATTTCAAACAACTCCAAAACCTTTGATATGGTTTCGAGTTATACTCAAAATAAAAATATTTAATTTTTACAAAAATGTTTTCTTAAATGCTGTATAATTTTGTACGGTACTGAAGGAAATTTATCTCATTCGTAACCTCGAGGAGCACAGTCATGTATAAATAAGTCTTTTAAAAAAATACAAATAAAAAAAAGTATATTATATACTTATTTAATTCAGCATCTCCTTCACGACAGACTTTTAAAAATATATGTATTCATGATGACTGATATGGTGTTAAGCAAGTTAGATTCTGAAAGTGTAGTGTTTTATGTATCCTTATTTAATACGCATACACTCTGTATCTCGCATACCCCTTCACCCTGCCCAGACAGCTACACTGTTTCGATACCTGTGAGATCGAGGTGGTGAAGAGACACAGCCCTGGTGACGAGTTCGAAGAGCGCCGAGTCGGTGATGGCGGCACAGCCGTGTAGCTGGAGCCAGGCCAGCTCCGGACAGCGCCTGGCGAGAGTTAGCAGGCCTCTGTCCGTCAGCCACGCTCCTTCTCCAATCACTACCTTCCTGAGGCCAGCTCGCCCAGCAGAACTGCACAGTCGACGCACGATGCACCTGCAACAGTTACAAGCCTGCTGATTTTTCACCTCTACTTATTAGGCTGCAATTTTCCAAGGCCTGCAGGAGACATGGGTATTATACAGAAAATATTTGAAAAAAAATCGGCACGTTCGTCCGTTCCAAGCGGTTTTATTTGAAGTAATAATACGACAAAGGGTAGGATAGTGGAGCCCTGAAATGCCGCCTTTGGAGCTGACATTACGTATTGTCGCTCCTGTGGATAAAAGGCAATATCTTGGGGTATACAGTTGATTTCTTTGCAAACATACGGGCGAGAGACCCGTATCCGGCGTACTCATGAAAAAAAGGCAAGGAGGATCGAACCCCTCATAAGAGAGGTAGAAATGACAGAGAGAAAAAAAAAAACACTTTTAATTGACTAGGCTTAATAATAATAAAACTAACCCCTTTAGTTCATATGACCTCAGAAATGTCTAGCATTTTACAGTCTGGCTCTCCCAATGATTATCTAGAATGATAATATTTTGCTTACTTGCATATAATTTTATTTTTTGATAAAATGAGCATTGTGTAAGGACAATTTTACCCCCTCCCCCCTCTCTAAAACGTAACACAATTTGAAGATTTGTCCCAAAAATAGCGACGTCTTAATATCTTATGCTCGAAAATTTACCTCTATATTAATAATCACCCCTCTCCCCCCTACACAAATACAAAAAAAAAAAAAACCGAGACAAAGAGAAAAATATGTTTTTTACAAAAAAAAAAAATATTTCAAGTGTTAAACAGAAAAAACAATGTGGGTTTAACTAAACCCTAAGTTTTAATACAACAGACTTTTTTTTTTGGTTCTTAAATGAAAGAAAATTTAGTCAAATAGCAAACAGTACCTTTATTCAAATAAAATTTCCATTAATTAATGTATTAAATTTATCATAGATGTNGCAAAAAAAAAAAAAAAAAAAAGAAAAAAAGGTAAATAAAATTAATTAAGGAAACTTTAACAACTTTTTTTTTTAAATTATTAGCAATTAGTATTTTTAATTATTAAAAAAATTAGTTCATCTATTAAATTTTATTGCAGTTTGATGAATATATCGATAAATAAATACATACATACAAGCCTTCATATTTGATGAAGCAGCCTAAAATACTATAAGCCATGTATCAAATATTTTCTAATTAGTAGTGAATAGTTTTGGTCAACTTTTTTTATAACCTATTCTTTATTAAAGCAATTTTTTTTTTAAATTTTCAAGTATAATTAACCCTTCAAGTAACAAAAACGGGACCTTAACTTACTCCAAGTTACATATCTTATTATAGAAGAGATTTAAAAAAAAAAAAAAATAAACTGCACATTAAATACTATAAAATTTATTGAAAATTGAAGACCAGTCGAAGCTTAAGGATAGCAATGGGTGATGAGTGTTTGTTTTAGTTTTACTCCTTGTGTTCTGTTTTATGAACATCTCCCTTGATTATTTGACTTCATTCTCACTTTAGATCTGTGAGAATAAACTAATAATATTAGTTATTAAGAAAAAGTTTTAAAGAAATCTTAAGTATTGTTTTTTGACTTTAGTCCAGGACATTGGTCGTACAATAGGGCGTTTCTATTAGAAATTGTGGATGATTTAAGATTCAAAAGTCATACTTCTTTATTTTTGGTTTTAATTAAATGATCATAAGAGAAAAAAAATTGAAACTGGGTGATAAGAGTATTTCTTATCTTATGGTCATTCCTTAGGAGTTCTATAATAGCAAACTTCCCTTCGATCATTGTATAGATAGGATTAACTAAACTTTGAGCTGGAAAAATACTATTGGAAAGCCAGCAATCAGAGGTGGTTGTTGGAAGCGGCACATCCTGGTGTCGCTGGCCGTAGAATCCCATCGGCTACCGGAAAGAGGTCTTCAGATAGGATCTCGGCGAGCTAACTAACCATGGGAAAACTGTGCATGGCCGAGACAGGATCGCTTACAGTGGAAGCCGAGAAGAGATGGCTTTACGGCTGGAGCCAGATAACAGCCAGGGAACTCGGGGAAGGAAACGAAACGGAGATCCAAGTCCGACCATGCTGGATCGGAAATACTTTTCTGAAAGGAAATAGAGCATGAGTTGGTGCCGTGACAAGAAATTTGAAAAAAAAAAAATAACAGATCTCACCCACTTACATAGGAGAAGCTAAAAATTTTGTCTTTTGAAATAATAAAATATATTTACACACATATATTGTAAGTATGTGCTCTGGCGTCCGAAATTTTTAAAATAATGAATTTGGCTTAATTTAAGCTTAATTTTTCAAACTGTTGAATGAGAAGGGGGAATTTAAAGGAAAATTACAATTTTAATAGTAAAGATTTATTGTTGTGGGGGTTCGGTCAGGGTTGAAAAAAAAACAATAAAAAAAAAAGGGAATTTTTCTTTTTACAAATTATTTACTGACGTTTCGGCTTACATTGTAAGCCATCTTCAGGGCTATCATGAAGGTGAGAGTGCACATGTTGTCACCTGGATTAAATGTTCATGACTGGCCCCAACAATAAATCTCTACTAATAATTTCTTCGGTCAAAAGCTCTCCATTTAAACTTAAAATCTTAATATTTTCGTTATTATTAAGAAATATTAAAAAAAAGAAAATGTTTACAACCCCCATAGGTTTAAAATATAATTTTATAAACAAAATTTAAATTAAAATTTATTAGAAATCGCCAATTAAAGGGTGTAGGGTACCAGTTAATGTAATAAACCCTTGAGTGGTGGCATTTGTTTTTGTTTACATCTGATAAGGGTTTACAACTCGGACCTACCTTAGTTTCAACATACAACCGTGTGTTTAGTGCCGATGGACATGAATGACAAAACTTATGCTCCAAAAAATTACGATTAGCTGACATCTATGATTATCTAAAAAAACAAAAAAACAAAAAAACAAACAAAAAAAAAAACAAAAAAAACTGCAGCAGTATTACAACGGATACTTGTCAAAGCTTAAAGTCAGCAAATCATATTGTTTCGAGATGTTTAAAAAGTTTAAATATGGTAATTTCGATGTAGGAAAATAAGAATGTGACAGACCACCCACAAAGTTTGAAGGCTTTGTTAAATGAGATTAGAATTCTCTAATGCAACAAAAACTTGCAGAACAGTTAAATGTGACAGGAGAAACCATTTCCATTTGTTTAGAAGTAATGGGAAAGAAGGAGGGGGAATTTGAAACTCGTCAAATGAATGACGAGCAGCAGGAAGCTCGAAGGACCTCTTGCAAAATGCTTCTCGCCAGGTAAAGAAAAAGGCATTTTCTTCAAGAATTGTGGTTGGTAATGAAATGTTTATTTACTTAGAGAGTCTTAACCATAAAAATAATAAGTAATTCCTGTTCAACCATCTATATCAACTGCAAGGTCAAATCGCTTCGGACGGAGGACAATGCTCTGTGTCTGGTGGAATCAGAAAGGTGTGATCTATAGTGAGCTGCTAAAATCTTAATAAAGACTTTTTGTGGACAACAGATATCCATTTTGAATAAAGCTTGGCTAAAAAATATTACCACTGGGGAAAACGGACCTAGAAAAAGGTCAAGAGGTTCATTTGGAAAATTCTACAGCATGAGCCTTACTCACCAGATTCGCCTCATAAGAAGTAAAATACTGACAGAGAAGACCTGACCTAAGTAAAATGAATTTTATGTACGTAAGTAAAATTCAATGGTAAGGTTATTTGATGAGGGCTTATCGAAGGACCCACTGGAGTCTCTAGTGCCTTATGATGCAGGTATACTTCCATCCTGCACAGTGGAAAAATAAAAGCCTGTTAATTAACTAGTTGCTTAGAAAAATGTGGATGACTGTAAATAGCCCCTCTCTTTATGAATGGGAGGTACAAAAAAAAAAAAAATAAATAAAATAAAGGTTTACCTGATAGCCTTATCGCCGGAGAGGTTTTCACCAAGGAGAGTGAGGTTCGTCCAGAGGGAGGGTTCCCAGGCGAGGACCGCCCATCTTCTGCAGACTCTGGCGCAGGAGGCAAGGTCTGTGGAGTCGAGGCAGGCGAACACCCGGAGCAGGAGGTCGTCCGGGAGGCGCTCTGTAGGAGACCGCCTGCACTTCCAGCCCCCAACCAGGGTGTGATAGCCCTGGTCCCCGCCGCCCAGGTAGTAGTCCGGCGAGGAGCGGCCAAGCTTGGCCAGAGGGCAGGCCGCGCCCGTCGGCGAGCCCCGACCCAGCATCACCTGAAACCAACGTCAGAGCTCATCAATGACTGACACAGGAAGAGGGGAATGAAGATCGAGTTGAGAACAATAGAGAATGTAGGTTGGAAAAGAGGAATAACGGGATTGAGGAAAGAGAAAGTGAATAAAAAAACAAGGTGAATGAGGGAGTGAGGGAAGTTGAGAGGAAAAGTGATTAGAAGACCTTGAAAGGAAGAAGTTGGGTGAGACGATGGGAAAAAGGAATGACAGAAAGAGGAAAAGGAGCTGAAGAAGGAATATTTGTGAGAAGAGGTGAAAGGTGTGTGAGAGAATGGATTGTAGAAAGGCAAGGGTGTGGTAGAGGGAAGAGAAGGAGTTCAGATAAAGTTGGCAACTCACCAAAGTCCAATAAGTGTTCATTACAGGATATTGCAAATCAATATGAATCAGATGTATGGAAAACATTTTTACATTTTAATTACAAATGTTGACATCTAAATGTAAATTAATTTATAGAATAATGTACAGGATCTCCAGGACTGTGCATTAAGTAACAAATTAGAAACCATTATACACTATAAAATTTAATAAAACATTAAAAAATATTATTAAAAAAAACTATTTTAAAAAA
>KZ807669.1:139690-157569 GCA_000696205.2 Oncopeltus fasciatus | reverse complement strand
TAGTAGGGATACTCAAGTCTTATATATATATGTATAGTTTCTTGCTTACAACTAACCTTTATTTTTTTTGTGACAATCAATTTCGTTTTATAGTAGATAGGATCGGAGAAAATATACAAAAAGTTTTCAATACACTCATCCCTTAGAATATCTTCGTTTCTTCGGAGGCCACGTCACAAAGAAGGGTAAGAAATGACTCTGCAAAGTCAGTGCAAGTGCTAAGATGACTCTTGGAAATTCTTAATATCCTTTTCATTGCAGGCTCTGATTACCCCAGATCCATCTAACAGTCTCGGAATATAGCTGATACAGGGCATTCTTCGACATAGAACACACGTCATGTCGATATAACTTCGGATAGAGGTTCTTCTGTGCAGTGCCGTCCATGCTGCAGATGTTAAGGGTACTGTAAAGTTACTCAATAGACTTACTATATATTTAATCTTACTATATATTTAATATAGTCGAGTCAGCTCTCTCGGCAGGGTAAGGCGGAAATTATATGTCTGCGGTAGGTCGCTTACATAAGCTGGATCCCATTAATTCATGATAATGAGGAGTAATGGCTCGGTTACAGCAAGAAGTAAAGTGACATACTGCGAGTTCGTAAAGGGAAGTTCTCGAACGTAATATATTAGGACTTTTTCCTGTAAGGAAGTCAAGCTGTAAACGTTAGTATTATGATTATAATTTTGATTGCTAGTTTTTTTCACTTGCCCCTCATAGGGGTTGTAAAAATGTGGAACACACACAAAATACACAGGCATATATATAGGTGGAGATGTGATGCCCAAATATCTCATACTATCAGAGACTTGAATGATTAACTAATATATATTTTGAAATGGTAGACAATATCAAATTTAATTAAAATAATTCAATTTAATTTTTATACGACTCCGTTGAGTTAAAATTGCACAGTTTTTGTGCAGTTCCTCCTCTACGTTAGACGTTAGGACCTTTTTGAATTCCCGTTCGAGTTGTAGCAATTTCACGGATTGAACAAGTCATGAATACCCCCAACTCCCATAGTGGAAGGGGAGAGCAGCCAGCAGCTGTGGTGGTGGGGGGATTGCCCATTGTGCGGACTAACGAGGACTTGCAACACCATTGTGTGATTGCTCGCTCTGGCGTTAATTGTGGCCGTGGTCGTTTCCACTGAAGAGGGATCAGCAAACTCTTCGGATGAGGAGATCTATTCATCTCTACCAAAGGAATCGGGGCATATGCAATCTGTCACATGACGGTGAAGGGAACACAACAGTTTGTCAATGCGATAATTGACACACAACGACTGGGGTTAAGGGAACTTTGAACGAGACATAACAGTGCTTAAAAAAATTCAGAGATGGCTCTACATTATTTCACATACCCTTCACATACTTCCTTAAAGAATAAACTTAAACCAAATAATAATTTAATTAAGATTCATTGACTATTGTGAAACTCCATCAATAGTATTTCATCAATAGGTATCGAAAAGAAAAACAATTTTTTTCAATTAGACTCAAGTTTTGACCTGAATTTATCAAAGGCAGAGTATCAAAAACGAAAAATTGAAAGATATATTGCAATATTGTAAAAAAAAAAAAGACTAAATTTTGGCCAGTTAAAATTCAAAAACTGTAGTAAGGATTAAAATATGAAAAATAACAAGGACGAGGCTAAAATTATAGTTAGAGAAAGAGAGAGCTGAAAAGCTACAGCTTAAGAATTGGTGAACTATAGCAGAAGTATAGATAGAAGGTTGTTGAGCAAAGGATTGAGGACTGGACAAAGAGAGTTAGTGATAAAGACCTGGAGACCTAAAGCTGAAGAGTTAGAGAGTTGAAGCTAGAGTTGGATAGAGGCCCTTGAGTTGAGGGCAGTTTGGTAGAGGACTGAAGAGCAAGAGATAGGGAGGTACATTTAGGAGCTGAAGAGAGAGGTTGGATTGATGAACTAGAGAACTAAAATAGAATGCAAGAGGAAGACACAGAGGCCAAAGGTTGAGAGTTGTAACTCAGAGGTGAAAATTCTTAGACAGTTAGAGAGTTATATAGTTTGAATTATATAGCTAAAAGTTGTAGAGTTAGATATAGAGGGTTGGAGACCTACAGTGAAGATATGAAAACTTATAGGGGGCTTTAAGGTAGGGAAATAAGGAAATAAAGAGTTACAGGCAGGGAATTTAGGTTAGAAGGCTGGAGAAAGCATCTAAAGCTAGAGAACTAGATGCCCTTGTGATGGAGAGTTGAATCTATAAGGTTAGAGAGTTCGAAATAGAAGGTTGGAGAGCAATGAATGGAGAGGTGGGGAACTAGAGATGAGGCTAGAGAGCTGTCGTCAGAGAACTAAGAAACTGCACACTGAACCCTATTCAGATAAACCATTAAAAAAAAAAACAGACTTATAATTTATATAAGTCAATAAGAATTTATATATTTTAGACACTGATTCAGCTTGAGTGATTTCAATTATTGCAAAAATGTGTATGCATGCATACATTAATGTGTAATCCTCTATGCCACATGTTTCCCTTAATAGAGGGACTGCCAGAGATAAGTCCTTCTACCTTTTGGCGTGTCTTCCAAATAAAGGAGAAATAATAATAAGAGACGGGTGGGGATTGCAGAGGGCGTGTGTGTCGTTGCAGTGGCTGGCCTATGCAACAGCTGTGTGTGACTCGAGAAAACTGCCCCTCCCCCTCCCCATTGCAAAAGTGCAAGTGGAGTCAGGTGTCTGGGTGCAGTCATAGCTTGCATGTCCAAAGTCGGACGCAGCTAGGCATGAGTGGCGACAAGGAAAGGTGTGCAAGTCGACTTGTTCCAATCAGATTTAATCACGCTTTCTTTGTTTCCAGGCCCCCGCCGATGGACCTGGAGTCGTGATGCCACTGCCTTTTCCTGTTTCTTTTCTTTCGCCCCAGAGGGTGGGACAGCTCGTTAATGGAATACTGCTTGAATAAATTACAAGTTGTTGCATCTTAGCGTTTTTTTTCCCCCCTCCCCTCCACTATGGTCATATTAATCCCATAAAAGTCCGTCACGTAGGAGAAGCATAAACGGAGCAGATTTAACATGATTTATTAAAGATGAACCCTAACAAGGGTAAATGAATAAATTATATTTAGAAAGCCGAAAAGGACAAAGAAGGGGAAAAAAGTTTATTTGATGCTTGTTCTGACAGGAGGGGACACGGGATTTAACATATTTATTATCAAACATTCCTAAAACATTTACAATAAATAAATTTTACTTATACAATTTTTTCTGCAGTCCTATACTCTCAACGCCTCTGATTAGGCTGATTTAAATTCTTAACGAACTCATCTAATAGTTAGTTGAAAGAAATTCAAAACCTGATTTAGTTTCTTTACATAAAACATTGTAGAGAATTAAGAGTGAACAGACATGTATGAATACAATTTCGTATGAATCAAATTTTTAGCTTCAACTAAGTCGGATCAGTGAAGAGTTACTGAAATGTTTCATGGTACCAATGTACCATTCAATGATTCCTTAATGAATATCTGCTTAAAAGGCTATTTATTTTGTATTTATTTATTTATAGCAAAGATGCATGAATGACTATAAAATATGAGAATGAATCTAAAAATATAACAATAAAGCAAGAATACAATACAATTTAATGCCATTTTATTGTAGGCTCGCTTTCATATATAAAATAACATTGAATTTTATTATATTCTTGTATTTTCTTTATAATTTTTTCTTTCTTATTTTTTTATAATTCTAGTTACATTTTCATTTGGTGTTTGATTCCAGCAATGTTAATGACTTTCAACACTTATTGGCGTCAATCAACAAACAAAATAATTATTATTAATTACTGGCCAAATTTCTGACAATATTTGTAAGAAACAAAGATGCATCATTAATCATTTAATTCATTATTAATATAGGACTTGCTAGTTGATTAAATAGATGGGATATTAGCAAACTTGATTATTTAGTAGAATAAGAATAAGCATGTGACAAGGGGAGAGCTTAGCCAAGGTAGCCAGTATGTTTCAGCTGTTTGTTCCAATTTCAATTATAAACAATAGATAAATATCTTATTTACAGTAAAGTTTACACTATTATATGTAAGTGTCACAAGTCTCTCTTTTTTGAAGATAGATGATATGTAGGTAGCTCTATTAGAAATCCGAACAGTTTTCAACCAGAGAAGACTGAAGGAGTGGCGTTAAACGTACTAATCAATGCTTTTTAAAATTAATCAGAGTTTGTATGCTTCCTATTACAGAAACACACAAACACACATACACAAAAAAACAGAGAGAAATAGAGAATAGAATGAATTAAAAAATAAACATATGAAATAATATAGCTTACTTCTTATGGGTTGCTTACACTGTATCTAAGTATTTAAATAGTAATAATAAATGAAGACGAATTAAATATTATGGTTTAGGAATTTTTATATTATTTTGTAGAAAACTTGATCTTTTAAAGAAAAATGGCGGATTTTTCACCAGAAACTTGAAAAAAAACAGATATTGGTAACTTAATATCCTAGAAAAAAAAAAAGTATTTTTAATTCACTCATAATTTAGAATCATTCCGATGTACATGAATAAGTTAGTTTATCATGGAAATATTGTATCCTAGCTTAAGGAGTTAACAACGTAAGAAATGTTCTTCCGTATCGGACCGTGATGATATTGATTCGATATCATACAATGGGTTGTCCAATCGATTACTATATGCTTCATTCATGAATATGCTTCTAATCCATTCACCGTACAAGTTTTCGAGGCCAAGTTCCTTTCATTATATGGCATTTTTCTGCATAGTTAAGGAATGAATCAATTGTCATACAATGGCTTACAATCTTACAACAAATTTTACAAAAAATTTTTATTTATCAATTATGGGTTATATTAGAGTATCTGCTAATGTGTGGGTGTTTTTTTGAGTAGAGAGGTTAATAAATTTTTACAAAATTTGACCNAAAAACTCCCGAACCAAAGTAAATTAATAATAAGGATTATAATTAGTCAATAATACTCGCATTGGAAATAATCATTCGAGAATGTTCTGACACCCTCACAAAGCAGAAAATTCTTATAAGAAATAAAAAAAACCTGCTAAACTTGGCTTGATAAGAATTATATTTAAAGCTGAGCACATTAGAGACTCTTTTGTCTGATTCCTGGGCTTTGAGGTCAACGAAGACTTACCGTATGAGAATACCTCTGGAGGTATCTCAATAAGCATTATTTATTTAAAGGGTTATTTTGACTACCAATGAATATAGAACTATCACACCTTCTATGTATATTTCGGACATTGTCTATCTTCGTGGCCGAATACATGTGTTCACAGTCATTTAACTTCAAGAGTTGAACACATACAGTGAGAGTGAACACATGTATTCGGCCAAGAAAATGGACAATGTCCGAAAGCGCTCGCCAACAGAAGATGGTTTGCAGAAACCAATGAAGAGGGATAATAGAAGGTATGATATTATTTATTTTTTACCGCTCTTGATACCATATAAGAGTCATAGAGTCAGGGGCTTTTTACAGGTATTTAATAAAAATGTAAAAAATAATTAAGTTTACAAAGATTATTGCTATTATTTGGTTGGTTTAACCATTTACTTCTTGAGGAATGTGTGATAATCACTGGACTGAGGATTTCAGTTTTAACATCTTATTGACTTTTTTTTTTGTTTACCCAAGTGTCCAGCTGGGAGTCTAAGCCCAGAAGGGTGTAGGAACCCCCCACCCCTCTTCTCTGGAATGCCCCTTCCGTCCCCGCCTCGGATTTCTCTTAATTCCCGACCGACTTGGCGAGTCGGTGGGCGACCGGTCGTTACTCGAAGGGCAATCGCTCGCCGGGCATAGTCGCGCGCTAACAACGCGTCCCCCCTCCGGAGAACGGTACAGTCGGCTATCGCATTGTCCGCCACCTGTTCGCCATTACTCGGGCGAGAGGTGACGTGTGGACCTCGTGGGAACTCGACCTCTCTCTCTCTCTCGGTCTGACATCTACACCAACAGCTACATATGCTCACCCCTGTCGGCATGTCAACTAGGGGTGAGAACGGGCTTCCCACCCCACAACCTCCCTCATTTGTTTCTGACACAAACCAGAGCGGCAAGGAATCTCTCTTTTCTAATGAAGTTCTATTATTTATTGTTTGAAATTGACTACTTGAAAGTAACTATTAAAAAAAAAAATGCTACTCACATTCCTTAATACTTCTATAAATTAGTATAATTAACAATTACGTATACATTACTAATTACTAAACATAATAAATAATGCTCAACAACAAATATGAACATACGGAATAGACATGGAAGCCATCTAACAACTGCTGGGATAAAATATAAAATATCGATTTTTGTGAGTTGCGGCACTCATCGATCTAACCTCATAACGCCCAATATGGCGTCATAAAAAATAATATTACTATTTGTTCTAATGAATAATTAATATTTAATACGATTGTATCAATAAATACACAAAGTAATAATTTGTCTAAAAAAAAAAAAATTATTAACCTATTTTTATTCTTTTACTAATTACTTACAGTAAAAAACCTGCGTCTGTTTACTATATTTTTCTAAATACTAAGATAAAAAATAATGAATAACTATTTTGAAAAATACAATGAGAAATTAAGGAAAATGGTAGCCCACTAAGTTCTTTTTGTAAAAAACAAGAAAAAAAACAACGAAAAAAACTATAAAAAAACAAACAAAAAACAGTAAAGGTTTTTTTCGAACACCCCCTATAAATATCTTATGAAAAGACAGCTCAAGACAGGAGAGCTTGTTCTTTAATTACATTCTTAAATTTTCGATACTACTTTCTTCTGTTTTGATATTATAGAACATAATCATTAGAAAACTAATCTTAAAGCTTGGATCACCAATTAAGAGAGCACAGAACATAGTAGGGATACTCATGTCTGCAAGACTGGTCTGTACAGACTTTTGAAGCAAATAATAGATAGAGCGAAGAACTCGGTAAATCTACTCAGGTATAACATGTAGATGAATTGGTAAACACCAAAGCTCGGATCTTCAGTCAAGAGAGTCGAGGCTCTGAAACACATATTCTAGTGCACAGGACCAAGCCGCAAGGACGTTCCTTTGACAATGCACATAAGAACTTAAGCTACAGATTCAAGTCCTTAAGAATTTTACAGACAAATGTTTCGATCAGTCAATGGAAAAAGGACTAAACAAATTTAAGTACTCAATTTTCAAGCCTGGTACATACGAAGTACAAAATGCTATGTAACTCTAGACGAATTTACAAACGTTTCTTTTAGAGAGTATTTTGCAGAGAACACCATATTCTTTATGAGGATTCTAAAATCCTCCTAAATAATTCACTTAGAATATTAAACATCAGAACATTAATGATATTCCATGGTGACGAAATGTTTAATATGAGTGTTACCGATATGTTCTGGACTGATGCCATCATTGCTTGAAAAATGTAGATATTCTCTTAAAGGCAATAATTATTGTTTTTCTACATATTTTAGTATGATATTCTGCTGATGAGGCGATAAAAACTTTGACATTTTATAGGTTATATTTATTTTAAACTAAATAAATATAAGATTTTCCATCAGCATTAGTGTACAACATTTTACCTATCAGCAACCAGATGACAACCATTGAGTTCGCTGAAGCATCACCATTTGCTATGATTTTCGTTTCAATTATACTTGAAATCAGAAAACATGAGCGCCAACATCGAGGCAAGGGGACTGGAATTATTCATGACCGATGATACATGATTTTTGTACATAGGGCCGTCTGTCTTTGCAGCGGTACACCGGACGTACCATATCCATCAGAGCCCTCACAACGCTCCGTAACTCATCGCTGTTGTTGTCTCCCCACCTCGTGCCAATGTTCTTCAGTTTATAGAACAGACAGCAATTTACAGCATTCTTTAATAAATAATTGTAATCAAGAAAAGGTCAAATAGTTAATACCTCCCCCTCCCCAAATAAAAAATCATTTAACGTAAGATTTTGTAAAGAGAAATGAAATATCAACTTTTTAATTCTCAAAACACTCTAACCCAATAACGTACCCATTTATGAAACTCGGCATACTTAAAGTTCAGTGGCTTGAGNAATTAAGGAAACCATAAGTCAGAATCCTAAGTCTACTCCCCGGGTACGTGATAGAGTTTATAAGATAAATCATTATTTTTTACGAAGCTGGATCTATCAAGGGGACGATCTCTAAGACAGGGATAAAAATATTAAGGTACATGGTATGTTTTCTAACCTTATGTCTTGCATTTATTAATCCCTATGTTTCTTGTAAAGAAAAAAAAAATCACAGTCCATACTCTATGTTAGAACAACATATTCATGAGTTTTTATTTTTTTAACTAATTTGATTTTATCTTATTTATGGCTTTAATTTTATCAAAAGAGGTGTAAGAATATTTTTATTAAACCACTGAAGGTTATAATCTTTAATGATCTTTATTATTATTCTCATTTAAAATGATAAAGTTCCAGAACAAAATTGTCCATCATTGTGCTTTTGTCTTAGAATTTTATCTCATTATCACTGAGGTTTTGTGTCTGCATTAACTTCCTTTCTGAAACTTTTGAATTAAAGAGTCAGCTAATTATTTTTATCTATTGAGCACACATTAATAATCACAATTAGATGATTTTTGTTGGGGTTCGGTCAAGGTAGATCCGAAAAAAATACAAATTAAAATAAAAAGTCTATTTAAAAAAAAGTATCTGCCGACGTTTCGG
The DNA here is from genome assembly GCA_000696205.2 of Oncopeltus fasciatus. NCBI lineage: Eukaryota > Metazoa > Arthropoda > Insecta > Hemiptera > Lygaeidae > Oncopeltus > Oncopeltus fasciatus. The sequence goes on along the minus strand of KZ807669.1, from coordinate 148,809 downwards.
CTTACATTGTATGCCGTCTTCAGGGCTGTAGAAATACAATTTCATGAGAATACAATAATAATTTACAATATTACAATATTGAATTGCCATTATTTATTAATAATTACAATTATTGAAGACAGTTTTTCTACATGAAAAAACATACATCAGGTGCTCATTCTTTTACTAATTACGTGGATATGTTAGCAAATTGTATACAATCATTAAAGTAAGGTATTTTTTTTTAAATCCCAACTTGTATGAAAAATTTGTTTTCAAACTGTAATAAAATGGGTGATAACATAAACGAAGAGAAACGTTTGGGACTATTATAGAGTAATAAAAGCTTGCCCAGTGCCACAGATATTTAGAATAGGGTGGTGATATGTTGGTGTTAGTTATACACACCTAACTCGTGGACAACTAGTTGCTTGGGAAGTAAATAAAAATACACTGAAATAAATGAAAAAAAAAAAAAAAACAGTGCTGAAGGAGAGATTACGAGAGATCACATGAGTGAACTTTCACACAGACAGACAAACAATGCACTGTTACTCATTCAATAGAAATCACTCGTACTGAAAAATCATGACACCCATGTTTCATATTACATCCACTTTCTGTTGCTTATTTTTAGAAAGCTTGTACTTATTATTCAGTGGCTGCCGCAAACATATTAAACGCCCAGAAATTCTTTATTCTTTTTCCCGTGAAGAGAATCAATGATTTAAACTTTTAGCGAGGTGGGGCGTGGAGAAAGGGAATGGAGGTACAAAAAGTGACAAGTCACGTTGACGAGATGTACACGGCCCAGGCCAGGTGACCTCCATCATTGCAGAATAAAAAACTAATTACTTTTTTTTTGTTTATTTCCTATGCAGTCCCGTTCAGGGTTATAGGGGATAGGCTATCTACAAATAACCACCCCGCTTTAAACAATTAACCAACATTGAGGACTCAACCGCTCTATAATATCTCCCAAAATTAGTTATATTTTATGTTTTTTTAAAAATGATTTTTCCTTCCTTTCATTAATAAAACAAAAAAAAAATGAACTGATAAGAAACTGAAACCTGATATCAGTTTTTCCAAAACGAAATGAACCATGAGAAACTTAAGATATGCAGTACAATAAAACAAATTTTTTTACACAGATTTCGTCTGCTTAACCATATTCAGGGCGGGGTATACTCACCAAAAATTAATTATCGAACAAAAATAATTTTAGCAAAACATCTAAGATAGTCTTAGATAATAATAATTAAAATTTCTGTAATTGGGGGATTCGTACTCGCGTTTTCTGAACTATGTGGACACCCCCTCCATGCCCCTAAGGATCAAACCTCATCAGGAGGTGAGATGAGTCCACATAGGGCAGATTTCTTTTCCTTGAAATACATTTCAGGAAAACTTAAAATAATGTATTCATGGGCAATAAATATTTTAACTTGCATAGGAACACCTCTGGCTAGTGACCATAAAACGCGGGTTCGAATCCCGCCGTGGCCAAAAATTGACTTTTTTTAATAATGGAATTTTTAATTCTTTAAAGTTGTATTTTTTTTTCTTTTCATATCTGATTATGGAGAGAAACAGAATTTTTTATTTTATTTGGAAGGTGATAATTGACCGTACATTATTAGTACACTAATGATACGAACTTTTATAAATATTATTTTTGTTTTGGTATTTTATCCAACATTGATTTTAAACAATAAATCCAAGGGAATAGAATAAAAAATCTAACTGTCTCAGCCAGGTTTCGAACCTGAATCTCCTACTTTCCGGGCCGGCGTGCTAACCGATTGAACCATCGAGACTAGACAGATAACTCATTAAATTTCCCGCTCTCTACTGGGAGGCTAGAATAAATCGTCTTATGCTCGAAGGAGCAGACATTGTCAAGCTATTTATCAGACTCTGGTCATTTTACTTTTATTTCTTTTATAAATATTATTTTTATTGTGGTATTTTGTCCCACATTAATTGTAAACAATAAATCCAAGGGAATAGAATAAAAAATATAACTGCATCAGCCAGTTCTGACTGGGACAGTTAGATTTTTTTATTCTATTCCCTTGCATTTATAACTTATTTTCAACGTTTCAGTTTACCATGTAAGCCATCTTCAGGGCTGATGATCATGGCAGGAAGTTTCACGAGGCTTGCTAGACATTCTCTGTCATGATCATTAGTCCTGAAGATGACTTACATTGCAAACCGAAACATTAACATTAAATAATAAGTTATTAATTTTTTCGTAGAATAATTTTTTTTATCACTGCTTTCTGATATAATCTTAACTGTTGATTGCCTACTTTTGTTAGAAAAATTAATTGAAAGTAGTACTTCATAAAACCTTAAAAGTAATTTTTAATGAGCTTTTCTAAACAGTTGTTTAAAAATTTATGGTAAACATAGACTAAGTTTTATGAAGCTCAACCTGGCAGATAGAGTATGGATATTAGTCGCAGACAATAGAAGTTTAATAGGTGAGAAGTTTAAATAGGCCAATTAAAATATATAAAACCCAAGGATTTTCTCCGCTCGGAAGGAGAGAATGTGGCAGAGAATGCTCTGGCCTCCGGGGTGGACTCTCACAGCTGACTGTTAAACAGTTCAGTCACCATTGTCTGGGATGGTTAACGGTAGCCGGGGAGGTAATTGAGAATGGAGATTAGTGGGTTCGAGCTCGGCCCGACTTCCAGGACAAGCCAACAATCGCGAGACTCTTCTGGGAAGAGGATCGGCGATTAGGATAGCTTCGGGTAGGGCGACCTGGAGAAATGGAGTTGTCAAGAGGACGATATGGGCGTCTCCACTTCTTCCACGGGCGAAATTCTTCTGCAACTTCTGCCTCGCTTTGAACTACATGGGTTGAAGCACATTTAAGACCTTCTACACTTTAGTATCATTTTGTTTTTCAGCATATTGTAAGGACTAGTTTTATGGATGGATGAGGATGTATTTGTCAATACACGCATTTCTTTCTGTTTGTGTGTGCTTCAGTGCGGACTAATTTGGACATTGAGGGATAATACTATACAAAATTATAATATTTTGCGTTTCTTTAATTTTTGCTCTAAGCCCGATGCGTTTCAATTCCTAAAAACTATTTGTTTTAAAATCATACGAAAAATTAAAAAAAAAAAAAATTAAAAAATACTCTCTCTGAGTAATAAAACAAGGAAGAGATGAAAAAGTTTTGTTATTTTTAAAGGTTTCAGAATTTAATATTGATAATATTTTTATTTATGAAACGTGAATTTTTTAACAAAAGAAATGTTAGAAGTGTAAATACTTTGCAAGCTGTGACATTTTTTATTATTAGATAATTATTGTAGGGGTTCGGTTAAGATTGATAAAAAAAAATTACAATTTTTATAAATGTGTATTTTTTATTATCTGTCGCTGCTTTGGCTTCATGATAGTCTTCTTCAGGGCTATCATGAAGGCGAGAGGGGACATCTTGTCAACTGAATCCCATATTCATTACTAACATGAAATGTCAGCTAATGAACATTCGATCCAGGTGGCAAGACCATCCTCTCTTCTTCATGATAGCTCTTAAGATGAATAACAATGTAAGCCGAAATGTCGGTTGATAATAAAAAATACACATTTAAAAAAAAATTGTATCTTACGGATCAATCTTGACCGAATCATAAAAAAAATTCTCTACTAATAATCTCCATGGTCTAAAACTCTCCATTTGTGATTTTCGTTTCTTTATAAGGAACATTGGGCTTCAAAAATGCAAAGAAATAAGATAAGGTTAGAAAACATATAACATACCTTACGATTTTATCTCTTTCACAAAGATTGTCCNATTTTTCTGCCACAACGTTCAGCATCTGTGGTTCCTAGCTTTCGAAGAACTATTTTCTTCTGCAATACCCTCCTTGGCTATTTAAATTGTACATTTTCATTTGAATATTTGATGATTTTTTAACTTTACAAGATCCATTCTAACTTTCCACCCATAGAGGGGCAATGATCTTTTTCGTATAGTTCTTTCCAAGCCATTCTTTCATAAATCTCCTTATACGATCTTGGGAAGTAGTTATCCTGTAAAGGTTTCAGAATTTAATATTGATAATATTTTTATTTATGAAACGTGAATTTTTCAACAAAAGAAATGTTAGAAGAGTAAATACTTTGCAAGCTGTGACATTTTTTATTATTAGATAATTATTGTAGTGGTTCGGTTAAGATTGATAAAAAAAAATTACAATTTTTACAAATGTGTATTTTTTATTATCTGTCGCTGCTTTGGCTTCATGATAGTCTTCTTCAGGGCTATCATGAAGGCGAGAGGGGACGTCTTGTCAACTGAATCCCATAGTCATTACTAACATGATATGTCAGCTAATGAACATTCGATCCAGGTGGCAAGACCATCCTCTCGCCTTCATGATAGCTCTGAAGATAAATAACAATGTAAGCCGAAACGTCGGTTGATAATAAAAAATACACATTTAAAAAAAAAAATTGTATCTTTTTGGATCAATCTTGACCGAACCATAAAAAAAAATTCTCTGCTAATAATCTCCACGGTCTAAAACTCTCCATTTGTGATTTTATTTTCTTTACAAGGAACATTGGGCTTCAAAAATGCAAAGAAATAAGATAAGGTTAGAAAACATATCTTACATACCGTAATATTTTATCTCTTTCATAAAGATTGTCCCTTGATAGATCGCAGCTTCGTCAAAAATAATGATTTACTTTATAAATGAACTCAATCTCCTTCTGTCCTCCTTAATAACTTAGGATCCTGTAGGGAGGCTATCTACGCATAGCTGCCATATTATAAACATCCATTGCACTGGAAACGCCTATTTATCGATGAACGTTTGTCCAAGGTGGATATTTATTTAAATTTTGTCTATGTCTGGCCTTAGATCCAAACACCAGAGCTGATTCTAACCCTAGAAAGGAGAATGGTTTGGTAACCAAGGGGGGGGGGGGGTTAGGAATTTTGGAAGGAGGTTACAACCTGTCCCTTCCCCACGATCTGAAGCAGATGATTGTCCGTGTAAGCCATGAAAGAAAGACCTAGGCCTGTCCCTTCCGGGGCCGAAGTTGGATGTCGCGGTGGCATGAAAGGAACCCTCTGTCCTGTTCCGACCAAGCCATGTCTCAAAGGTGTCGAGTCAACCCTACCTTTAACTCTCTAGACAGAATTGAGGAGTGGGGAGGCTAAGTTTGGTAGGCGTGAATCCAGATTTTTACGAAACTTACATGGAGCTGTCACAAAATGCACACATATGGTGGTTATTTCGATGCCGTTGAGTTGTGTTTGGATCTGCACTTATTATGGAGGGGATGAAGTTAATCCAAAAACTCTGAACTGTTAATTTCGTAGTTTTTATGTCGTCAGTCCCAAATTCCCCGAACCAGCTGAACTGTGTCATGTATGTTTAATTTTATTTCTATTAAGCTTTTTTGTTAAATATTTTTGAAGTGAGTTAAAAAAAATTAGACATCTGCACATTAATATTTCTCAACAACACAGTCATATACGTAAAACAGATAAGATCAAGTATCTTAGCGTTACTCTTTACAGAAGACTGACGAAGCCACACGTACACAGCATTGAAAAATGCTCAGCGTCATAGCTAATGTATATTATTTTTAAATGAACATTCCAAAACGTTTAAAACCACATTCATTCGAATTTTTATTTTATTTTCACGTCCATTCAATTAATGCCTGATACATGACAAATTTTTATATAAAAAAAATATTTGTAACAAAAAATAATTAAATACAATATGATGTAGTAATATAATATTATCACAATAGTGACATTTAACCCAATAATGACATTTATATTCCTAAGCCTGGTAGTATTTACAATAATCCTGGTGATGAACTGAGCATGCCGATTATAGTAGGCAAACATAGGAGTATTAAACAATAAATGCAAGGGGATAGAATAAAAATTCTAAACTGTCTCAGCCAGGACTGGAAAGCAGGAGATCCAGGTTCGTGTCCTGGCTGAGACAGTTTAGATTTTTTATTATATTCCCTTGCATTTATTGTTTAAAATTATTGTGGGATTAAATACAACAATAAAAACAAATGAATAAAAAAATAAGAGTATTTACTTTTCTATCCGATTTTCACTTATCTGAAAACTGATTCCTTATCAATGCAAGATAAGAAATAATAAGGACTATATTCTTTTAATGCTTCTGAATTACGACCACTCCATAATTAGCAGAATTTCAAAGAATTGTGAATTCTTATTATTTTTTCAATTTTTGAGCAGGAAAAACTAAGGGCCGCTCCTATAAATATTATTTGTTTGTGGTATTTAATCCCACGTAAATTTTACAATTTTTAGTGAAAGGGAACAGAACAATTTAATATCTTAACAGACCTGTCCCGGTAGCCTAAATGGCAAACGCACCGGCCCGGAAAGCAGGAGATCTAGGTTCGTGTCCTGGCTGGGACAGTTAGATTTTATATTCTGTGCCCTTGCACTAAAAAAAGTTAAGGACCACTCCTTTCGCCTTATCAACCCTTTCTCTGTTCATGCTTTTCACAACCTTATTATTCTTTTGGAGAGTAGCACTCTTCATTTCATCTTCATCCCATTCGCTGTTTTTCTTCCATAAAACCCTTTAAGGTTTTTTATTTTATTTTTTTTTTTTTATAAAACGTTTTTCTCAATTTTTCTGCCACAACGTTCAGCATCTGTGGTTCCTAGCTTTCGAAGAACTATTTTCTTCTGCAATACCCTCCTTGGCTATTTAAATTGTACATTTTCATTTGAATATTTGATGATTTTTTAACCTTACAAGATCCATTCTAACTTTCCACCCATAGAGGCGCAATGATCTTTTTCGTATAGTTCTTTCCAAGCCATTCTTTCATAAATCTTCTTATACGATCTTGGGAAGTAGTTATCCTGTGTCATCCTTAGTCATTAATCATCCTTGCCATTCTACTTTAAGCTCTTAAGAGCTCATACAGGCCTTTTAGAGTTACCGTTTCCACACCATGTACGTCCTAAGGTCCTACCAAAGCGCCATAATGTCTGAATCCGGTGGTAATGGAGAGATTCCCTCTGCTGTAAATGTATCCTGTAAGAGGACTTAATCGTTACAAGGAGCCCAGGCTGAGCCACGGGGATACTCTTGGGGATTCTAGGAGCAGCGGGTTCAAATCCCACCAAGGGTAGGCGTTCATCGAAATATTTCTATCGAGGAATAAATACCTGACTTATGACAGAGAATAGGGTACCTAGGTGAAGACAATTCCTCCCATCATTACCCTAAGGGGTAGAAAGGGAATTTAAATAAATAAATAAAAGTTGGTTTATGCTTCTACTCGGACTTCTGCAGTGTCCAAAATTAGTAAACAAAGAGTATAAAAAAAATTAAATAAACGCCAATTTTCAGGTAGATAGTTGAAGGTACAGCGAAAATAAATGTAAAATTTCAACATGTTCAACGAAATGGTACTAATCTAAAGTAGATAGGTAGGCTTGACTTGATTTTTTTTTTTTATAGCTTATATAAATATGTATACTTTACTGCATATAATTTCTACAGATGCCTGCAACAAAATAAATATTTAAACTGAAAAATAAATATAAGGTGAAAAATCTATGACATTTAAAGACAGGGACCGACTTGATGAACCGAGATGAATCAGTTAACGTAAAATACTCCTCCTATTTGATTTAAAAAAAAAAATTGTTTAGACAACAATTTTTCGAATGATTGTACATAAAAATTTTATATAAATAGCATTCAGGTGAAAACAACGTGTTTTTATTATTTAAAATTTTTAGAGAGAATAATTTTTTTAGAAGGCATATATTATGCATATAAGTATGACATTATTTATAGGTAAACATATTAAAATATAAGAAATAACTTTAAACCTCTGGAATTATCCGAAATAGGGTTTTTAAAAAAATTCCAATATGAACTTTTTCGCAAAATCTGTTTAAAAAAATGATAAAAATTTAATTTTTATCGCAAAATTTACTGAATCTCCCTCAATTTTAAGATTTTATCAGCTAGTAGAATAAAAAGATTCAATTTGATATTTATATGTGTAAAGAGTGATCGCTAAGCTATGATATAAGAAGCCTTATACTATCATATTTACATTACTGAATCTCTTCCTTAATTTGCGTTTTCCAACTTAAAAAATAACACTTTACACCAATGATATAAAGGAATATAAATAACTCTTACGAATATAAATTTTATGAAAAATGTCATGAACATTCCTTCTCTTCACCATCCGATGAATTTTTGAAAGAATTAAACCAAAAATGAATTATTTCATGGGTTTACAATGAAAGGACTACATGACGAATTTAGTTTCTATATTTTAAAAATATGAGCTTTAAATTATTCTAAAATATTTTCTTATTATGCATTTTGGTAAAAATATTATAGAATAAAAAAGTTAGGAAGTTATATGTTACAAAACTTATGTTCTATAATTTTTTAAATTATTTTTGACAGTAATGAAGAAGATGAAAATATTGAAATTTATTCCTTTTCAAATCTCCTCCTGATCGATGATTATGAGCTCTTCTAACAGTTTACAAAAATAATTTAGATTAAAAATAATTCTGTTTGAAGAATGACGAACACTAGAGCACATACAGACAGACACAGCAATTTTCAGCTTAATTTTCCTCTAAATCACCCCTCCTTGTGGGTCAATTTCAGCTATTAAAAGGCTCAAGCAAGATATTTGAAAAAAAAAAAAAATACCGCCTTTATTTTCTTTTTGTAAAAACTGTGAGCGCACAGTCACTCACATACCCTTTGTAACAAGGGTGAAAAAATATAATTTTTTCAAAAATCGCGTCAAGATAATCCTGTCTTACATAGACAGGATTATCTTGAAGAGAATTTGTAATAAAATGTCGCTTTGGACCCTCATAAGCAAAGTTAATCTTAAGCAGTCTAGAATCTCTTTTTAAGTTTTTTTTTAAATTTTAAAATGATCCACTGGTTTTCTCATGTAACCATTTGTAACAGAGTAGGGACAAGGAAGTAAGGAGAAAAAAAAAAAGTCAGGAGTTGGTTGTTTGGTACCTGAGGCAGTGCCCCGGCATGCATAGTTAGTGTAATTCGTGAGAACACCATGGGGGGGGGGGG
>KZ807669.1:124818-139651 GCA_000696205.2 Oncopeltus fasciatus | reverse complement strand
GGGGGGGGGGGGGAGAGAGGACAGCTGATGAGGGGTTAGAGGTGGGGACAGAGGAATGCAGGCTAGCCGGACTGTGTCATACCTGCTCGCCCATATGGCACACCTAGGTCCAGGGTGTAGAGGAGGATCCAGCGAGGGGGAGAGAGGCGAACGACTCGGCCTCCGCTCTTGGAACTCGAGGGAGGAATGTCTTCATTACAGGACGAGGAGGCTCAGGACACGCCGCGACTAGGAATGCACTCACCCATTGGACATTCCTCTACAGGATCTGATATACAGGTCTATGCGACTTCATGTGCTTCTATGCGACTAATTGCCACAAAGCCGAGACAGCTGCAGTTCAAAATCAAATCCGAAGGAATTCATCTTAAAATATATCACTTCAATTAGTTGTTTTTGTAGTAATCCTTTAATTTTATTATGTAGCAATAAAAGTATAGTAATAACGCACAAATTAGAGGTACAAGAAAACTAATGGTAATGTTTCACAAGTATTAAAAAGTGTTTCTAGACGCCAAAATGCCGTCAACACAATTTCACAATTTTTTTCCACATTCACAAATCGTTTGGTATAAATTAAAGATTTTATTATTGATAAGAAAAAAATGTTTTGAATCAAAAGAAATTATATTATATTATGAAAATATATCTTTCTCTGGCGCATAGAAAATTTTTGTATTTTCATACCTAAAAATAGTTATATTAACTTAAGAACTGTTTGTATAAAAATTTATTTTTAAAATTAAATTTTACTAATGTTTCTAAAACAGTTAGGGAATCGGCTAAATTGTAAAGTGACTTATATAAGAAAATTAAACGCCCTATATAAATATTGCAATGAATTAACCAATAAGTTAATTGGTTAATTAATAATAAGTCAATTAATGAGTTTAAACAGGCATATAAGCAAATCATAAGAAGGTTTTATTTTTCAATTAACATAATTTTTATTTATTTGACCCTCCCTTTGAACTAATCTGGATCATGGAGTGAGGACTTATCTGTATGTAGCAGCTATATTCTAAACATGGTATTGAGTAGGCTTTTTTTCTCGATCAAAGCCTTCCGAGAGTGCGACTCAAACCTACAGCGCTGAGCATGAGTGACCCATCATTTGCCATTTTGAGAAATTTTTACATTATCAATGGGACAACATCATCATCGAAGAATATTTGCTTCCTTATACAGTGCTTCAAATTCAACTGACAACCAAAAATTTCAACATTGTTCTAGAAGAGTTTTAGAGATAAATGTGTATCCATATATATTTTGAGATTTCCTTTCGAAAGTGCTTCCTTGAATAAATTATATCAATATATTATTCCTTTAAGAAGGTCCTTCCATTCCGACTTTCTCTTGTTAGTATAAAGAAGCTGAGCTTTAAGCTAGTTTTTTTTTACTAATCCCTTCTTTGAGGCGAGAGCAGAAGACAACTAGTTTGTTAACCGCGTCCAACAAATTAATGTGTTATTTACAAAACGTTAAGCTATGCTGTAAAATTGTTTATCCAAAATACATAGCGATCAAGGGTAATCACTGCGTTTTGAAGCTTGCTATAATCAGAGACCTAGAGCTTGGGGTATCTAAAAAGCGAGCTTAAACTTAAGCTTCAAAGAACTAGAGAGGAAGAGCTAGAGTTTGAAAGACAGAGGTATGTTTTGAGAACGCTAAGATGCTCGAGTTTGACAGCTGGAATAAGAACTAAAGTTTCCAAGAGCTTGAAAGCCAGAGATATAAAGCTTGAATAATTGTTTGAGAGAGCTTGATCTCGAGAGAGTAAGGACTCCAGAGCAAGGACTTAACAGAGCTAGAGCTAGTACTCAGAGGAGTTAAAATTTAGAGCTTGAGAAAGCTAAAAGCTATGTTTAGGTTTTTTTTTTCATTTTTGACAGTTACTAGTATGTATAAATCTCTAAGAGCTTAGCTTAGTCCAAAGTCTCCGCCAGACTTGCACAATAATAAACTTTCGTATTTAGCCCGTCGGTTTTCCCAAAAGACTTTTCCACGCCAGTAGAATTTTTTCAATTATTATTTTACATATATAAATCTACGCCAGTGCCCTTAGGGTCACATGATCAGAAGTTGTGGAATATAGTTCAAGAACGAATCCCACTCAGTGGCGCCTGCCCAGGCATTATAGTCCTCTAGAAGGTTCCTTGACCAGCGTCTCCTTCGTCTTCAGGTCGGGGACATCGGGAGTGGAAATGCGGTGGATGTAGATGCTTACCGAGAAAACTGTATTTATTGTTGATATATTTAAGTCAGTGTATAGTGTATCGGATTTAAAATATATTTAGGGGCCTGAGCGAATTTCCATTAATATTTTGGTTTATAAATATTTTATTTGGTTGTGGTATTTTATCCCACGTAAATTTTAAACAATTAACGAGTGGGAGTATAATAAAAAAAAATCTATCTGTCCCAGCCAGGAATCGAACCTGAATCTCCTGCTATCCGGGCCGGTGCACTTGCCACTTGTGCTACCTGGACGCGCTAGTTATCTCATTCAATTCCCTCTACACTAGCAAGAGCCTAACCCACGAGAAAGGCGAGAACTTCGTCTTGTACTCGAAGGAGCTGACATTGTCAAACTATTTGTCGACTCTCGTCATTTACTTTATTTAATTTTTTCTCTATAAATATTTTATTTGGCTGTGGTATTTTATCCTAGTAAATTTTATACAATTAATGAGAGGGAATAGAATATAAAAAACTATCTGTCCCAGCTAGAAATTGAACCTGGATCTCCTGCTATCCGGGCCTGCGTGCTTAACCATTAAACCACATGGACGCATTAGTTGTCTTATTCAATTCCCTCTACACCAGCAAGTGCCTAACCCACGAGAAAGGCGAGAACTTCGTCTTGTTCACGAAGGAGCTGACATTGTCATTCATTTTATTGACTCTCGTCATTAACTTTATTTAATTTTTTCGTTATAAATATTTTATTTGGTGGTGGTATTTTATCCCACGTAAATTTAAAACAATTAATGAGAGGGAATAGAATTTAAAAAACTATCTCTCCCAGCCAGGAATCTAACCTGGATCTCCTGCTATCCGGGTGGCGTGCTTAACCATTACAGCACCAGGACGCACAAGTTTTCTCATTCAATTTCCTCTACACTAGCAAGAGCCTAACCCACGAGAAAGCCGAGATCTTCGTCTTGTACTCGAAGGAGATGACATTGTCATACATTTTGTCGACTCTCGTCATTTACTTTATTTAATTTTTTCATTACAAATATTTTATTTGGTTGTGGTATTTTATCCCATATATATTTTAAACAATTATTGAGAGGGTAGAGAAAAGAAAAAAACTATCAGTCCCAGCCAGGATTAAACCTGGATCTCCTGCTATCCGAGTCGGCGAGCTTAACCATTACANCTGCTTCAAGGCTCACATTGGGGGTTTTAAAAAAAGTTTATAATCCCACAAATAAAACTGTGAATAAAACTAATAAGAAGTGAGCCGTTTGGACCGGATTCTAGTTGGAGGAAACGCAGGCTGGATTTCTTAGAGCAAGTTATAATTACTTTGGCCCCAGAAGAAAAGCGCCTTGCTCTGGGAAACACAAAAAGGCCGAGAGCGACGTCTACCATCAACATTTCTGCTCTTTAATAGAGTCCTGATCCCACTCTCAAGCACGCCATTGAGATAGGTGCCGACACTCAATATCTCAGCGGCTTATCTGCAGATGCACTTTTGATTGGCTTTCCTAACCTTGCATTTCTTCACAAGCCTTTTTTATATATCCCACACGTTTAATTTGAACTCCGTCTAGTTCTTCCCGGCCTCGCCTTCCCATAGGCTTTACGATCCGGAAATTCTTCTTGTAAACTGCTCCAATATTGGGCAGAGATAAAAATCATTCTCCCGTGTGATAAGCTTCTCTGCAGTTTATTTATAAAAAAGGATGCCTTAAAGAAAATGTATGGTTTTAAATTAGTATCAAATTGAAAAATATTAATATTTAGGGCTGTGAAAAAAAAATTTAAATATAATGATTGGTGGAAAACTAAATTTTCCTACGGTTGGAAATTCGTTGGCCGTCGAGTCTTAAGCTGGAAAAATAAGTCCGGGTTTCAGCCAGAAACATAAAATACTCCAAAATTGTTGGAAATTATTATATTATTGCCTACGATTCGACTTAACTTGTAAATCATCTCTGGAGATATCTCCGAGAGAGGTTTATGTTTATGTTTATGTGGCCATAAATCACCCTCGGAGATCTCTCAGAAGTCACTATCGCCATGATGATGACTTGCAAGTTAAGTCAAATCATCGGCAATAATAAAATAATTACCCAACAACTTCAGAGTATTTTATTTTTCTGATCCTGGCCGAAACCATGACTAATTCCTCGAGCTAAATTTACCTACGTTTATATTCTACAACAATTTTTCGAAATAATCATATTAAAGTAAGAATTTAATTTGGAATAATGAGTGAATCTCCCATTCTTCCATTTTAGAGAGTATACAACCTAAATCGGTCATAAAGATCTTACGTCAGTGCCTTTTCCGGATTGTAAAAAGAGTTGTTACTTACTTTTATAAATATAATTTAGTTGTGGTTTATTGTCACACGTAAATTTTAAACAATTTATACAGGACTCGAAGCAACGAAGCAGGAGATCCAGGTTCGAGTCCTGTCTGGGACAGGTTGATTTTTTATTCTTTTCCCTGACATTAATTGTTAACTCTTTTCTGTGTCCATCTTTAGTGAGGAAAGAGACATTTTCTTAATTCACACTGCCCCAGCTTAAATAGCTTCTTTCTCTAGTATTCAATGAAAAGCAGATCGGAGTACTTTGTCTTTCATATTTATTACTTCTGTGCTTCTATTATACATGAACAAAATTATGGTAATTGCAGCACTTTCTAACAGCTGTAGAACCGGACTTATGAAGTCTTCAGCAGTTGTACCCTTCTTTGAAGCAGTACCACAATCCTCCATGGGCTTTGATTAAGCATTCTTGTACCGTAGGGATCCATCACCAGACCCTGAACATGTTGTCCAGAGCAAGTTGAAAGGACGTAAAATAAAAAGGCCTTCCTTACTTAACTTGATGAGCTTTTATTTGAGCGCACTTTCTCTCAGGTGATAAATTAGGTCCCCAGCCGTAGTGGGCCACGTTGTGTAGAAGATGTAATTGTCGTCGGAGGAGCGTATGGTTGTGTACAACAGGATACATTCCTATTTTATTTATTTATTTATTTAATTTGGCCTTCATTTGTAATGAGGATCGAATTCAGGACTTCTTGATCACGGATTTCGGAGAAACTGAGTGACTATTTCTTAAATATGCCTTATAAATTCTTAAATATTTATATAAATTTGCCTGTTTCTTCAAATTATAATTTTTTAATAATTCAAATCTCAAGGATAATAAATTTCACTGAAAATTTACTGTTAACACTGTAAAAAAACCAAATATCTTCATAGTTTATCCATTTCCCTTGAATCGCATTCTTTAGAGGAATGGAAGTACCGCACAAGCAATTTTATTTTAATTTCTCAATAAATGAAATATATTCGGAGTATTTATCACACATTTTTTTACAAAATCTACATAATTTTTCCTTTTTACAAATATCCTCGTTTACTTACGGGACATTATAAGCCCAACTCCATGAGCATTAGTAACCTATTAGTGAACATTAGTAACCTATCAGTGAGCTTTAGTAACCTATCAGTGAGCATTAATAACCTAAAGAAGATGTGCGATACTCACAGCTAAAAGTAAAAGCAAACGGAGACGCAGTTGGTGCGTATAGTAAGCAGATTTCCTTTAATTATGACAAATATGAATGAATTTAAATGAGGAATTACGTCTTACATGCCAGAGAGAGCAGTGAGCGTAAAGGGAAAGATCACTAAATCTGACTCTAGACTGGCCGGGAAGAAAGAGTGGGGGCTACTGCCCTCAGTCATCGAACACATTACGCGTTTTTCACTAAAACTTTAAATAAAATTTTTTTTAGATTTTTGTGCTAACTATAATGTATGTTTTGAGATCAAAATTTCAATATTATTAATTTAAGTATTCCTTAAACCCATCCGTCCCATTACCTGTTTTAAACCAAGAATGAATTAATTTAAAAGTTTGCAATTAAAAGCATAATAGGGATAGAAAGAGAGAGAGAGAGAGAGAGAGAGAGAGAGAGAGAGAGAGAGAGAGAGTGAGAGNCAAGATTTAAGGGAATACCATTTTCGGGTTTTACTTTGAGTGTTGCAACCACCACAATTTATTGAAATAGCGTTCAGGAGAAGAGCCATAATTTCGAGGGGTCGTTTCATGAAAAGAAGGAAGATCATGGTTAGAGAGTTCGCCTCCCCACAAGGAGGACTGATCACTCCGAAGTGAGGGCAGGATTTCCTATGGATTAAGTGGACTTTCCAGCGATGTCGGATAGCAGACTTCACGAAAATGTGACTGACATAATGAGTGACTTTCACTAGTGGTGGGCTGCGAGACAGCTCCTAACGAGAGAGAGAGAGAGAGAGAGAGAGAGAGAGAGATTACAATTGTAACGAAAGGTGGAATGGGTCGAGGCGAAATTTAAGATATTTACATATCTTACGGTAAGGTCTTCCCTGAAGCAAAGAAATTGCTTTGTTTTACGCAAATTCGGCCGTTTAAGCCAATGGAAGACAGACGTTTTTGGGTGGAGGGTCTGATGGTCTCACACAGTTTTCAGGGAAGATGGCTGTTCTACATTAGCACTTTGTCCTGGTGGCCCGTTCAGGAGCGAGAGAGCGGTCCCACGGACTTTCCCTGGCGCCGGATAATGGCTTCGCATCGAGGTTAGAGTCGATCACCGCTCCAGGACTTCTCCACAACCATTTTACCTCTTTGGGCAGAAACGGCGCTTTCCACCAATCTCCATTACCTTCCCCACAGGTTCCTCTCGTGAGCCAGGGAAATTACACTTTCAGATGCAATTAACATGGAAGGAGTTTAGTTCGTAAAAGCTCAATATTAGTTGGTATTCGATCTTGGTCCAATAATCGATTTACAAACAGGGAACTGTGACTTTCTTTCTTTCAAAAACTACCTCCAACGTCTCAAGACGGTAATAAGTCTGGAAAAACAAAATCAATAACACTATAAGGATTTCATTATAATATTTCTAACTATTTGTATTTATGTGGAGGAAAAGGCGTTAATGTGAAGATCTAGTTGGTTTTTTTAGTTAATACTAAAAGATGTATGTAATTTAAGGACATCAGAATGAATTTTTTGACACAAGTGTTTATGGTAATAACTTATTTTCCCTAAACATCTGGTTTTTATTTTCTCATTTATTATTAATACCACCATTTTATTTCATAATTATTTTTAAAATTACGAAGAAGACACCATATTTATTTCTTTCCCTGAGTAGGATCGGTAAATCTCCGCAAAAATTTTTTAATATCATATTATGTATTAGCTTGATTTTCTTATGGAAAATATGCTAATAATGATTACCAAAAAGCGGGATAAGAGAAATTTAGATTATGTTATGTATTAATATATTATATTAATGTTCTATTTTATTTTACTATATTAAATATTTAAACAGTTATATTTCTTTGTATATTTTTCTATCAATATAATTAACATGCATACAAATAAAGATTATTATCCGAGATCACAAAGGAAAACAAACTATATCCACAATATAAATTGTAATATAATATAATAATAATAAATTGTACGTATCTATGCAGGTATAATTACAGTATTACTTATGTAAGTAAGTCCATTAAAAGGTTTCATACGAAATATATTATGAAATAAGGATAGACAGAATATAAGACATAATTAAATGTTCCTCCATGACCCTAAGTGGTAGAAAAGCAGTCTAACACTTAAAAGAGGAAGTATCGACGAATCTAGGTCTGAAGGCTTCTTTTTCAAGGGCTTCGCTTATTTCAGAATAGAAACTGATGGAGTTATGTAAGCTCGAAGAAGAGTTATTCTGAAGTTCTCTGAGCTGTCAAAAAACGTTCCTCAAGGATTTCGAACAATCCTGTAAATCAAAAATTGAAACTTAGGCGTAATATCCTCCGAGAACCAGCTACTTCGGTAGTAAAGTGCAGACCATTGACCAGGTACGCCACTGCTGTACAATAGACGAATGTAAACTTGGGAAGTGGTCTAGATCTCTAAAACTCTTGGCATGTCACTGAGCAGTGTATGTGTTCTAACGTCTTCAGGATCCAGCGTTTGAAAGGATTCCTAGCATTCATACTCTATGTAAAACATTACAAAGTACACGTAATAAATGAGGAAATTTTCTAATTTAGCTAAGATAGGTGAGCACTTCTCCCACTCCTATTTCACCTCCAGATCGAAAGTGTAGCCTAATTCGTCTATNAACTCTGGGGTGCCGCTAAGCCTTCCAACATCCAACGTATTCAATCCTTCCAATCCAAAATCCTAAGAGTTATTGCAAATGCTCCATACTACGTCTCGAACTCTACCCTACATCAAGATTATAATATCCCATTCGTCCAAGACTTCATCTCCACTCGCTTCAAGCTCCTCCACTGTAAACTCCAATTTCACCCTAATCCATATGCCCACTCCCTGTCATCGGACTCCAACCCCTATGATCCACCCCGACGACTAAAAAGAAGATGGCCCCGTGACCTCCTGGGGACATAATCTGTAAATAAATTGAGAGTGGTGTCATTGGTCACCTTCTCTCCTCATGTGATTGATATTGATTGGATTACAAAGTGTTCTTCATTTTAACTGTGACCATGAATAAAGTACCCCCGAGAATAAGTTCAACACGACAAAAGAACAACAAAGGCAAATGTGAAAGTGGACGACAAAGAATAGCAATAGCTATGCATCAGGTGATGACGTTACAACTAAGAAATGAAAGAGTTAGGAACATAACAATTGACACAGCAAAAAAGGACCAAGAGGTGTTACAAAGAAACCAAAAGAAATGGACTCAGAACCAGGACGATGGATAGTCCTGTTTGAAGAAGGTCCTCAGGAAAGGAAGGGAAGAGAAACACTCAAGAAAAAATACATGCAATTTATAAGAAACCTCAACTGCATTCCTAAAAGTTAAATGCGATGGGTTACTCCGTGAAACAGTTTCGACAGAAAAATATTCTTCTTTAAACACTTAAATTATGTAAAAAATGAAATGAATATTTTTGACTCAGTCAGATTTTGTTCAACGACTTCACATACGATTTAATCGAAAGGTCTTTTATGAATAGTTCCATAGAGGTTAATTTCACTGCAAAAACAAAAGTACTGCTTTAATTATTTTAAACGTTAATTCTAGAGTATGAAAGATTTCATATCAGTTTGGAAATAAAATTTTTGATGTCTCATAATTTATCGTTCAAGTGATAACTAAATATAAATATTATATATATATATATATATATATATATATGTGTGTATGTATATGTGTGTGTGTGTGTGTGTATATACATATACGAGCTAGTGTGTATGTGTACCTATGTACATACGTACAAGATGTTCAAGACAAAGGGTCTTACGTTTTTTCTCCTGTTTNGAGGATATATATAATAAATTAATTGTCATCTGAGCTCTATTTATTCGAAACGGTATTTTGAAGTGAGAATCCCATCAGCTTCTTCTAAGCCAATAACATTTTAAATTAAATAATTGATTTTAGTGAAATTAAGTTGTTGGCAAACAATTTGTGCTTTCACGTTAATTTAAATTGTTATCTTTTGAATTTTGCAAAACAATCGACGGGTGGAATGTCATATTCAAGATTGTATTGATAGTATCATTAAATTATATAAAGCAGTTTATATTGCTCCCATCCACCAAAGTTCATATGAAATTGGCAGCATCCTAACTAATCAAAAATGCAAAATGTTTTGCTCTTTTTCGCTTTGAAGAAAGCAGCCTTCAGAGGCAGCATCCTCATCGTCACTGGCAGATAGCATTGACTTTTTCGTCACTTTGCAGAATGCAGATGATATACACAGCATCCTCATCGTTACAAGTAGATTGCATTAACTTCTTCCTTACATTGAAGAATGCAGATGATATTGGCAGCATCCTCGTCGTTACTAGCAGATAGCATTGACTTTTTCATAACTTTGAAGAATGCAGATGATATTGGCAGCATCCTCATCGTTACAAGCAGATTGCATTAACTTCTTCCTTACTTTGAAGAATGCAGATGGTATTGGCAGTATCCTCATCGTCACTAGCAGATTGCATTGAATTCTACATCACTTTGAAGATTGCAGATTATATTTGCAGCATCCTCGTCGTCACTAGCAGATAGCATTGACTTCTTCATCACATGACATGCTGTAAGTGCTCCTCATCTTCACAAGTATATTTTAATGATTTGTTTCTCAACTTGCAGAAATCAGACTTTGTTGAAACCTACGTACTGCAGATGCTTCTATATGCCCATGATTACAAGAAGGGTATTTTTTTTTCCGATTTTCTAGGAGAAAGTAGATTTCACATTTATTATAATGTAGTTGTCATTGGCTTCTTCTTTTTTTTAGAAATCAATTGAAAAAAATATCTAAAATATGAAAGATTTATTGATATAAATTCTGTTAGTTTTTCTTATTTTTTTTTCTTTTCGACGCGCAGACTGCTAAGGTAATTGTCGCTGGCTATTATTTAAAATATTCTATTAGACCTCAGATTACTTTGGCTTCTTCATTTACACGTTGCATGTATGTTTTTTCCAATAATTATCAAAAGATACTATCGAAAAATTCTGTTAATTTACTCTTACTGATTGGTCGCTCATTGAATATATGAATTCTCTGTCTGCATAGTTACCCAAAGAAAAGTTTCTTTATGAAAAAGTCGAAAACCCTTGTCTCATATTTTTCTTGATAGAATTCCTTCTTTTCCAAGAGCCCTTGGTCAAGTTGAGAACTGACCAAACAACGCACAAAATATTACGTCTGGAGCATGATATAGCATTATGAGGTAATGAATAAATAGTATATATACATTTTAAATTTTAAAATTACGCATTTGTATTTCTCATGCGCCTTATCACTGATATGAAAAGGCAAAATTGTCTCACTCTGTTTGTATTTATATAAAATTATAAATAAAAAGCATGGAGGTATGTATGTAAAGTGAGCTAGTTCCCTTGCGAGCATCTGTTGAAATACTTAAGGGGCTAAGAAAATTCCAATGTCTGACGAGTGTGGGAGCAAGGCATTCCTCGAGGAACGCGGGCGGAAGATCGCCTACACCTTCTCTTCGAACCTGGCGTTTGCATCATACCCTTGGGGGAGTAAAATGATGGAAATACATTCTTATAAAGGCATTAATGTTAATGGATTACATTTAAAGCAAATGTTAATCACTAATGCATAGTTAAAACTCAATGACCGTGTGGTCTCTTCTATGCAAAATAGAATTTTTTTTTTAATGTCATAGGAAATTTATGAACTATATATATATATTATCTATTCTTGAGATATAAATACATGCCGGCAGAAAATTCATTATTCAACTTACTCCGCTTATTATGACCAATTAATAAAAGTTGCCGTGTGAAAATTGGTGAAAATACTTCATTTTCTTGTAAATGTTCAGTCTAAAGTCTTCTTCGCTATTCCATACACATTCTGGTACATTTTCCTGTATTTTAGTCAAGAAATCACATTTATATTGAGGATATTTTCCTGTTTATCTATTTGTTTTTCAACATTTTTAATTATTCCTGTACATCCAATGTAGACGGATAGGAAAATCGACAGTACTAAAGGTGGACTCTCAAATGGTACGTGGTGAAAGCCGATTCACACTTGGTACTCTACGTAAGAGACTAATTATAATATTTCAAGAGCACTTTTATACAGAAAATTATATTTTTTGTGGCTTAAGTAACCTGTAATATCTCCAAGAAATATTAATAATAACGGCTAAAAAAACGAGAACCTCTAAGATAGTTAAAGTTGACAGAAAACCATGGCGAGAGCCAGCATTTCCAAGACAGCCACGAACTGAAGGGCAATACAGATGATGTCCGTAACGGAGGCAGACAAGGGAACCTTGTCCTACCAGAAACCCCTACCTGTTGCTGGGTTCGGTCAGGTGGACGACACCCAAATCATGCCGACTCTCATACCTTCCATTATCTGCCTTCATTGGTTTCTGCAAACCATCTTCTGTTGGCGAGCGCTTTCGGACATTGTCCATCCTCGAGACCGAATACATGTGTTCACTGTCACTGTCTGTATTCTGTCACAGAATACAAACGCAGTTTAAATACAGACAGTGGCAGTGAACACATGTATTCGGCCACGAGGATGGACAATGTCCGAAATCGCTCGCCAACAGAAGATGGTTTGCAGAAACCAATGAAGACGGATAATAGAAGGTATGATAGTTCTATACTCATTAGTAGTCATAATAACCCTTTAGATTATTAACATGCCGACTCCTTTAAAAAGGAATTTCAAATCCAACGAAATTATTTTCTAAAATGACTTAGTTTCTCTGAGTCATTAATTTTTAATCAACATTGGATATGTAAGAATGCAAAATGAAATGAGATATGAAAATTAGTATTTATCAGAGTGACTCATAGTGGTAATTGTCGCTAAGAGAGTAAAATCTAATTTTTATTTATTTATCTATCTAGTACATTTGTCTGCTTTATACTTATGTCAATATTGTGAAAATAATAATATTTTCAAATTTATGACCAAAATAGTTATTTACTATTGTTGAAGTCCAGCTCAGGAAATTTGATAGACTTTTCCTGGTGTTTTCGTAGTGTTTGCTTTGCTAGAGTACCATTCACAAAACAGCTTCTACATCTGATATGATCACTCCGTGAAAAATGGAGTAGTGATTACGCAGCGAGACTCCCACAATAACGCTCCCCTCCATCTGCTCATCATCACTGATTATTCCCGGTTGCGTTTCCCTCTTATCTGCATAAGGAGGGATTCACTGAATGGGAGATAGTGGGGTGGTTGGGCGGTCTCTCTCCAGGCCCTGGACATTCTGGAGATGTTGCATTCCCTGGAGGCCCCGGGCTGTGGCGGCCCATTGAAGCCCTCCCCCCTGAGGGCCGAAGATACCATCTCCGCTAGCCTAATTGCGAGGCCCATTGTCCGATATCTGGGATCGAACCTAGTTCAACGGACTATTATGGCCCTCCAGATTCACTTCTTGCGCAAACATCCTCCTTTCCAAACCCTCGTATGTCATACTTATTAGGAGTATCCCCATACAGCGAATCAAGCTGTTTGACTTGGCAATGTGGCCAGATTCCTCAGAGATCCTACACAAGAGATGCTAAAAATAGGGTCCGATCAAAAGTACATATAGGGCCGATTCTGTAAAAACCTACCAAATTGTTGTTTTTTTATATTTATTTTATATGTAGAAAGCAAATATAGATCTCTGAGGTCTAGCTAAACGACCATACATAAAGCATGATGCTACTAAAGATCCCTCTGGTACATAAAGCCAACAAATCAAGAGGTATATATTTGTATGGGGTGGAGTTTATGGACTCGAGGGATCCGTCATTCGTGTTGCCCTCATGAGCGCTTGGCAAGTCCTCAAATATATATGTGTGTATATAATATGTATTAATGTATGTATGTGTGTGTGAGTTAGTTACTCCACTTATAAGCTGATAACATGTAATACGATTAATTCATAAATTTCTAATACAGGGTAAAAGAGAAATGAAGGTAAATTTTGGGATAAAAAACCACAACCAAATAAAATATTTAAAAATGAAGGTAGGTTTTCAAGTGGAAAGCAACATTGAAAATCGTTAATATCTTCCTCATGTTCACACAGGATCTGCGCAAAACTAAACAGATTTCCTATGATTCATTTAAGATAATCACAGATAAAATGAAATGGGAATTATCCCATATTAAAAGTCAGAAGGAGAAATTAGTATAAGAGGAGAGATGACTATGAATACCTTTTGAAAGTTCGGTAGGAAAGAGTGGAGGGAGCGCCTCAACCTTTATAGTTACTTTAAAAATAAATATATTTATACCTAAAATAAAATAAATATCTACCATAATATGCGTTTTTCTTAAAATTTTGCAGAGCATAAACTTTAGAATATTAAATTTTGTTCTTAGCGATATTATTAATCAANTTAAATAAATAAATAAATAAATATATTTCTACCTAAAATAAAATAAATATCTACCATAATATGCGTTTTTCTTAAAATTTTGCAGAACATAAACTTTAGAATATTAAATTTTGTTCTTAGCGATATTATTAATCAAGTTATTAATTATAGGGAAGAAGTTAAATTTTTCTTCCTCATTAAAACCCCTTTTATAACATCTATATTATATAGCATTTATTTGTTCAATTTATATAAGGAGTAATATTTAAGAACAAAATTTCGAGTGATTGACGGATCTACCTATATTCACTATATAGAAACCAAATTCTTTATTTAGACCTTTTAATAAAATTAGTTAAATAGTTAAAGGGATTCTTTCAAGGTTGAAATCAGATGGGGTGGAAAGAGGAGGGGTTTTGTGGTTGGTCAAAATTTATAATACGGGTATCTTCGTTTTTATTTGAGATATGAAAATATTTCTAAGAGGTAATAGTTGAAAAATTTTATTTTCTGAAATTTATGTTCAGTAAAATTTTCAGGATTAGTGCATAATAAGGGATATATACACAAACATGACTAAGACTCTGAGTACCTTTAGTATCCATCGTTCCATCTTTATCAATCAGACAGAGCGAGGTTTAATGTTTTTCCTTTAATGTTTTTTTTTTTTTTTGCTTTAACCCTCTAAAAATATATAATTAATTACTTACTCTTATTTGGTTCCACCTTGACT
>KZ807669.1:104422-114765 GCA_000696205.2 Oncopeltus fasciatus | reverse complement strand
TTTTTTAATTTTTTTTAATTAATTTAAAAAGAAATACTGTATGTACAATTCTATTTTTTTTTGTTACAACTATAATAGCATAACATTTATTTTAAAATTTTATTGTAATTAGTGAAAAATTTTTGTGTTATTTGAAACAATCGAAATAACATTATTCTAGACAAAACATATACATGGAAATGACAGCATTTTAAGATTGGCGCCCAATTCACAATATTGAATTCAGATAGCTAAGTCCATTAATCATTGTAGTTATCGATATATTAATTAATCAAATTAGCTTTGCACTGGCTACATCCTGGTCCTTCTCTTATCTCTGATCATGTGGTTCCAGTATCTAAAGAATGTCATCGAAGAACTAACTGGGAACACTTATGACTAGTGATTTTAAAACCGCCTGTCAGCGTGATTAATGAATGGGAGCAGTATGAAAGTAAATATCAACAAGTAGTAGGTCAAATAATCAATACAGCGAACGCCATGTGTTTTCATATCGCGTTATCAGATACAGAATTTATATTTGAAATTATAGTGGCAGTTCTAAGTCTGTTTCAAAATATTGGTACAAGTTTAATAGTCAAGTCGTCCTTGGGCAAGGAGACAATCACTAACGATTAAATCGGCATTATGAGACTACTGTCGGCTTGCCTTCTACGTTCTTTGCAAGAATTCACGCCTGCTGATAATAGCCGGAAAAACGTTATCATGCGACATTTCGTACATTTCTTTAGTAATGAAAAATTAGGCAGGGTGGGAGCTGATACTTTTGCAGATTTTTCGTAGATTCTGAGCGAATTTTCACAGATTCATGGGATTTCTGAAAAAAAAAAATATGCTCGTTTTGTAGTCAAGATTATATAAAAGCACTGTCAAAGCCAGGAATTTAAATGTCATATAATTCACTAGGTTTATCTGACACAACGATTCTGAAAACGAGATTGCCACAGCATCCGACCCGATATGCTATCTTTCAATAAAGAAGAGTAAAACCCAATAAATAGGTGTAATTATATGACTTTTTTTTTTACTATATAACGTTTAAAATACTAATAAAAACAAGTATATTAAGAAAAATATTTAAAAATGTCATTTCGAATGTTGGGCGAGCTTTGCTATTTTTAAAATAAAGAAAATAAATTGAGAATTTTTTATTCCCTCCCTATCTTCTTTATTTATCAACTCCAAAATCTTTCGTACTTTCCCGTCCCACCCGTTCTCCACAATCCCACCTTTATCCTCCCCCTTACAAATCCGCTGGGATTTAGTCGCTCCTTCCTCATCAGATCCTCCAGTCTCTGGTACTCGATCCCCCTAAATATTCGTCACTCCTCCTTACTCCTATCCTTCAAATCCCAGCTATTTCAACATCTCCTCTCTGTAAAATTGGATATCAGGAACTGCTAAATTGTATCTTATTTTGTGGAGAATTTTTCGGGGTTCAGTCAAGGTTGATTTAAAAAGTACAATTTAAAAATAAAATTTAAAAAAAGTGTATTTTTTATTATCTGCCTACGTTTCGGCTTACATTGTAAGCCATCTTCGGGGCTATCATGAACGCGATAGAGAGCGTGTTATCACCTGAATTAAATGTCCATAACTACGCCCCCTTTTACGTTGCTCACATTTTCATTTTCTATATATATTTTTATTACCCTATGTATATCTTCGTTTATTATTATTAATACTTATTTATTCCACTTTATTACTTGTACAATAAGTTGTAAACAATGTCATTGTTATACATGGAAAATATTTGTTATTTTTAGTTTATTATTTATTTTACTTCTTATTTGTTATTATTGTTTTTCAAGGAGGCTTAAGACCCAGAATAAAACTTCTTTTCCTTTCTTTTAATTTTGGCTGAAATCCGAAGATATGCAAGGGAGTTAGGAGAGAGACCACATTTTTTTTATAGATATCTTCATTTTTTAAGTTAGCTCGTAAAGTTTGTAGAAAATCCAATTTTCTAAAGCTTATGTTCTTTAATAACTCATATTGAGGAAGATATTTACAAATACAATTAAGTACATCCCATACTCTTACTTCCTGGCGACTATTGAGCCAGACTTAATTAATATTAAACTTTTATTTATTTATTACATTCTGTTCACGTAGGCTTCCTTCCACAGTCATCAGATGTATGTAAAGTTTTTTCCGGGTTGGACCGTGTAAAGTTTTTGATGGTTGCCAAGCTTTCGCACACCCTGTGATGGCTTCTTCAGGGCTAAATAGAGAATCTTCTCTATTCAATCCTGAAGAAGCCATCACAGGATGTGCGAAAGCTGGCAACCATCAAAAACTTTACACGGTCCAACCCGGAAAAAACTTTACATTATTACATTCTGTTAAATAAAAACATTTTGTAATTTGATCACAATGAAGTAAAAATGACATTTAATGTCAATCACATGAGGAGAGAAGGTGGCCAATGACACCACTAAAATTATTTACAGGCTATGTCCCCAAGAGGTCACGGGGCCATCTTCGTTTGAGTCGACGGGGAGGGTTGTAGGGGTAGGAGTTGGAAGACATGGTCTGTACTAGTGGATTAGGATGGTATGGCAGTTTACTATGGAAGAGGCTGAAGCGGGAAGAAATGAAGTCTTGAGCAAAAGGGATGTTAAAATCGTGGTGAAGGGATGAATTGGATACGTAATAGGGAGCATTTGCAATTATTCTCAGGGTTTTGGATTGAAAGAGCCATATTCTATTCCGCTCATTTCTCCTTCCATGGCCTTGTATGGCACAAGATATAATTCTTCACTTACTCTCGTTCATGTCCTTCTTGATGAAACCTCTCTTTCTTTTCCTCGTCAGGTGAGGGAGGTAGGAAGACAATCCCCGACAGGAGGTATGCATGCTCGGCTGGGCTTTAGAGGACCTCTTTGGCGAACGAGCGCGGGCCTCCACAATGAAAGTAGCTCGCTGGAGCCGGAGGGGACAAAGCCCACCACCTAGGAGCCTTACAATGACATTCCCCGCATATCTCTGCCACAATATCTCGGTCCTCCGACCGGCAACCGGAATAACGCTTGCCTGGTTGCCATCAACAGCTCTGCACATGTATCCGAACAGTTTTCCAAATTCACTGCAACCCCACAATAATAGACATGCGACTGATTGCTAATAATACACAATTATTTGATGTTCAAGGAGAAAATGCGCCGAGACTGAGAAAAAAGATTTTGAAGGACCGACAAGAATGCCAGAAGAGTAAACATGTCATGCCACCAAGTCTGTCTAGCAGGACCTTGCGTAATCCAAGCAGATTTCCTATCTAAATGAGAGTAAATGACGAATCGAATTTTGTAAACCGGAGAGAACAAGAGAGTAATTGGTACGACCGCTAAATTTGTTCTACTCTGGCTGAGATAGAAGGGTAGGTTGGGGATAATAAGCATTTCTAGTAAAACTATCACTTTNGATAACTATTAGTGAGACATAATAAAGGGAGGGTAACCATTACAAATAAGTCCAGCAAGGAGAAGTGAAAATAAAATGCAGAGAAGAAGGATAACTATTAGTGAGACATAATAAAGGGAGGGTAACCATTACAAATAAGTCCAGCAAGGAGAAGTGAAAATAAAATGCAGAGAAGAAGGATAACTATTAGTGAGACATAATAAAGGGAGGGTAACCATTACAAATAAGTCCAGCAAGGAGAAGTGAAAATAAAATGCAGAGAAGAAGGATAACTATTAGTGAGACATAATAAAGGGAGGGTAACCATTACAAATAAGTCCAGCAAGGAGAAGTGAAAATAAAATTATAAATATCTATTATCAGTCTGTCGGAATTTAAAAGAAAAAAAATATAATAAAAAAAAAAATCAACAAAAAACAATTAAATGGTCATCACTGTGCAGGTGGTCATCGACCTCACTCCCAATAAGTTTAGGCTGACCAATTACATCTACACTGACCAATTACATCTACACTGACCAATTACACACCTATATTATTCTATATAATTTTTTTCTAATGCAAATAATATGAAAGACAATAAGATTTTAACTGTTCGTACCCCCCCCCCTCCCACCATTTCGATCTGGTTTCTATCATTTGCCTCATCTTAGAAGGGTTATTGAAGGAAAGGGTAAATATTAAATATGGTATCTTTCTTTTGGTAATTATAGACTTTAGAGTACGTATAGCCATTTTTGAACTTGGTAGATATGCTGACACTGTAGTCACAATATACGCAGTACGATATATATTACAAGGCCTGGAAATACAATAGCACATAATTATATGGATAATAAAACATCCCTTACTCCATTGGAAGAAACCTATCAACTTCCTGCGCGGAGAAGGCTTTGATTCTTCAGCAGATCTGATAAAATAATCCGTTGGATTGCATCTGGAGAGTTGCTGCACTGAGCATTGCACCTCATAAATCCCACAGATGTTTACGGACACCTTCATACCTCGTTGTTCCGGGCCGTACTCTCTAGTGGGGGGCATGAATTTCCTAATGACCCCCCAGATTGCCAAATTGGAGCCGGCACAAAGTGGTACAATTTACTAGAGAGCTCCTACCCAACTCGAGACGCGAAAATACAGGCCAATTTAGACTAGGGCTCCAGGAAGGCAGGGGGAGGAAAAAAAGAAGCTGCTATGATCGGAGTCAGCAAACTTGTAGGAGATTCCCCCAACAAAATTGAGCAACGTAAACATGTATTTATTTGTAAACGCCCCAGTGCCAATAATTGTTAAAATAAATTCAGTGGTTAAGGTCCCTTTAACTAACCATTCAATAAGCTCTTTAACAGTCGAAAAAACAGGATTATTAGCAATTTCAGACGACATATGAATAAGAACACCCCAAAATATTTTGTTAAATAATAACTTAACTAAAACAAAGTTTAATTTTATCTAATGGGCTATGTTATGATGTTATATGGGCTATTAAACATAACTAATTTTAGGGTTTTATTTGTTAAAAAAAAATAACAAAAAAAATGTATTAACGCTTTTAGTTTTTAGAACTTCAGAGACTCTAAAATCAGATTTAGCAAGAATATGATGAATTTTAAACCCACAAATGTCACCATAGTTTATATTTAAAAAAAAAAAAAAAGCTTGTAAATTAGCATTACATCAATAGTTCAAGAAAAGTCTCCTAAGAAAATATCCGTAAGAATTTATTGTTTAATGACAAAGATTAGACTTGCAAAGAAAACCATCTTCAGGGCTCAAAATAGCAAAAATGCTCAGATTATGGGGAGAATGTGTTGTTACAACAACAATTCTAAATTAAATTTACAATTCTAAAATTAAAGATATTGAATTAAAGAAGTAATACTCAAGAAAGTAAATAAATCAATTTTAAAATACTTCTGTTTTTTGTTTTTTAAATTTGCTTCCTATTTTTTTTTTAATTAGGGAAAGTTTATTCAATATTTTTCAAGTTAATTTATAAATTTAAGAATTAACTTTCCATAATTATTCTTAGCTGAATTCCACTCCCGTAATTTAAGAATTTTACTGTAAGAACACATTGATCATATAATTTTGTAATTTTTCAGTCTTCGAGTTGGCTTTTATTGGAAGAACGTTTGTTCAAATCTTTTAAATATTTTGCATACCCTAACTTAAGGCGTTTACTTAAATTCTTTCTGATCGAACCATCTAAACACCACACAAATTATAATTCATCAGATAATTATCTCCTTCTCGTCTTTATATATTTCATTAAGAATAAAAATTAAATAATAAATTACTTTATAAAGAAATAAGATAATCACAGTGAAACAGACTGAATGACAACGCCTTTTTATTGAACGGATATTTTGAGGGCAGTTTCTGAACTTAGTTAAATTTTCTGAAAAGCTTAAAGGGAGTCGGTTTTCAGGTGGGGCTGAAGCTACGGTTCGAGCGGGGCGTATAAAACAAACAGTAAAAAACCGGCTATCAGAGCGATCAGCTGTTTTTGTGACTCTTAAACCGGCCTCTAACTTGTCAAAGGCCTCTAACTTCCCACTTACAAGGCAGGCCAATCCGCTTCTACTTGTCGTCCAAAATAAGAGTTCTTTTACTAACATACGATCGGTTTTTTTTCTTCAAATTTAACAATATAATTTTGGTAAATTGACTTCTATCAATAACTCTATATATATAAAAAAAAATACAGCAAAATAAGAGCAATTGGTGAGATTGCCAAGACTCTGGAATGTTCAGAAGGCAAAAGTGTTAGAAGCGCTCAACTTTCATAGTTACATTCAGAAATATCTTCCTCAGTAAGAGTTTTTTTTCGGTGAAATGTTATAGAAAAAGATTAACCAATAAATATTTTACAATTAACAAGAGATATATTTTTTAACGCCTTTGTAAGGATAATACTATGTTTAAAAAGATTGTTCTTGTTCTAAAATGGTCCACTACTTCTTCCCATTTCTGATCAAAAATACTCTATTCAAGAGTTTAAAATAGAAAGATATCGAATTTTGTTTAATATTTTGAAACAAAAATAAGAATTTTAAATATTTTTTGGTTTGTTGTTTGTAGATTCCTGGGATCAGAAGATGAAATATTGAGAATCGAAAGTGTTCAGCTTTAAATAAAATATCATTCCTACCGAGCGAAGTTTAACAATTTTAATTCCTTATAAAAATAAGGGGTTATGTCATACTGTTGAAGTTACATCCTTTAATATTTTCCTTATTATGCATTTTTCGTAAAAATTTTGCAGGATATAAACGTTCGATAACAACATTTTAAGCAATTATGTTATACACATTTACGTAATTATCTATATTGGAATCCGTACCTCCGGGTTTCAGAAACACTAATGTATTCTCAAAACGATTCCCCAATTTGGAAAATCAACAGTAATCTTGAATTAATAAACAAATTTGGATAAAATAGACAATACCATGTACATTTCACGTATTTTTTATGTAAAATATAATAAGTATATTTTTTAAAAGTCATAGCAAGCATTTAGGTCAGTTATTTAAAAGGAATGTAAATAAATTCTATGAGAAAAAGCAATTCTTAAGTGGTTATTATATATCCTAAGGAATATACAATTTTATTTTCTAAAGGAAATATTTTAACTATGATTAAATTTAACTCTGAACATACAACTGTAAATTTTCCATGTTGTAGGAAAAACCAAGTGCTTTCAGTTATACTGATTTAGTTGAATTGTTACGCTAGCCGTTAGGAGATTTTTTTAGTGAGTTCAAGCTCACGTCTCTTGGGAAACGCTTGGCAAGCTCTTCGGGTAACTAAGTAGTATAACGGATCTGAAGCATACCTCCAGGTCAGTGGTGACGTCATGAAAAGTTGAGGTTAGGAAATCTTTCAGGCTTAAAAATGGAGTAGCTTAAAGTAGGGTTAGACTGCTGTCGACTAATCATAGGCAAATTTGGAGAGCAACGATTACTTTTCAGGAGAGCAAATCCTAAAACTATGTTCCACTTGAGGGATTTTAGTCCTAAGCCAGGTAATTCAATATAAATTTAACCTTAAGTAAGTCAATTAACTTAAGATAACCTTCAAATTTAACCTTAACTTAACTTATGTTAAGAGCGGAACAATGTCCATCCCCTCTTCTCCGAAGGTTTCTCTGGAGATCTTCGGATAGGCTAAAGAGACTCCGGAATTCTCTCAAAAGTCTCAGGTCAGTAGTGACGTAATAAAAAAAACACCAATACTATTGACTAATCTTTAATGCATTTGAAAACTAAGGCCTAATGAATCCTAGTACATAAGGATCAGTAAATCACTTAAACTTGTAAGTACACATGTGTTGCTTTTAAAAGACCCACGAGAGTGATAGTTAGAAATATAAACATAATTTTCTGGCTGAGGGTGGTCAATTGTCATCTCAGTCTGGAATAAAAAACAATAATCTTAAGAATCAACTTCAGGAGTGCATTATAGGCAACCAGCACAACACCTTTGTAAGGCGCTCCTATCTCTTGTATTACAAGAAACTCCTGATATAATCGCCTTTTAAATAAAATTATTTGTAAATTAATAAATCTGGCATTTCTTCTGTCTGTTAAGAACTGATTACTTTAAATTGGAGCTTAGTAGTATAAGGGGGACCAGTTTAATATAAGCTTAGTCCTTTCAGGAACCATAATCTCATCCTCAGAGCTAATCTTAAAGTGAGTCAGTGTGTTCGACTACCTCAAAGATTGGGAACTTCTGAATGGTGATGATGAACTTGATTCCTCTGCCGAAGTATGAATTCTTATTTAAGTACTCTTTACTTTGATTTTCTTTAGGGTAACTAGCAAATTATGATTTAAAAAAAAAAGAAAAGCTGGAGTGGTTCTTAGTCAACTTTTAAATAAGCACCGATAAGACATCAAACCCACGGACATGCACACGCATATACATATAGAAAACTTGAGCTATATTAATTTTTTTGAGTATTATAAATTTTGGTCTTCCTTAAACTTCCCCTCCCTCATCGATTTAAATGAAAAGAATAAATTTCAGAGTTAGTATCAGAAAGTAAAAATAAGAGGACCCGTCCTACACTAGAAATTCTTTGTTAAACATTTACCTCAATGTAATTCATATATATATATATANATATATATTTATATACAATTTAAATTTCCACATATTATTTTAAATTATTTTCTTTTGTTTCTCTAACATCAATAATTAAATTCTAATTTTTGGTCTCTCTCTGTTCTCTTTGGTTCTCCTCCGCTTCCTCTAAGAAATTTATTTTTTATACTCACTCAATCTAAGTGTGCCTGTGAATGTGTAAAAATAAACTCAATAAATGAAAAAAAATATGGTCAATAAGACTATGGGCTAATCCATAAATAAAACTAATATTAATTCATTCCACTAAAACGTAGTATTTATGTATTAAAATGTTGTTTTTTTTTTAAATTAGATAAATCAAGAAAATCACCTACTTATTTTTTTTAAAATAAGGTTTAAAGACAATTATTTTGTGAAATTTTTAGTAAATCAAAATTGAAGTAGCATTTTACATTTTTATTTTCGATGTACGAATTAGGAATATTCTCAGAAATAAAATCCTAATAAAAAAAAATCCTTTCATTTAAAAAGAATAAACTTCCAATATTCTAAGCTGTCCAGGACTGAATTCCCTTAGGGCTGTATAGGTAGAGGTGGGCTGTCGAGAGCTCGAGTTCTGTAGAGAAAGAAAGGTCACTTTCCAATTCGGGCTTGCTCGACCAAGGTAGGCCAAAGGATTAGGTCACCTCGAAAAGGTTACGAAAGAGTCCTTTGAAACGCCCTTTTCCAGGGTAATTACAGCTCATCTAAGGAGAATGACTCTTCCCGGGAAACATTTAACTGAGGCGTGCAATTGCCGAGGAAAGTATTCACGCCTAGGGAGTCATTTTTTAAAAAAAAGTGAGGGATTTTAACGCCTACTAAGGTGATGACAAATTCTAAAAATGTCATTTAAGCCTTAAGTTAATGGCTTACCTGCCGTATAAATTTTTTTTGGGGATTTTATTTTACTCCTAATAAAAAAAAAATCTGAAAAAAGATTATTCGAAAAGAAAGTTATTTATCTCGCTTTAATACATTTTTCATTTTATTTTGTTTATTAAAGCAAATGTTCCACGAAAAATTTTTTGTTGAGAACAAGAATTGAAACATGGCTATAAATATTAGTCACAAGCTTTTCCATTCTAAGTATAATATAGAATCGATCGTTCATAAAAATAATGGCTGTACTGTTACTGTTCCAACAATAATTTTATGCATTAAAAATTGACTGAAGGATATGCAATGTTAGCCTAGTTTTAATGTTCTAATAATAAGTTGAGAATAAAATAAGACAATATTTAATACAAACCTACGTATATTAAAAACAAAATTCATAAATGTAAAATTGATGTAGAATCTACGGCAAGGAGGTAAATATGGCAAACCATTTTATTAATAACATAACGTCATTAGAACTCATTAATTTCTAAGAATATATAATACATTAGCATTAATAATGATATATGAGTAAAACATTCTTTTTTTTTAAATACCAACCTAAAGCGTGATTGAAAAGTTGAATGTTTAAAAGAAAATATTTATTATCCTGTTAGTAAGAACGATCAGGCAAACATACTGAATTTTTTATAGGCAATCATAGTCTTAAAATTTTGAGAGAAAGCTAACTAATAATTTAAAATAAAGGAAAGGGGGTTAGAAAAAGAAGAAGAATGAAAAAATATATTTTTATTCGAAAATCTGCTTATCACCCTTAATTCGAATGGTCAAACTGTGGGAAAGTTACCATTTAAACTCCAAGGCTTCACGGAAAGGTTCACTTGATTTTTTTTTTTTTTTTTTTTTTTTTTTTTTTTTTTTTTTTTTTTTTTTTTTTTTTTTTTTTTT